>CM049388.1:22388620-22623620 GCA_026937815.1 Etheostoma perlongum
CAACACAGTGGCTCAAAGGACCCTTACCCAGTGGTAAGAGTTTACCATGAAGCTGTGTTAATGTGTTGTAATCTGTACCGTGATTTATCTTTTGATTAAAAGCTGAAGAGCCTAAAAACAGCCAGTGTTTGTCTTCCAGGTTCCCTCAGAACCCGGGGCGGAGGACTGTGTGATGTGCTGACATGGTTGGTGATCCCGTGGTGTACATTGACATCTGCTGGCAAAGCTGAGGTGTAACACTTGGTGGGGCATTTGCTGCCAAATGAAAACCCTCAGTTACATTAACACAAACTAAATGTTTGATTATTAAACAGGGCTCATTTCATTTAAAGGGAAGAAAACTTATACCCATCAAGCAACAGTTCAAAGTAGGACAAGCTTTGAAAAAATAAAAAAACAATGGAAAATAATCCTAAATTCACATTTCTTTGTATTTACCTTGTGGACACCATTGAACATAAATATAAAACATAAAGGTGGATTGCATAATGTAATATCTACATTGACAATACAGAAGAATTTATAACTATGCCAACATTGGGATTTTAGAAAGAGGGATACAAATGGGTTTCAATCAGTAAAAACATCAATGCAAGGCAAAAAAGGAACATGCTGATCAAATGTCATTTTGTCTGTTTCAATAAAATGTGTTTACAGTCACATGTTCTGTTGTGTCACTTGTGCCAGACAGGTAATTGGACAGCTGTTGGTCCCTCCTTTTTGACAAAATAATACAAAGACAGCATAACCCATGTCCACCCGATATTCCCATACTCCCCATGCAGATAGGCTCTGTTTTAGAGCTGAAATGAATCTTTTCACAGCAGTAATGTACTTTATTTTAGTTTTTAAACCAATTGTCTTTTTTGCCTGGTGTCACACACAAGCCAAAAGTATTTTCTGTCTGCATTGGGGTTTTACTATCATGATGCAGCAGTGTGTACACAGAGTACTGCAGATTGATATGATGATAAATCCACATGTAGAACAGGAGTTTTAGGGTTACACGCTAACGGGGGTACATGAAAACATTGAGCACCAAAAGAATATACACAGCGTAAGTGCCTGAGTTTGTGGAGTTCAATCAGGGGTGTCAAACATACGGCCCGTGAACCAGAACCGGCCCGCCAAAGGGTCCCATCATGCAGGCCCACTGGATGCAAAGTAGTAAATAATTCCAAATCCACATTTACCACTTAAGAGTTTTTTCTTGGATTAATACCCACTCTCAACCGGGTATGAACATCATTTTTTTTCCTAACAGTAGCAGAAGCAACTATGCGGCTATGTGGCCTAAACATTACCAATTACTAATTATAAAGAGTGAAATTACTGTACTACACACTGATAACGATCATGTCAGTTTACCAGTACTGCATATAGCACAATGCTTCTCTATGAATTGGTCATATTAAGATAATAAGAGGAATGTTAAGGGTAACCCCTTGTATTGAGGTTAACACACAGTTATGAAATTATGTTTTTCAGTGAAAGATCATAAAGGCTAATCTGTAATCAGGGTTTTTTCAAAATAATATGAACATTTGTGGTTGTGCTGTATAATGTGTCTGATAAAGATGTACAGCCTTATCATATACTATTTTAACAGAGAATTGACAGGAAAAGATAATGGTAACATGAATTTAAAGATAATTTTTATGCCCATTAATCATTCTAAAACATAACACACACACGTACGATCTTAATGATTGTAAAAGTGCTCATATTATGCTCATTGTGAGGTTCATAATTGTATTTAGAGGTTATATCAGGTTTACATGGGTTCATTTTTAATGTTGTACTGCACATTGCTGCTGCCCCTCTTTTCACCCTGTGTGTTGAGCTCTCTGTTTTAGCTACAGAGTGAGGCATCGCACTTCTGTTCCATCTTTGTTGGGAGTCACACATGTGCAGTAGCTAGCTAAGGACTACTAGCCAGTCAGAAGCAGAGTTTGAGGGTGTACCATGCTAGCAGCTAGGCAGGCATTATAACCTGTGTTACAAAGTGACGCATGTTTGTCACAGAAGTAAAGGCTGGACTCTAATAGAGCTGTTTGGAGCAGTTTGCGAACAGTGTTTTCTGTTGGAGATGGTAAGTCCCTTTGGGGGGGGGGCGTTAAGCTTTTTCACTTTGTAAACCTGCACAAAAAAGATATATACCACAATAAAAGAAAGGGAAGAAGCCAAAAAGCATAATATGAGCCCTTGAAGACTTATTGTATAAGTCAAAATATAATATATATATATATATATATATATATATATATATATATAAAGCCAAATGTGTACACAGCTACAATAGCTAGAAATGTAAGGTAAACACTTCTCTTGTTAAATATAAATATTGTTAAGAGTTGTGAGCCCTCTTGTGTGGTATCTGTAAGGTTCAGCTTAAGATGAAGTTTCCACACAAAACAGTAGCAAACGGGAGGTTTTTAAACTGATCCCACAACATACATACTTGTAAAAGTTTTTTCTGTTTCGATGTTGCTTTGAGCACCCATTAGTTATACAGACGTCTAAGGCTGATAGCTCAAATTCATACGTCTTAGACATAAGTCCAGTCACTGTAGACGAAATCAAAGCTTTAAACACTGGATGGCAGCATCAGAGTAATGCTTGTGCATCCCATGCCTGTTAAATTGTCTCCTAACTGTAGATTAGACAGAGATTTACTCTGTCCGTTAAACAACAAGTATCTGGAGCAGCTTCCGCCTGGATTGCAGCTGAAAGCGTCTAAGTCCGGAAGGGCAGCCAGTGTCCGAGCCCTTCAAAGAACCTCCGTACGCTCAGGACGTAGAAGTCGACGTTGTGAGTGAAGTCGGTGCAAATGTTGGAGTAGGTGCCCACCAGAGTGCAGTAGAGGGCGGTCCCGCCTATGCTGATCACCACGGTAACCAGACACAGCAGCAGCAGGATCAGGCAGGAATCCCCACCTACCTCATCTACAAGTAAGAAATGGATATATGTAATACATACAGTATATAAGAAAAATCTAAATCACATCAACATTTGGTGTTTCTACCCTTTGCCTTCAAACCAGCAGCAATTCTTATAGGTACACTTACATTTAAAAAAAAAACAAAAAACAATTTTTATTTTTATTTTTGAAAGCATTCTTAGTTTACAGCATTTTGTCACACCTGCCTAAGACTTTTGCAGAGTACTGTATATATAATGAATATACAGTATTTAATGTAACCTTGGTCCGGGAACATTCCACATGTTTGATAGAACTGTTTACACAGCAGATGAGTTAAACTACCTTGTTCAATGCCGTCCTCTGGCTCACTGAAACGGACTTTGCGTTTGGAGTTCTGTTTAGTAACAATGTCGCTCGGGGGAGGCAATCCATCCAGTGATGCTCTCCTCCTCTTCAGAATGGAGACCAGACCCTCTGGGGAGGAACTCTGACGGGGAGACAGAAACAAGACAAATGACCACTAATGTTTTCCTCTTCTTTTATATATGTTTTTTGGGGTCACTCTACCCAGAACATGATAGGTGGACGGGTACTGTACTACAGTAGTACATTATGGTGTATGAGTATAGTATAGGATAGAATACATTTTATTGTCCCTGAGGGGTAAAGTGTTACAATCTGTTGCTTCACAACACAAACATGTAAGAGAACAAAACATTCTAAAATCAACATAAAATGACATGAACATAAAATCAACCAAGCATCTTAGGACATAACGAAGGACACATATGACTCTACAGGCAATACAACATCTATAGTATATTAAAGGTACATGATTTTTTTTACAACTTGGGTTTTATTTTAGGGTTTGGTTGTGTTGGTTATGGTAACAGTGACCTCACCAAAGTAAGCACTGAGATATCCAAACACCTAAAAATAAGTCCAACAGGGCAACAAACACAAACTGCCACACACGCTGTAAACAAGCAGGCAATATAGCAACAAAGCGAGCACACCCATAATGTCAGGAATAATCCTTTAATGCACTTTAGAACTGAGTGCACAGACCTTTGGCAAGTACAGTAGGCCAAATTTGAACCAGGAAGTTGATCTGTAAAGTATGATGAGCGTTTTTATTATATTATTCTGTATTCTGTGTTCTCTGTTATCATCATCATCATCATCATCTGTCTCCTTGGGTGAAAATAAAATCTACTAAAAATCATCAATTGGGGTTGGTCAATAAAAGTTAGAAGACTAGATCCTCTTTTTTCTTAACTGTAGTTGCAAAATATTTCACAAATTCATATGCTACTGTAAACCAAGCAGTGTGGTGGTTTGAGACCATGTAACTAAAGACATTTGTTGCATGTCACAACTAATGTCACAGTTGGACAACTTGTTTTAAAGGACAGTTACACTGCAGAATAGAATGTAACATGAAATCCAATCACCAAACATAAGCAGTGGCAGGGAGTGAACAGGCTCCATCAGCAGAAAATGTGCAACCTACTGTAGGTGTTGTATTAGTCAACAGACGACCAGCAGCATTTTAGATGAATTGTAGCTGAGGCAAGTTAACACAGATCTGCAGAAGCACAGGTGCAACAACACAGAAGCACAACGTTGAACTACAGCTACACTGTATGGTCATCAGAGGCCAGTTATCAGAGCAATCCCTAACCCTAACCCACCCTAATGAAAACCTTTTGACCTGATCCTAATCTGTAAACAAACCACAGAGGTCAGGCTGCCATAATATATAGGTCAGATAGAATGGCCAATATTGCAGTAGTCGTCACATTCAGTCAAATCTGTATAGAGGCACAAAAGCTCGAATCAGGATTTTCTGTGTTAGCACTGAGGACATTGTGATGTTAAAGTGCTCTTATTATGCTCATTTTCAGGTTCATAATTGTATTTAGAGGTTGTGCCAGAATAGTTTTATATGGTTTAATTTTTAAAAAAATACTATATATTTGTTGTACTGCACATTGCTGTAGCTCCTCTTGTCTCTTTTCAGTAGTGAGTTGGGTTGGGAACCTAAGGGTTACTGGTTCAAGTCCCCATACGGACCAAAGTATAATTTAAATTTATAGTGGGGAAATTACAATGTACACTCTGTTTTGTTAGTAATCACTACACACAGGCCTGAAATACACGCATATGCACCTATTCATGCACAAATGGAGAGATGTCAGAGTGAGTGGGCTGCCAGCTGGACCAGTTCCCTGAGTGGTTGAGGGGGGGGTACAGTGCCTTGCTCAAGAGCACCTAGCAGAGCCCAGGAGGTGAAGTGGCATCTCTCCAGCTACCAATAAACACTCCATACTTTGGCCCGTACGGGTACTTGAACCGGCGACCCTCCGGTTCCCAACTCCCTACAGACTGAGCTACTGCCACCCATATGGTGGTAGAGTGGTAGCTAGAGAGGTGCCAGTTCACCTCCTGGGCACTGCCAAGATGCTCTTGAGCAAGGCACAGAAACCCCAACTGCTCGAGGTGCCTTTGCATGGGCAAATACATGCACATCTCTCCATTAGTGCATGTATTGGTACTGAGCATGTGTGTGTAATTCAGGCCTGTGTGTAATGTGTGTAATAACAACAGAGTTTAAATTGTAATTTCCCCTTGCGGGATTAATAAAGTATATATTGTTATTATTATTACTTTATTTTCACCCTGTGCTGAAAAAGAGCATTAAACAATTATAACATTAGTGTAAGTGAGAATATGCAATGGAGCATACATTAGATGTTTACACTTCCAAGTTACCACTTGAACTGGCTCATCAGTAACATTCAGGAATACTTTTTATTTATGATGAAAGTTGGTTTCTATATTAGATAGATAATGATAACAGGTACATCATTTAAATACATAAATAGTAAATAAGCAATATTTACTTTCTTTTTTGCTATAGAAATTAGGATTAAATCAGTGGTTTCCTCATGGAATGTGACTCTGCCATTTTCATTGCAAAGTAAAGGAGTCCCACCCATGCCCCACCCAGTTGATCCTCCACTGGGTTACATAAGAGCCATGAAACTGACCCCATCAATGCCAAGCCTTCAGCCTGCACTGCTTGTTTGGAATAGCTCTGATTTCATCTCCACCTCTAGGAAGACCTAAACCCCATCAGCTCAGTGTTTGAGCCAGAACATGGTGCCTTGGCTCAGCCTCAGAAATCTAGCTCATTTGGCAGGGTAAACATCCCAAGTGTCAGGCTACACCAGTGAGCATGGGTGGAGGTTTTTTGAACATAGAAAAGTCGGCGATGATCTCAAAAAAGGGACTACGGGTTCATTCATGGGAGTGTCCCAGCAAAGACAAAGAGCTGTGAGCCAGAGAACAAGCACTTTAGTCATGTACTGTTTTCTATTCCTTTTATCCATGTTTTACTGTCTCTATTACATGTTTTAATCTTTGGTGTGTTGCATGTTATGTGGTGGTCTACAAAGTTTTAAGGATGTCCTGCCTCTTACACTGTAAACCTAGTTTACCCACGGGTACCAATAAAGTAACCTGAACCTGAACCTGAATCGAACTTCTAGAAATACAGTCTGACTTTCTGCTGGCAGAAAGTATAATAGAGATTTAGAGAAAAGGAGGAAGGAAGGAGAGATGCATGCAGGAGATACATGGATGGTGAGGAGAAAGGAAAGAAGCCAGGAATGAAAAAGGAGAACGATCAAGAGAAGGATACAGCAGGGCAGGAAAAGATAGTTTAACCCTTCCTGTATTCATCACCACAACTCTCTTGTATACATTCATCTTATATCCAAATCAGGTAACAGGGTTCCCACAGGGTCTTAAAAAGTAAAAAATGTAAAACGTCATTAAAAACGGACAGATTTTAATCCAAGGTCTTACATTTCATTTAGTCAGGTCTAAAAAAAGTGTAACCCTCGTTACCCTGGTCGTGGTGTGGAGCAGAGAGTAACTTTAGGGATTTTCAGGTGTTGCGCTAATCACTTCGCCCAAATAGCAGTGCTTTGGCTCCTGAGAATATAGTTCCCAGTTTGTACAGTTAGAAGATGGCTGTGTCTCATGTGACCTTGTTATTTGTACACCCTGTAACTATACAAATCCCAACATGTAAATAGGAACATGTTGGCGTTATTTTGTCACTTATTGGAAGCAGTAGGCTAGTTGGAACCAGTTACCTGCAGCATCATTTCTTGGTTTCAATCCTATCTCACCAACAGGCAACAATACATCACCCTTAAGGGCACCCGCTCTGAATTGGCGCCAGTCTCACATGGAGTGCCTCAAGGTTCGGTGCTTGGTCCGCTACTATTCAACATCTACATGCTACCACTTGGGATGATCATCCGGAAACATGGACTCCTCTTCCACTGCTACGCGGATGATACCCAGCTCTACATCAGCACTAAACCATCTACCCCCCTTCCACCAGTGTCACTCATCAACTGCCTGAAGGATATCAAGAACTGGATGGACAGTAACCTCCTCAAACTCAATAACAACAAAACAGAACTCATGGTGTTTGCCCCACAGTCACTTCTCAAAAAAGTTGGTGACATCACATTGGATGTGGATGGCTGCTCAATCTCTGCATCCCCTCAAGTACGCAACCTGGGCATCATCATGGACTCCACCCTTTCCTTCCAACAGCACATCAAAAACACTACTAAAACGGCCTTCTAACATCTCAAGAACATTTCCAGACTTCGACAGTGGTTTTCCAGTTCTGTAGCTGAGACCCTCATCCACTCCTTCCTCACCTCCCGACTTGACTACTGCAACGGTATCCTTTTTGGTCTGCCTAGCAAGTCTACTGACAGACTTCAGTATGTCCAGAACTCTGCGGCTAGGATGCTCACCCACACAAAACTTGGACTTCACATCACTCCCATCCTGAAGAAACTCCACTGGCTACCAATTAAGTCCCGGATCAAATATAAAATTCTCCTACAGACATACAAATCTCTCCATGGACTTGCTCCTCACTACCTAACAGATCTGCTCCACCCATACACTCAGTCACGGTCCCTGCGGTCCTCTGTGCCTTCTGTGTCAGTGCACCATCGCTCTGGAACAAGCTTCCTCTTGTTATTCGTTCTGCCTCCTCTATTATTATCTTTAAAACCCAGCTAAAAACTTACCTCTTCACTGAGGCGTATGGAGTTTAATCTCTCCTGGCCACACACCCTCACCTCTTAAACCCCCCCTTGTTTGTTAAGCGTCCTTGGGTTTGTGAAAGGCGCTATAAAAGTCAAAGTCATTATTATTATTATTATTATCTATAGCTAGGCTAGCGGTGGGTGCGGCAGACAGAGTTACAACATGCATGGAGATGAGGATATGTATGGATTTATCTAACTCTGGGGGAGAAGGTGAATAAGCTAAAGTCCCAATTAGATGGCATGTTCCTTTAAATTACAATGCTTATGGTCTTAAAATGGTCTTATATTTGACTTACTAAAACTTGAAAGAACCCTGTGTCATTTGTCTGTTTTGTCCTACTAAAACGCACATACTCTAGTTATGATAATCAGCTGTAAAGGCAGACAAATAAAGTACATGTATGATTAAAAAGTGTAATCTTACCCCCTCTGTGTGGGACAGCTTGGCCAGGTCCTTGTCTGAAGCCTGGGGGACTCCTGTTGGCCACTCCACCTTCACCTCCTCCTCCGGCGTCTCCTCACATGGCTCCTCATCCTCCTCTTCTTCTACTTCCTGTCCATCCTCATACGTCTCTTCTTCTTCTTTTCTTTCCTCCTCCTCCTCCTGTTCCTCCTGAGGGCCTGTCTGTACTAAAGAAAGCTCTGACTCCGAGTCCATGCTTTGCTCTTGTTCCTCATCTCGTTGTGTTGTTTCAGGCTTGTTGACTGCCATATGGGAGTAACACAGTAGATTGGTTATTGATGATGGATTATTACTTAATCCTTAATTTATGTGAATTTAACAGTGCATGTATACAGAGGTCCTGTGTATCTTAATGTGTCCATGAATTGATTAGAAGGTCATGGTACATTATCCTAGTCTTAAAGGAAGCAATTCTGAAAAACCTACCATTATTATTATTTATTATATGAATATGTTTTTTCCATTGTCTAAATAAAGAACTGACATGATACAGTATTTTGTTCAGCTCTTCATTTTTAAAACACATACAGTATATTGTACTTTTTTTCTCTCAATATGTTTTATTTGATCTGTTTCTTGACTGTTTGTAGTACTTGCTTATCTTACCTTACTTTGTTTATTGCTAACCTACTTGGCAATCAACCTGTTTCTGAACCAGATTTCTGATTCTGAAATTGCATTTTTTTGCATTTGACATTTTCAACAAATATTCATAGTCCCCAGAGGATGAATCCTACTGACTTGGTGAACCCCTGAATATTCATATAGCGCAACCTGCAGTTTTATTGTTTTTTTTTGTAAATATCTCCACAACTGTAAGTGGATTGCCATGAGATTTGTTACACATTCATGTCCATCTCTGGATGAATTATATTCTTTTCACTAAGCACTAACATCATGTCAACATTTTAATTACTAATGACATTCACACCAGCCTCAGCTAAACTTTCTGCAACGTGCTAATGCAAGCATGCTAACAAGCTAACGTAAGAAGGTGAACATTGTACACCTGTTTAGCATCTGTATTGTAGCATTGCCATTGTGAGCATGTTAGTATGCAGTTAGCATTTAGCTCACAGCAGAACCTGGTACTGTATAAACCGTAGCACGTGTTTACCTTTGTCATGACAGGGTTGTAGTGTCTCATTCGTGCTCGGAGTGTCTGTCAGTGTAGCATTCTGCATGTTCTGTTGAATCACACACGGTTACCAATGATTTATTATTTAGGAAAAGTCTGAAATTAAGATCAATACAGAGAGGGAAGGTTGACATGTCTTACTTGTTCCACACTGATGGATGGTCTGAGTGATGCCGCAAAGAGGAACACAGATAGAGACAAAGGAAAGCCAAGACAGAGGAAGACAAAGAGAGATAGAGAAATGTCAAACAAGGTTATTGGTGTTAGTAAATATTTTAATAATAAGCCAAAATATTATTAAGGCCTTTCCATGTTATCCAAAATGAAATCCACCTCCATCAAATGACTGTGGGCTGCAATACCATTCCAGAGATAGCTGGGAGACAATAGTGTCTGGCATGCAGACTTGTGGTATTTATCTGTCTTATGGAAATCCTTCATGCCCTGTCAGAAATATTGATTTCCCCACTCCATATCATCAGTGCATCTTCATGCATTATCAATGTGTTGGACTCTCCAGCGTGTCCACATGGGAGACCAATAGTCCACTGTGTGAGCAGTGTAGTGTCAATTACAGTAAAGCAAAATGGCTGCTAAAAGGTTTCCGTCCGACAGTGATGAAAGTAATGGGAGGAAATAGCCTGAGAGGAATGTGATTAAGAAGCTTTTTATATAGTGGAGGTTTGTGCTTGTACTGATATGTGGGGAAATGTCCAAGACATAACTTTCCTAAGTACATGTTTAAGGACAAAGAACTGCTGTAGTGTGAAGTATTGAGGCTCAATACAAGACAAAAAAAGGTTGTTTATGAATTCAGGTTTCTGTCTGCTTTGGAGTGCCTACATTTCATCTGATGCATGTTGTGTTGATGCCTTGTGGAATACCTGAGGTGTGTCCTGCAGATCTGGCTCAGGGTCTCGATGTGTTTCTGACTGATGCCGTCTGTCTCAGTGGGCAAACTGCTTTCATCCTTCTTCTTCTCTTTCCACTGGCTCTCTGGGAACACATGTGGAGTACATGCACATATCCATTTTTTTTCTCTCAATATTGAGCAGACTTACATTTAGGTTTTTGATCACGGATAATGTTGGAGTCATTTTTATTGAAGGACCAGTGTGGATAGCTATCTACCAATGCTGTGGATCTCAACCTGGGGTTTGGGAGCCCCAAGCGGGTCGCAAGATCATTTCTGGGGGTAGTCTAGGTCTAGGCTGGGGATGGTTTTTACATTAATGTGTGAGTTTGGTACAAATCATGTGTTATATTCAGAGTGTCATTTATAAATCAGGAGGTCCTGGAACACAGAAAGGGGTCTGAAGACAGGTCAGGGGGAGAGAAAGTCACAAACGCATGAACACAACGTGTTATTTGTTTACATGTAATAAACAGAGCATTCACAAAAATCACTCAAAATCAGCAGAGGGAGGCACGTAGAAACAGCTGTTTACACCAGTCTTTCTTGATATCGCGGGGGGGGTTAGCGAACACCAAACTCATTATTCCGGGGGTTCACGACTCAAAAAAGGTTGAGAACCACTGCACTAAAGGGTGGACAAATTGCCACAGGTGTGCGGCGTGTCTACAGTTTCTTTGACCATGAGTCAGTGTTTGAGTATGTGGTTTTAATTTGAGAACCCTACTTTGAGAACCTGAGTACCTAGTTTTGTTATGATGTAAAATAAAGGGGTTGACATATGCAAGTTTCAACTTATGAACGGTCATCGCGTGACGACATAGGATTCAAATAGTTTTTAAAGCACGCCATCAACACCGGAGCCCCGCGTACAATACTGCCCTAAAAACAGAACAGGGAAGAACAGATGCATGCAGTACCCCAGTTATCCTGCAGGGCGGCGAGGTTGGAGAGCAGACGTTGGTGGTAGAGCTTCTCCAGCTGGAGGAACTGGATGGCCCACTGGTCTGGTGGAAGCATTAGTTAAAGACAATAACTGAGACTATCAATCGAAACATCACTGAGTAACTACGGTTTTAGTCTTTTTTTTCTGGTATGGTTTCATTCCACATAGTCTGTTATTTCTGTAAACACACTGGTTTGTATTCACCAGCAGACATATAATGGCAAAAACAGGGATTGCTCCTTATTTAAGACAATGAATGAATTAATGAATGAATGAATGAAGGAATCATCAACTGAGATTAGCAACCGTTAAATACATAAGATACATATAATGTAGGTTATGCTAAATGACACCACAATCAATTCATTCCCGCAAACATATACTTGAATTTATGCGGCTGATGAGTCATTGTGGTTCACACACCATGCACCTTTTAATAATTAATAAACCAAAATCAATACAAAACACAAGTGCGGCAAAGTAAATGGAACAGAGTCTCGGATGACCTAGAGGTTAGAAAGATCCTTATAATGAAAAGGTCAATTTGATGAGTGAAACACGTCAAAGGAAAAGGACAGCAACACTTTTTATACAGCGCCAAGGCTAGAGGCAGAGGAAATGACCCTTTAGCCAAGATAAATAGTGTAGTTAGTCAGAGAGCGATTGGGTGGTTAAATTGGGCCGAGGCTCTCCGGGGCTCAGCCCCGGCACAGCAGCCTGCTCATTTGTGTCCGGATGTGCCTGCTGGCAGTCAGTTGCCTAATGGAAGTATATGTCACATGTAATTTGATGAAAGTGATGCTTTTGAAAACATGATATTTCTGACAAAAAAATGAAAGATTTTTGAAATGGCATGTCTATTTTGTCTCGGCGGAGCAATTGGAACACGGCATGCAACAACCCGCACAGTACTGCAAACAATTCACCACTGCGAGTCAACTACATAACGCATAAGTGTCTACGTCGGTAGGATTAACAGATAAAATGCCTTCTCCTGAAGCTAAAAACCTGGACCTGGTCACCACAGACACAAATCTTTATGTGGCAAATTATATATGTTGTATGGGTCACTTCTTATATCATAACAAGGTAATACAATGTGTAACAGTAATGTAAATGTTAAATGCCCTAATACCTGTTGATACTACAACAATGCAAAGTATAGGCTCTTAACCTTGCAGTTTTACACATATCATGCAAGACTCAATTTCTCCTTTTCTTTGCACAAAACTCTCCAGAAATGGTTTATTTTTTATTTTTAAATTCCCGGGAGGACATACCTCCGAACCCCCCTAGGGAGAGCCCCCCCATAACAAATTCCAATTTAACCCCTGGTGCCATTCATACTTTTTCCGGAAAAAAACAAGGCAGCACACGAATATACTTACAGTATATTAATGAATTTAAATACACATTCCGTTGTAGTTGGGGATTTGTTACTGAAGTAAAGTACTTATACTTTATATTTTGGGGCATTTAATGGAACCTGTGATAATAAGTTACACAACATGTTTCAGTGTCCACGTTATTATCATACAGTGGGTACGGAAAGTATTCAGACCCCTTTAAATTTTTCACTCTTTGTTTCATTGCAGCCTTTTTCCAAAAATCAAAAAAGTTCATTTTATTTCTCAGTAATGTACACTCAGCAACCCATCTTGACAGAAAAAAACAGAAATTTAGAAATTTTTGCATATTTATTAAAAAACAAAAACTGAAATATCACATGGTCATATGTATTCAGACCCTTTGCCGTGACCCTCATATGTAACTCAGGTGCTGTCTATTTCTTCTGATCATCCTTGAGATGGTTCTACACCTTCATTGGAGTCCAGCTGTGTTTGATTATACTGATTGGACTTGATTAGGAAAGCCACACACCTGTCTATATAAGACCTTACAGCTCACAGTGCATGTCAGAGCAAATGACAATCATGAGGTCAAAGGAACTGCCTGAAGAGCTCAGAGACAGAATTGTGGCAAGGCACAGATCTGGTCAAGGTTACAAAAAAATTTCTGCTGCACTTAAGGTTCCTAAGAGCACAGTGGCCTCCATAATCCTCAAATGGAAGACGTTTGGGACGACCAGAACCCTTCCTAGAGCTGGCCGTCCGGCCAAACTGAGCTATCGGGGAGAAGAGCCTTGGTGAGAGAGGCAAAGAAGAACCCAATGGTCACTGTGGCTAAGCTCCAGAGATGCAGTCGGGAGATGGGAGAAAGTTGTAGTAAGTCAACCATCACTGCAGCAATCCACCAGTCGGGGCTTTATGGCAGAGTGGCCCGAAGGAAGCCTCTCCTCAGTGCAAGACACATGAAAGCCCGCATGGAGTTTGCTAAAAAACACCTGAAGGACTCCAAGATGGTGATAAATAAAATCCTCTGGTCTGATGAGACCAAGATAGAACTTTTTGGCCTTAATTCTAAGCGGTATGTGTGGAGAAAACCAGGCACTGCTCATCACCTGTCCAATACAGTCTCAACAGTGAAGCATGGTGGTGGCAGCATCATGCTGTGGGGGTGTTTTTCAGCTGCAGGGACAGGACGACTGGTTGCAATCGAGGGAAAGATGAATGCGGCCAAGTACAGGGATATCCTGGACGAAAACCTTTTCCAGAGTGCTCTGGACCTCAGACTGGGCCGAAGGTTTACCTTCCAACAAGACAATGACCCTAAGCACACCGCTAAAATAACGAAGGAGTGGCTTCACAACAACTCTGTGGCTGTTCTTGAATGGCCCAGCCAGAGCCCTGACTTAAACCCAATTGAGCATCTCTGGAGAGACCTGAAAATGACTGTCCACCAACGTTTACCATCCAACCTGACAGAACTGGAGAGGATCTGCAAGGAGGAATGGCAGAGGATACCCAAATCCAGATGTGAGAAACTTGTTGCATCTTTCCCAAAACGACTCATGGCTGTATTAGATCAAAAGGGTGCTTCTACTAAATACTGAACAAAGGGTCTGAATACTTATGACCATGTGATATTTCAGTTTTTGTTTTTTAATAAATATGCAAAAGCATGCATCTGTCAAGATGGGTTGCTGAGTGTACATTACTGAGAAATAAAATGAACTTTTTTGATTTTTGGAAAAAGGCTGCAATGAAACAAAGAGTGAAAAATTTAAAGGGGTCTGAATACTTTCCGTACCCACTGTATATAACAGAAACATAAGACAATAGGAACGGAAAAAACAAGAAGAAAAAAATGTTACTAAACTTATTTTAAAAGCAATATCAGTGGCCGTGTTAGCTCAGTTGGTAGAGCAGTCACACATATATAGAGGTTTACTCCTGGACGCAGCGGTTGTGGGTTTGACTCCAACCTGTGGCCCTTTGCTGCATGTCATTCCCCCTCTTTCATGTCTTCATCTGTCACAAAAAAATGAATGCAGAAAAATGCTTTGGATCCACTCCAAAATGTAAAGGGTCCTCCCTTCCACTAAGTTTCAGGAAAATTGGACAGTCATTTTTCTGTAATCCTCACCCTGACAGTCAAACCAAACAACAAAAACATAACCTCCTTGGCGGAGGTAATAAATGAATCCTCTCCTCCCCATACATAGACTTCTAAACTTTCTCTCTGCCCTCACACATGCACATGTTAACACACACTGTTCTCCTTCCCAAAGCAACAAACCAAGCCAGAGGAAACTACTCCTACAAGCCTTCAGGCTTTCAGCCAAACTGTGGGGAACACCCAGTTACTGGGAGACAAATGAACAGATAGAAAACAACAACTTGACAATGTTGCTTACAGTAAGATAGACAAGAGAACTTGAGAAAAGAGATGAACGACATATTTAGTTTTAACATTTGTTGTTGCTTATTGCCATTTTAAATATCTGAATATTATAACTTTTATTTCTACGGGGTCACGTGATGGCCTTCATTAGACCAACACAGGCCTCTAATGGAAGAAAGCCCCAAATCTGCTCCGTCTAAAGACCCTCCACAAAGGTAAACCCCCTTTTCAACCAAATGACATGGAAGCACTTACTCCATAGAGAGGATATCACATGTGGCATGTGCCTGTCTGGCTCCGTCACGACTCGGCTGAAAAATACTTGTGACTGGCAACAATGTCACAATACATAAAAGTAGAACAAAATGAGGTTACTGATGAGGTCATTGTGCATGAGAAAGGATACAGTCCTCTTTGAGCGAGTAGGCTTCTGCAATCTGAAAAAAGAAAAGAAAACTGATTAGACAGGAGGTTGATTCCCACCCAAGTCCACTAATTAGGCTGTCCGATGAAAACGTTTTTGTTTGAAATTTACCAAATTCCATCAAAGATGAAGATCACATGACAGAGTCATACTGAGATGCGGATAATGTTGGAGTCATACGGAGACACACTGTGGGACATGAAGTCACATGCAAATAATTATGGTCTGGATTAACGTGTCTCCGTGCGCTTTTTTCCCATCCCCTTTATACCTTCGTCTGCACAACTAGAAGACGATATGACTTAGTAAATCTAGAGATGGGGAGGTTTCACTTTATTTTTTTAAGATTATTTTTTGGGCATTTTAGGCCTTTATTTTGATAGGACAGCTGAAGAAGACATGAAAGGGGAGAGAGAGGGAGAATGACATACAGCAAAGGGCCCCAGGTGCCTACATAATTCTAACTTGTAATAATGAATTAATCTGGTGATTATTTTCTAGATTTTCTAGCCCAAATGATTAAGTTGAATTCTATAAAATGTATATTATAATTAACATGTTAACATGTTATTTCCCCTCTATACTGTTCACTGAGGTTTTTCCTGGTGTGTGCAGGTTAGCACATGCGTGTGAATGTGCGGGTTGGTGTGTTGAATATGGTGCACATGTGTGTCCTAGCTAGCTGTCTACTCAATAAAAGTTTGAACTGAATAAATTAGTAGCAGAGAATGGTTATAAGATGGCAGGTAGTTATAAAGTTCCGCCGAAGTTTAATGAAGCCAGGCCATACGAGTGTTGGAAAAATTAAGTCAATATCTGGACGAGGGTTACCGACCTCGACGAACAGAAACAAGCCCTTGCTGTTACCTTGAGGCTTGAGTAGGGTGACCAAATGTCCTCTTTTTACGTACTGTCCGGGGCGTCCGAAAAAAAATGTAACGTTCGGAATTTAACATTTATTTATTTACAATACATTATTCATTCACAAAGAAACTTGGTGCTCTTAAAAGGTTTGATTTTTTTTCCCAACAGATGTTTTTTTTAATCCTCTTTTTAGTCAACTTTGCATGGGTGTGTAAACTTTCTCAAGCCACTGTATTTGCCAATGCACATTGGGCTAGAGTCTAGCCCAATGTGCATTTTCCTAATGAGGACAGTCTAGCCGCTAGACTGTCCTCATTAGAAAACTGAAGATGCGAACGTAGAGAAATGTTACATTGTTTAGAAAGGCCTCCATGTCAGACGCTGAGATATTTATGACTGAATCATTGGGATCTGCGATTATTGACACTGCCTGTCTCCGTACTGTGTGTGGGGAGAAATGGCTGGAAAGCTATCTTGATGACCTCACCCAAGATCAAGTGAACAGATTGATGCAAACAGAAACTCCCAGTTGCAGACCATTTCGGTTCGGAGATGGCAATTTGGTGTATTCCACAAGAAATGTTAAACTACCAACTAAAATAGGACTGAAAAAATGCCACATTGAAAGTGTAGTTGTCAAGGTTGACATTCCTCTCCTGCTGAGTAAAACGTCCCTTAAAAAGACAGGGACCATTTTGGACATGGAAAAGGACGTTCAAACAATCCATACCACTTGAATTCACTAGTTCTGGACATTACTGTGTCAGAGAAAGAGAAACGGAAAAAGGTTCAACTGAAAAGAAAGTCCTAACAGTACCAGAAAATACAAAGTTTCTCATCTGGAGACATAAATTAAGCGTCTGGTAACGCATCTGCAGACAGACTACAGAGGCTCATTCACAGTTCAGGAAATAAGGACAAAGAATGCTTAACTGTCTTGCAACAAATAGTATATGACTGTGATGTATTCCAGAAGTACAAAAAGACAAAGACAAAGCCTGCTGTGGGCTTGCCCTTAGCTTCGGAATATAACGAGACAGTGGCCATGGGTCTGCATGAGTTGGACCCAGGTTTATGGTATCTTCACATCATTGACCCCTTCATTGACCACTTCACATTTCAGCGTCGGAAACATTGTGAAAACAATGACGTCATCTGAAATTATCAACACACTTGGATTAGTGTCCATGGCGCCCCCCAAAGGCTGTACTGTGAAAATGGTGGAGAATTTAACAACGAAGAGACTAGAGACATGGATGAAAACTTTAACATTGAGACAAAAACAACAGCAGGATACAGTCACTGGAGCAACGGACTACTCAAGAGACATAATCAAACACTGACTGAGATCATCCAGATGTCAAACGAGAGAATGGATGTGACTGGCACTGGCACACTGTCCTTGACTGGGCCCTCATGGCTAAGAACAGTATGCTGAATGTTCAGGGCTACAGTCCATATCAATTAGTGTTTGAACGGAATCCTAACCTTGCATCTGTATTAGGTGATAAACTACGTGCTCTGGAGGATACCACTATGAGTGCTAGGGTAGGAGGACACATTTCAGATTTACATGCTTCTAGGAAAGTCTTCAGAGCGGATCAGAAGGGCAATAAGAAAGCAGCTCAGGCCCACAGATGACATGAATGTGACAGGAAACAAGGACTATTTCAAAAATGCACACTGTCCTGAGTGGAAGGGACCAGGGATAGTTATTGGTCAGGAGCGAGTTGTTGTATTTGTAAGACATGGGGGGATTCTAGTTAGAGTGCACCAATCCAGGCTCTGTAAGGTAAACACACAGGAATCTCAGGATAAGCCAACAGTGGAAGACAGCAGAGAGACAGCAAGCAAGAGAGGCAGTTTAAACAATGTAGCAGATAGTGAAGAAAATACAGAAAGTGAACAGATACACAACAGCAGGTACAGGGGGAGGAATACAGGAGAAGTGGTTCATCCTACAATGACACAAACTGAAACAGATCGCAATGTTTGTGGTAACTCTGTTTCTTCTGCTGGTGTAGAGTTAAAACAGGTGAGACTGTAACATTTATGAAACCGGATGATAGTCATATACAGAGAGCCAAGGTTTTAGGCAGAGCAGGCAAGGCTTCTGGAAAGCACTGATTTAATCTACAACATGTTGAACCTGATGACAGTCATGGGCAAAGAGTCAGTTGATATGTCTAGTGTTGATAATCTTAAAGGTCCCATGGCATGAATATTTCACTCTATGAGGCTTTTTAACATCAATATGCGTTCCCCCAGCCTGCCTATGGTCCCCCAGTGGCTAGAAATGGCGATAGGTGTAAACCTAGCCCTGGGTATCCTGCTCTGCCTTTGAGATAATGAAAGCTCAGATGGGCCAATCTGGAATATTGCCCCTTGTGAGGTCATAAGAAGAAAGGTTACTTCCCCTTTCTCTGCTTTGCCTGCCCAGAGAATTTGGCGCACCCATGAGAGAGAGACATCATGGCTTTCAAACAAGCAAAGTGGCAGTTGGTCAAGACCACACCCCCACCCTCCACCTTGCCCCCCCCTCTCCTCCTCAAAAGCTATAGACTCAGAAATGGCACATACTAAGGAAAGCTCATTGTGGGACTGGCTCTAGTGGCTGGAATTCTGCATCAAGGCTGAATTTTGGGAAAGAGACTTCAGATACAGTATTAGGGGACCACTAAGGTCTATATAAAAGAGACTTCAGATACAGTATTAGGGGACCACTAAGGTCTATATAAAAGAGGCTTCAGATAAAGTATTAGGGGACCACTAAGGTCTATACAAAAGACATTTCATTTGATCGCAGCCAAACAGGAGGAAATATTGAGTTGGTACAAAAACAATGTATTTGAGGAAGTTAATGATGCAGGTCAGAAGTGTGTCTCTACCAGATGGGGCTGCAGTCTCAAAGAAACTCCTAACTTGTAGTCCTTGGTTTTGAAGAGCTGAATATTCACGAGCTGCAGAAAGATTCCCCAACCTGTTCTTCTGAATCTCTCAGGTTACTATTAGCAGTAATATGTCAAAACAAGTGGCAAGTCCATGGTCTGCTTTCTCAGATTTATATCCAGCCCCCTCCTGAAGCAGGAAAAGAAAATATTCTATGGAAACTAAACAAATGTGTCTATGGGCTTGCAGATGTGTGTATTAGATTACAGATACACTGTATTAGTACAACAAGGTGAAAGAAATATTGCTGAGTACAGGTGGAAAATGTCTCAAGTAGATTCAGCTGTATTTTATTGGTTGGATGAACAGTGTAAAGTGAAAGGAGGACTCGCATGTCATGTTGATCTTTGGGCAGGTCTGGAAACTTTCTCAACAGAAGTGATCTCCGTGCTAAAGTCTGCGTTCCATGTTGGGCGTGAGGAACATAAAAAATTCTGCTATGTGGAAATGGACTTTGTTAGTGAAAATGGTGTAGTTTATATACATCAGCATAGTTACACTGAAAACCTACAGCCTATCCAGCTGCAAGCTGCATGTGCAGTGCAGAGAGATACCTCTCTTAATGAGACAAATTAAGACCTTAATGAGGTCAAAAATAGGACAGATACTATGGGTTGCAAAGCAAACTAGACCAGACATTATGTTTGATGCAAGCAACTTAGCGTCAAATATAAAAGATGCCACAGTCCAGTCTATTCATGAGACAAATAAGGTCCTCAGAAAACTTAAATCTGAAAAGGTGTCTCTCAGGTTTCAGCATTTGGGAAACAGTGATGCTCTACACATTACTGTTTTCAGTGATGCTTCTCTTGGAAATCTCCCTGATGGGGGTACACAGGGGGTACATGGATTGGACTCATAGAAGAAGGAGGGAAGTTTTTGCCTCTCTGTTGGCAATCTTAGAGAATTAGATGTGTTGTGAGGAGTACTCTGGCAGGGGAAACTCTGGCCATGTCAGATGGAATAGACAATGCTATTTTTCTGGCTACCTTCTTTCCTGAGCTCACAAGTGGAAATGCTGAACTTAATGCTCCTCCGTTGGTCTGTGTGATGGACAATCACTCTCTGTTTAATGCCCTCAAGTCAACAAAACAGGTCACTGAAAAACGATTATGGCTGGAAAGAAGCAGCATTAAGGAGCTCATACGGAGTAAGAAGTTAAAGAAAGTGCTCTGGTCAGACACTGCCTACCGGTAATAAATAAACAGAAGACCTTTTACCTTCAGGCTTAGGCTGCATTCCCACATTCACACAACCTCATTTTCAATGGCCCAAATATCGGAAGGCTTTAGGCTTGTTTAGGCTGAAACAGGGGTTGCCGCAAGAGGGGAGCCAGAAAAAAAAGCAAGAAAACCCCAAAAAAGTTAAGACCAATTCAGGTTTTGGAGAAACACAGCCCGACGTGACGCTGCCATGGCCAGTCAGTATATGTCTGCGATCAGGCTTGTTAGTCTGTTTTGAGGCGTTGTGTGAGAGTCCTGTTCAGTAAACAGGGAACATCACTGCCTCTATTGCTGCTACACGAAAGTTTTAAAACACTGAGGGTAAAAAAAGGAAACACGAGTACTTAACTGCCCAGGAGATTGTGTAACAGCTGCCTATTTCCTGCAGCACTCGTTCTCTGTGAAATGAAGCTGTCCACCAATTGTGGGCTGAATGTTGAGATCTGTAAACGCTCTGACGGAGAATACTAATTGCGAAGTATAACGTCTACTTGTGCTATAGTGGGGGGGGGGGTTAAAGAACACAACAGGATGTCACACAAATGCACAAATGGGCCATTTAAGTGACACTCCCTGCGTCGCACGACCCTGCAGCAAATCGCCAACTCGCTTTCATTAGTCTGAACAAGCCCTTAGTGAGAAAAGAGACCATTTATGTACTCAGTAAGAAGACTGTCTGCCAAATCCCAGTTTGAGTTTCAGATGCATTGAGTGTTATTTGAGTGTTAGTATGAATGAACACTCATTGTTTAACATGAACAATAATTATGTTTTTTTTCTAAGTGCATGACACCTTGTATATTTGTTGGAACAAGCATGACATCCACAGATTTGAGGAAAAAAAAAAAAAAGTCAAACTTTTAACATTCTAGGCACGGACAGATTATGGGATTATGAGAGTATGAGTGCATCACAGACATGTAACACGATTTTGGGTATCTTTAGTATTTAACAAAATAATAAATTTAGGCCCATGAACTATTTAGCACACAAGAAGAGCAGGTGCTAGCATATATGAGCATATATGGGCCTTCATGTCTTATAGAGTAAGAGAAACACTGACCATGTTAAATGTGGACCTGTATAGCATAGTAGAGCGTAACACACCAAATTCCTTGTATTTGCAGTGTACATATGACAAAATGATCATGCATGATTAGGGCTGTAACGATATGGAAAATAAAACCGAAATCGCTCCACGAACCTGTGTCGCGGTGCAGAATCACAACACACCCCTTCCTATACATACTCCAGAGTTATGTAAAGGTGCTGTATTTTATATAGCGCTTTTCTAGTCTTAACAACTACTCCAAGCACTGCCAAGCACTACTCCGAGGCTGCCGTACAAAGTGCCACCTGCTCATCAGATACACACTCACACTCATCAGGGGCGCAGCATCAGGGGCAACTCATACAGTATATTATTATAAATATACAGTTTATGGTCCAAATCCAATGCTACCACATCTTTAAATTTAACTTAAACTAGTAGTCCTTTTTGTGCCTTATTCCTGTTTTGTCTGGCAAATTTAGCCAACTGTACAGACGGCTAAAAGCAAAAGAGGGGGCACTGGTAACGCTAATGGAGGTGCGTTACCGGAACGTTACAAGTGGCCGCTGTTGTGACTCGGGTGCCTGGGTCTGTTTAGTCAGTTGACTGTGGAATGGATGTGTCCCCGGGGCTGTTGTCAGTTCTCATTCCGACTGAAGCCTTGCAGCGCCGGGAGACTGAGGCAGAAGACAGGGGTGTGCTAGCTTGCTAAATTACCATTAGATTAGTTGTCTATCTATATAGTTAACGTTACTGATTAATTTGTGGGTTAACTAACCCAGAGTTTTGGGTTCCCCCTACAGCTTGGGAGCGGAATTGTTACCATAAGTCTCATTCCAACGAGTTAATGAACCACTGAAACGATTTTGGAAACATTATTTTAAGGTACAATAGAATCTTTGGTGTTGGATTGATCAACATTGAAATCTATCAATATCAACAAATAAGATATATGTTGTATTACTGTGTTGCAAATTGGGATGTAATCAATGAAAAAATGTTGTATTACGTATTGTATTTGAGAAAGGAGGAAAAAAACAGCTTTTGCCTTTGTTCCAGGATTAGTGGAGCTGGCAGTGAAGCAAAAAAAGAAAAACGACAAGCTTCTCAAGGTGTAGGAATAGCTGAGACAAATTAATCCTATTGTCTTTGTGTTGTTAGGAGATTGTGGTCTACAAAGTATTGCACAACTGTCATTTTTTTCCTTTTCAACTACACGCAGAAACTGAACCAAACTATATTTATCACACTACTAATTAGCATGTCTGTTTGAACACCATAATTGTGATCTGAGGGAGTGGAGGCGGTAGGAGAGAATATATTAGACATGTGAAACACAGCATGGGGTTGCCAGCCCAAGTCCTTGCACCTGCATTGTAGAACAGTTGCATAAATGTTCTTTTATGCTTAAGTAACAGTTTTTCCGACGGCTGACCTTTTTTAAATCCTAAACCATCAGATCATTTACATGCTGGGGAAACCTAACAAGCTATTTTAATATGTTTAAGAAACACCAGCTGAGGGATTTGTTATATTTGTCCCAGCTAACAAAGAAAGCAGAGACTTTGTAATGAGGTCACATGGGAGTAAGCATACAGAGACTCACAAACAGATGTTTATGCATACACACCCGCAGATGAAGCCATTCTGTCTTGACTAAATAAAGACACATATTCCCTCTGGATTTATCTCTCGAACGTTCACCTACACACCAGGCCTACACGATTAATCGTTTAAAATCGCAATCTCGATTCACCCTGTTCAAAATTTTCATTTAATTTAATAATCATTTAATTTTCTGAGCCGACTGCATCACACACGCTACTTTCTTCTGTGAGTTTTAAACATAGACTGTATTAAATAGGTTTTAAAGCGCTCCCACGCTCTGCAATGCTCCCCCTTCTCTTCACTGAAGCCTCTATGGTTACAGGCGTGTGGTGATGCGCAATGTGCTATAGGTGCCAAAACAAATCTACTGCCAATTTGTTTTGTATTGTCGTGTTTCATTTGTGCAATAAACATTCCACTTTGTGACAAAAATATCTGGGCAGAAAATCGTGGTATCAATTCTAAGCTAAAAATCGAGATTCATATTTTTCTCAGATTTGTACAGGCCTACTACACACACATACACAGGCACACACCTGGTGCAGGCTGTGTGGCAGCAGTGTGTAGTCACTGTTTTCTCTGAGGGACTGTAGGGAGGCCAGCAGCTCTGGGCTGGGGCCCGGCAGTTCATCTCTGGAGACACTTCCTAGAAACACAAAACACAAACAAATGCTTCAGTGATATGATAGTACAGCCTTGATGTATAAATTCTGCTCTTTGTGGTGTTTCTGCACTGCATATCTCAGTGGGTATAGAAACTTAATGGTGTGAAAATATACACTTTCCCTTATTACTTAAAGGGGCACACCACCTATTTACACATGACAGCCAGTTACTCGTCATGAGGAGTATAACTTGTAAAAACATTTACATTAAAATAGCTTTACTTTGGAAGAGCTTTGACACATCTGAGAAAGACCCTGATGATGTCATTTGGAGGTGTGGGGTTTGAAAGACTTGGATTCTTACCAGACAATAAAGTCGAACAAAGAGATGCTATTAGTTGCATTATGGGAAATTATAGGAAAAATGTTTTTAAATACTAAATCACTGTATAAAAGCATAAGAACAATATTAGTCTATATCGTTCCACAAGGAAGGTTTGCCAGACCTTCTTCCACAGCGCTGCGGAGGAGGGTCTATATAGTCCACACAGCATTCTGGGATGGGAGAAGAACGTGCTCTGGTTTATTGGCATTTCTATAAAAAAACAATCACAATTGTCTTGGGCGGTGCTAGGCACTGAACAGAGCAACGGTGCCTCTGCAAAATAGCCTTGGGAAGGAACTTGTTTTGGTGGAAAATTTTCGTTAGTCGTGAGAGAGAAAACTCTGATTGGATACTCAGAACTCAGATAGTCTAGCTAGCTGTCTTGATTCACCCTGCTGAGATCTGAGGAGCAGTTAAGCATAGTCCTCAGAAATCCACCAGAGTTTAAAATGCCAACACAAAGGAAGAGGAAGGTGACGGACATCTAGCCTAAATGAGGGACATCTGTCTTTAATATAGACTATTACAACACTGACAGTGTGTGTGTGTGTGTGTGTGTGTGTGTGTGTGTGTGTGTGTGTGTGTGTGTGTGTGTGTGTGTGTCATCACAGCCCCAGAAGACTTGATGTTAGAGCTACCTGACAAACAGGCTGTTATCTCAGCAGGTTGCCATCGGTGACACCCTGTCAGCACCTCGCCTGCAGACAATTTGTCACTATTAACTGTAGCTGTATAGTGCAACACATACGTAGCATAGGCTATGAGCTCCAGCTGTATAGCACAGTAAATTGCAAACATCCAGGAGTATTGGCAGTGGC
This sequence comes from Etheostoma perlongum, assembly GCA_026937815.1. Classification (NCBI taxonomy): domain Eukaryota; kingdom Metazoa; phylum Chordata; class Actinopteri; order Perciformes; family Percidae; genus Etheostoma; species Etheostoma perlongum. The sequence goes on from CM049388.1 coordinate 22,413,825, forward strand.
TTAATTACAGCTTCGTATCATCCTGATCATCTTAAGCGGGTTTTTTCTGGCACGCTAAAGCAGTTTGTAGGAAACTGTGGTCCAAAGATGGATGATAAGATTTGAGTTGTTCTTAAAAGCTTTCAATCAGCAGTTCTCTGAAGAATAACGGGTGGTATTGTTCGAATGTGTCTCTCTGCTCACTCTAGGGTTGATTTAAGATGAACTATTTTTTGGAGGCATGAAATGAATGAACTGTACCCTCCAAATTAGCTCATGCTGAAAAAAAGCAACATTCCCTGAGGTGTACAAACATTAAGAAGTGCACAGCAGTCAATGTATTACAGAAAAACAACATGGAGAAGTTATTTTACCTGTGACACTGTCGATGTGTGACACCCCTTCCTCCTTCCGCGTTGTCCCAGTGTCGGGATCTTTTGGCAGCATGGTGTTCTTGTTACCCATCACCTCCGTCACTGCAGCAATCTTGTCCTCCAAGTCAACGTTCCCCAAAAGCTTTTCTGAGACCCTCCAGTGGGCCGTGGCTGGCTCTTGTGTTTTGGTGCCCCTCACTTGAAAAACATGAACTGTTTTCTACTTCTATCGGTGCACTTCCTTTGAGTAAGATAAGGAAATGACTTGGGAACGTCTGTGCTGCTCTAAGCTCCAGAAAGGATTCAAGGGTGTCCCGAGCACTGGAGAATGAGGCAGGTTCGGTTTGTTATCACTCGTGACGGAGCATGTGATTTACTCCTCCATCGCTTCTCCTGGGTGGTCACAGAAAGGGAGATTTGAAATGTCCACTATAATTTATGAAGGCTGAGCAGTGGAGGACAATGCTCTCAGATTAGGGAGACTTTCTGCAGTCCTCTGTATGGTTTATTGTGCTTTGCCTCTTCTCTCTTACTCGCAGAATTCAGTGTAGCCTGCTTCCTTTTCCCCAGCGATCTGTCAAAAAAATAGGTACATTTTTAGAAGAGAACTTAATGTATGCCTCATGCATTCAGTATGTTCAGAGAAGGAGAGGACACATGCTGTAATCAGAGAAATGAATGCAAAGAGAAGCAGCACTTCTGGTGAAATGGCAGTTATGTCATTGACTGAAAGGGTTGTCTTTGTGTACCAACAATAACTGCCCATCGAGGCATGGCAGAGTGCTCCATTCTGAAAATAACTTCATAGTAGTCTGTGGAGTAGAATAAATAGCAATGAGTATGTGTCAGTATGTGTCAATGAGTGTGTGTCAGTGCAGACAGAAAGCACACTGTATACTATCAATAATTTACTAATGAATAATCCATTCTTACACATTGTTCTACCAGGCAGGGAGGTTTAGAAGTTTAAACCTTTTTTCAGCATTTTTTACAGCATATTGTAGGGTTATACAACAAAAAAGGGGATATGTTGTACATTGGAATCCGGGCAACAAAGGGACTGTGTATAGTATCTATTAATGTATTCCTCTCTGACATTTGTGAATGTGATTTATGTTAATTACATCAATTTGCCCCTTTGACAGATGCCGCCTTGTAACCGACAAGACCAAGAGTCTGCGGAAATGCTAGCAGCTCTCATAAGTTGTGCAAGCAGTGCTTTGAGCTCAGTGCTAACGGCAGCATGCTAACAGCTTACAATGACAATTCTGCCATGCTGATGGTCCACATGTTTACTGGGTTCACCATTTTAGTTTAGCATGTTAATGTGCTAACATTTACTCACAAATAAGCCAACAACGATGGGACAGTCGTTTGTTTGGAATCTCTCCATCTATACCGCAAGTAAAAAGTTCACTTTCAACCTCGATACACCTCCCCATATATCCGATATTGCATGAAGTAGAGTGGTAAATATATGAAGGCAAAAGCCTCCATTTGCAGGCCTTTTAGCTGATGTTTTTTTATCCAATGTCTGGCAACATAAGGATGAAGTTTCTTGCCTAAGGGTAGTTCACAAGTGTTTACCTATGGCTGGTGATTAAAGGTTGACGTTATCAGTATGAATGACCTTTTATAGGTCGGTCCCCTTAACTGTTAACCAGTCCTGTCACTATAATTATTATAGATGTACTAAACATATTTCTGTCAAGGCCTTGACACATTGTCAAGATACGTTTTACCTAAACGCACAATATGTAATGGACTGACGCTAGGGGTGTCATTGTGAAGTAGCGTGGGATCATGGGAGTTTCTTCACCACCATTGCAGTCATTTCAGACAATTACTACTACTTGCTACATATTGTAACGCCTGCTATGACATGAACTACTACTACAACCATTTTTTAGTCACTGTTTCATTATCCAGGTTTCTACCTAAAAGGGAGTTTTTTGGTGTTTTCCCCTTTTAAAACAAAGGGAGCAGTTCATTACATCCGGTAAAAACAGTATGAAGCTGTTTCACATTAAAAAGCAATGTTTCGTTGCACTGCGAGCGAAACAGCCGCTCAGCTTGTTTCTCTGGAAGCCTTGGATCCAGACATCTGATTAATATTAATATCCTTCCTTCCGCTGGTTAAAATATAATTAATAATTTAATTAAAAATGCCGAGATATAAAAAGTAAAAATTTGGCTTATAACTGCATAAAAAGTCCATTTATGACAGCTTTCTACAAATTGGAAGGCTGACGTGCTGTAGATAAATATATTTCCGCCTCATGAAACCTACATTTTCAGTTTGAGTGCTGAGGGCATGAAAGCTGTGTGATACTATATGTTCACACAGCATGTTAGCAGTCATGTGAACGTTGTGAATTCTGCTACATGGAATGTGACACAAACGCTGGGAGCGGCAACTGACTCATAGGTTGTGTAGTATAAAATTAGGACTGATGCAGTGGGGGCTAAAGTTTAAAATCTGTGTAAATTGTACTAAAACACGTGATGACAGTTCTGTGCTTGGTTTCTCCTGTGCATTGCTGTATAGCTTTATTGTTTTATGCATTTCAGTTTTTAAATGTCCTATGACATGCTGCTTGCATATAGGCTTTAGTACTAATACTGTATCTGTATATATAAAAGAGACTTCAGATACAGTATTAGGGACCACTAAGGTCTATATAAAAGAGACTTCAGATACAGTATTAGGGGACCACTAAGGTCTATATAAAAGAGACTTCAGATACAGTATTAGGGACCACTAAGGTCTATATAAAGAGACTTCAGATACAGTATTAGGGACCACTAAGGTCTATATAAAAGAGACTTCAGATACAGTATTAGGGGACCACTAAGGTCTATATAAAAGAGACTTCAGATACAGTATTAGGGGACTACTAAGGTCTATATAAAGAGACTTCAGATACATTATTAGGGGACCACTAAGGTCTATATAAAAGAGACTTCAGATACAGTATTAGGGGACCACTAAGGTCTATATAAAAGAGACTTCAGATACAGTATTAGGGACCACTAAGGTCTATATAAAGAGACTTCAGATACAACCACTAAGGTCTATATAAAAGAGACTTCAGATACAGTATTAGGGGACCACTAAGGCCTATATAAAGAGACTTCAGATACAGTATTAGGGGACCACTAAGGTCTATATAAAGAGACTTCAGATACAGTATTAGGCAACCACTAAGGTCTATATAAAAGAGACTTCAGATACAGTATTAGGGGACCACTAAGGTCTATATAAAAGAGACTTCAGATACAGTATTAGGGGACCACTAAGGCCTATATAAAAGAGACTTCAGATACAGTATTAGGGGGACCACTAAGGTCTATATAAAAGAGACTTCAGATACAGTATTAGGGGGACCACTAAGGTCTATATAAAAGAGACTTCAGATACAGTATTAGGGGACCACTAAGGTCTATATAAAAGAGACTTCAGATACAGTATTAGGGGACCACTAAGGCCTATATAAAAGAGACTTCAGATACAGTATTAGGGGACCACTAAGGCCTATATAAAAGAGACTTCAGATACAGTATTAGGGGACCACTAAGGCCTATATAAAAGAGACTTCAGATACAGTATTAGGGGACCACTAAGGTCTATATAAAAGAGACTTCAGATACAGTATTAGGGGACCACTAAGGTCTATATAAAAGAGACTTCAGATACATTATTAGGGGACTACTAAGGTCTATATAAAAGAGACTTCAGATACAGTATTAGGGGACCACTAAGGTCTATATAAAGAGACTTCAGATACAGTATTAGGGGACCACTAAGGTCTATATAAAAGAGACTTCAGATACAGTATTAGGGGACCACTAAGGTCTATATAAAAGAGACTTCAGATACATTATTAGGGGACTACTAAGGTCTATATAAAAGAGACTTCAGATACAGTATTAGGGGACCACTAAGGTCTATATAAAGAGACTTCAGATACAGTATTAGGGGACCACTAAGGTCTATATAAAAGAGACTTCAGATACAGCATTAGGGACCACTAAGGTCTATATAAAAGAGACTTCAGATACAGTATTAGGGACCACTAAGGTCTATATAAAAGAGACTTCAGATACTGTACTAGGGGACTACTAAGGTCTATATAAAGAGACTTCAGATACAGTATTAGGGGACCACTAAGGTCTATATAAAAGAGACTTCAGATACAGTATTAGGGGACCACTAAGGTCTATATAAAAGAGACTTCAGATACAGTATTAGGGGACCACTAAGGTCTATATAAAAGAGACTTCAGATACAGTATTAGGGGACCACTAAGGCCTATATAAAAGAGACTTCAGATACAGTATTAGGGGACCACTAAGGCCTATATAAAAGAGACTTCAGATACAGTATTAGGGGACCACTAAGGCCTATATAAAAGAGACTTCAGATACAGTATTAGGGGACCACTAAGGTCTATATAAAAGAGACTTCAGATACAGTATTAGGGGACCACTAAGGTCTATATAAAAGAGACTTCAGATACATTATTAGGGGACTACTAAGGCCTATATAAAAGAGACTTCAGATACAGTATTAGGGGACCACTAAGGTCTATATAAAAGAGACTTCAGATACAGTATTAGGGGACCACTAAGGCCTATATAAAAGAGACTTCAGATACAGTATTAGGGGACCACTAAGGTCTATATAAAAGAGACTTCAGATACAGTATTAGGGGACCACTAAGGTCTATATAAAAGAGACTTCAGATACATTATTAGGGGACTACTAAGGTCTATATAAAAGAGACTTCAGATACAGTATTAGAGGACCACTAAGGTCTATATAAAGAGACTTCAGATACAGTATTAGGGGACCACTAAGGTCTATATAAAAGAGACTTCAGATACAGTATTAGGGACCACTAAGGTCTATATAAAAGAGACTTCAGATACAGTATTAGGGACCACTAAGGTCTATATAAAAGAGACTTCAGATACTGTACTAGGGGACTACTAAGGTCTATATAAAGAGACTTCAGATACAGTATTGGGGACCACTAAGGTCTATATAAAAGAGACTTCAGATACAGTATTAGGGGACCACTAAGGTCTATATAAAAGAGACTTCAGATACAGTATTAGGGGACCACTAAGGCCTATATAAAGAGACTTCAGATACAGTATTAGGGGACCACTAAGGTCTATATAAAGAGACTTCAGATACAGTATTAGGGAACCACTAAGGTCTATATAAAAGAGACTTCAGATACAGTATTAGGGGACCACTAAGGTCTATATAAAAGAGACTTCAGATACAGTATTAGGGACCACTAAGGTCTATATAAAAGAGACTTCAGATACAGTATTAGGGACCACTAAGGTCTATATAAAAGAGACTTCAGATACTGTACTAGGGGACTACTAAGGTCTATATAAAGAGACTTCAGATACAGTATTGGGGACCACTAAGGTCTATATAAAAGAGACTTCAGATACAGTATTAGGGGACCACTAAGGTCTATATAAAGAGACTTCAGATACAGTATTAGGGGACCACTAAGGTCTATATAAAAGAGACTTCAGATACAGTATTAGGGGACCACTAAGGCCTATATAAAGAGACTTCAGATACAGTATTAGGGGACCACTAAGGTCTATATAAAGAGACTTCAGATACAGTATTAGGCAACCACTAAGGTCTATATAAAAGAGACTTCAGATACAGTATTAGGGGACCACTAAGGTCTATATAAAAGAGACTTCAGATACAGTATTAGGGGACCACTAAGGCCTATATAAAAGAGACTTCAGATACAGTATTAGGGGACCACTAAGGTCTATATAAAAGAGACTTCAGATACAGTATTAGGGGACCACTAAGGTCTATATAAAAGAGACTTCAGATACAGTATTAGGGGACCACTAAGGTCTATATAAAAGAGACTTCAGATACAGTATTAGGGGACCACTAAGGCCTATATAAAAGAGACTTCAGATACAGTATTAGGGGACCACTAAGGCCTATATAAAAGAGACTTCAGATACAGTATTAGGGGACCACTAAGGCCTATATAAAAGAGACTTCAGATACAGTATTAGGGGGGGGACCACTAAGGTCTATATAAAAGAGACTTCAGATACAGTATTAGGGGACCACTAAGGTCTATATAAAAGAGACTTCAGATACATTATTAGGGGACTACTAAGGTCTATATAAAAGAGACTTCAGATACAGTATTAGGGGACCACTAAGGTCTATATAAAGAGACTTCAGATACAGTATTAGGGGACCACTAAGGTCTATATAAAAGAGACTTCAGATACAGTATTAGGGGACCACTAAGGTCTATATAAAAGAGACTTCAGATACATTATTAGGGGACTACTAAGGTCTATATAAAAGAGACTTCAGATACAGTATTAGGGGACCACTAAGGTCTATATAAAGAGACTTCAGATACAGTATTAGGGGACCACTAAGGTCTATATAAAAGAGACTTCAGATACAGTATTAGGGACCACTAAGGTCTATATAAAAGAGACTTCAGATACAGTATTAGGGACCACTAAGGTCTATATAAAAGAGACTTCAGATACTGTACTAGGGGACTACTAAGGTATATATAAAGAGACTTCAGATACAGTATTAGGGGACCACTAAGGTCTATATAAAAGAGACTTCAGATACAGTATTAGGGGACCACTAAGGTCTATATAAAAGAGACTTCAGATACAGTATTAGGGACCACTAAGGCCTATATAAAGAGACTTCAGATACAGTATTAGGGGACCACTAAGGTCTATATAAAGAGACTTCAGATACAGTATTACGGAACCACTAAGGTCTATATAAAAGAGTCTTCAGATACAGTATTAGGGGACCACTAAGGTCTATATAAAAGAGACTTCAGATACAGTATTAGGGGACCACTAAGGCCTATATAAAAGAGACTTCAGATACAGTATTAGGGGACCACTAAGGTCTATATAAAAGAGACTTCAGATACAGTATTAGGGGACCACTAAGGTCTATATAAAAGAGACTTCAGATACAGTATTAGGGGACCACTAAGGTCTATATAAAAGAGACTTCAGATACAGTATTAGGGGACCACTAAGGTCTATATAAAAGAGACTTCAGATACATTATTAGGGGACTACTAAGGTCTATATAAAAGAGACTTCAGATACAGTATTAGGGACCACTAAGGTCTATATAAAAGAGACTTCAGATACAGTATTAGGGGACCACTAAGGTCTATATAAAAGAGACTTCAGATACAGTATTAGGGACCACTAAGGTCTATATAAAGAGACTTCAGATACAGTATTAGGGGACCACTAAGGTCTATATAAAGAGACTTCAGATACAGTATTAGGGGACCACTAAGGTCTATATAAAGAGACTTCAGATACAGTATTAGGGGACCACTAAGGTCTATATAAAGAGACTTCAGATACAGTATTACAGTAATAAAACATGTTTATTTAACAAGATCATCCTAGGGCGCCCCCTCAGCCACACGTTTACTTGTCAACCTCATTATTAGATTTAATTGATGATTATTGACGATCATTTCCTAATTGGGGGAAAACGTGACGTTTCCAGTCACTGGGTCAGACTCAAACACACGGAGCTCTGAAGCAGACCTGTGTGTTGCTTAGTGTCTACTCTCGCTGTAAAAATAGAGACGAGCAGCGGCACAGCTTCAGGTTTATAATGGACGTGCTCTGCTTTGGGGACACTGCGGCAGATGTGTCCCTATTTCTGTAGTAGTTTTGGGTTTCCACTAGAGATGGTCCCATACCATTTTTTTCTTCCCGATACTGATTCTAATACCTGAACTTGCGTATCAGCCAATACGAGTACTGATCCCAATACCGGTGTGTCATTTATTTTATTATGTTTTAACAGCTGTATACTATACTATCCCTGTATGGTTGTGATATGATTTCTATATCTGGATATGTGTGGCTCAGGTTAAACACTTTGTGAAACATGAACAAACACATATCCAGTTTGATAGTCAGTTATAACGGAAAAAGAACATAAATTAACTACTTTAACATAGATTTTAGGCTTTATTATGAGGTATCGGATCGGTGCATGAACTTCAGTACTTCCTGATACCTATACCAGCGTTTTAGGCAGTATCGGAAGTGATACCGATACTGCCAACATCTCTAGTTTCCACCGCCGATGTAGAGCACCGTACAGCGTTCCCTAAACTGTCTCATTCAGAGACCAGCGTCTCAAACGGGGCTCTGAGTCTGTCATGAGGTCTGAGAGCTACCGTATCAGTAGAGCAATCACGTAATGCACAGCAGACTATGGTGCAGGTGGATTACTTTCTTATAAGTATTGTGACTTTATTCTTGTAACAGCCTATTGTATTATCGCCTTATTTTTCTCAAACTATCACCACTTTTCCAAATCTTAGAGAGCACAAATAATATATATTTTGAATGTGCACAAAGTTTGGAACATGAGCAGAAATCTTGCTCAAACATCTGAAATATTACAGCACAAGGGTTTATGTATTCATTCAAATGAATTAATGTATCATTCAGGTGGATAATTCAATTGTCATATGCACATTTAAGGAGGTTACTTCCCCAACAAAAGACTCAAAAGAGGGAAGAGTAAATTATGCTAAACTACATGTGTGCTGATATAATGTAATTAGAAAAGTTGATCTACAGGAGAATAAATAGATGAAAGCAATACAGAATGCCTAAAAGCTTTACCGCAATATATTCCATTATGTTTTTATATTTCGATTGTAATTTATGTTTCCCTTTACATAAAAATATTTCCAGCAGAAATTCATTCAGAAAACGGTTTAAAAAAATAGATGCATAACAAGCGGCCAAAATGGGTTTCCTCAGGAGGGGGGCTGGCGTCTCCCTTAGAGATAGGGTGAGAAGCTCAGTCATCCAAGAGGAGCTCGGAGTAGAGCCGCTGCTCCTTCGCGTCGAAAGGAGCCAGTTGAGGTGGTTTGGGCATCTGGTAAGGATGCCTCCTGGGCACCTCCCTAGGGAGGTGTTCCAGGCACGTCCAGCTGGGAGGAGGCCTCGGGGAAGACCCAGGACTAGGTGGAGAGATTATATCTCCAACCTGGCCTGGGAACGCCTCGGGATCCCCCAGTCGGAACTGGTTGATGTGGCTCGGGAAAGGGAAGTCTGGGGTCTGAAGGAAATGTATTTAATGCTTAAAATGTTCAGGGGGTGGACCCCCAGACACCCACATCATAAGTCACCATGCACACAAATCTGGAAACAAAACACTGGCCTTTAGGTTGCCAGAACAGTTATGACTCAATGTTGGTGCCATCTAATTTACATGCAAGCTAAAGGGGGGGACAAAACTCAATCTCGGCTAGGGCAACCAAAGGGCTAGAACCGGCCCTGAGCCTACTTAACGCAAATTTTAAATCTTAAATTTAGTCAAACTGCACGGAATTAAGCGTTATGGTGAGAAGAGCACTGCCTTGGCGGAAGAAAAACTTACAGCCCTTGAAAATGGCGAGCAGCAATGTAGTAGGCTATGCCTAGCAGCTTTTTGGTGCTTTTTGTTTCTGCCATTGTTGTAGGCTACAGTTGACTGTCCAGTGGTTTCAATGGTTTCAATTCATTCCATCTGTTCATGAAAACAAATTGCCGCAAAAGTGGGTGGCCGAGTGTGTGTGCGTGCGTCTGCACGTGCGCGTGCGTTCCGGAAAAGTGAACACGTGCATCGGGGGCGCGTGCAGCTGACGCATCGTGCGCTACGAAACCTCGCGCTCAATTAAACGTTAGCTCACATTAGTTCTCAATTAGTCTTCCGTGTTGTGTCTCATACTCTCATCACGTGGACATTAAGACTGGAAAGGCGTTGAGCTAAAGAAAAAGAAAAAAACACCATAGCATCTTTCTGAAGTAGGACAAGCTATCGAGTTTATTTTCCTCATTTTATTTAGCTGCGACATCCATATTAAATCCGTTATCGGGTTGTTCTTCTGGTAAAGCAGAATACTATCCAAACCTCTGTATGCCATATTGTATACTAAGCTAAGTTAACGTCACATAAATACACAGAATAGCTCCACGGCACAGGACATAGGCTACAGCGGGATGGAGAGATGCACTCACCGCTGGCTGGACTGAACATCAACGCCCTGGACCAGCTGTCCTTCTCCGTGTCGGTCCACAGCAGGATCCGTCTATGGACTCTCTCATTCTTCTTGTTTACAGTCCAATCCCAGGATTTTTCTTTTCAGCTTCCCTTCGTTGCAAAAAAAAAAATGTCATGCTTATTTATTTATTTAACCATGTGGCGGAGGCTGCCATCTTCTGGCAGATGTGTCACACTGGATTCCTGGCTCCTGGCTGTGTGTCAGCGCGGTTATGTAACAGAAGATGAAGCGGTCAGTCGATGGGTGATGGGGTGCTATGGGTGATGGGGTGAAGGGGTGATGGGGTAATCCGTGCGCCGGATTACAAGGGAGATAGTGAAAATGGACATCGTCGTTGCATTGTATTGTTAGCCTACAATTACATAATCAAAATAGAAAACACCTGCAAAGTGGTTATATAGTCTATCAGAGAATCATAGTTGTGCATATCAGTGCATCCGTTATTGATTTATTTGGTTTGATTTATAAAACAGTGTTATATGTTCCACAAAAAGATGTGATGGACAATTGCAGAAAAACCTTCAATAAGTGGCTTAATAAGTGGCAATCTCCATAGAAACAATTACATTTAACAATTTAAAAACATTTATATATTATGTAAAAAAAATTGCATTTGAGGCACAAACCCATATGGAAAACTCAGACAACTTAGGAGCAACAATTTTACTCTCTGTTAAACTGTTAACCTTAATGAGTGATGTGGGAAGACAGTTCCATATTTTTGACCCTCTGTATAATACACTAAACTGTGTTTGAGTTGTACGAGAGTAGGGAGGCCCAATAAGACAACTACTATAAGTCGGATACCGGGGAAATTCATTATTAAAAGTAAAAATATTACAATAGAGAGAGATATTTGATCTTAATACACCACACAGCACCAGGCCCACACGTAAAAGAGTGCTTTTGGGATTTCAATTTGAGACGAATATCTTTTGATCCGTTATAGTCATTGTTTATGTAAATGCCAGAACATATAATTTGTTGAAAATGAAGCACAAATAGCCACTAACTCCCTAGGTCAGATGTTAAAATTGTGGATGTTATAGAAATGTAACACATATTGGCTAGTATCACGTGCCTATCTTTATCTAGCTTTCTAGAAATTGGGAAAGCATTAGAAGAATGTACCAAATCCTTACATCATCTATCAGTTTTAATCAATTACAGCTTGGGAAGTAATACTTTAAAAAGTGGGATCTAGGGTGCACCTTAACCCATTTTAAAATGAATGGCTTTCACATTAAATTTAACAAGCTTACACTATCAGTTGTCACAATGCTTTTAGTTACATTTGTTGAATAACATTCAAAACTTCCTCAGAGGCATACGTGAAATTGCCCTCATTTTACATTTGAAAGGCCTTAAAATGTACAAATAATAGGAGGAAACTTAATTCACACACATTATGTAGGTTTAAATTGCCCGTGGATTTGTTGCAGGTTTGTTCAGAAGAAGCGTGTGTGTAAGTGTGTGGCATTTATCTCCATTCCCTCTTCTCTAAATCTGAACCCGTAGAGCTTTTCACTTCTGCCATCAAGTGTATGTAACTTGAATTTAGGCTAAACAATGAAGAAGTAGAGTGGAAAGAGAGGAAGGGCAAAGTCAGGGTAGGAGGCATCTTTGTGTGTGTGTTTGCACGGCTTGATAATTGGGCCGCTTTAGGGCTCAACTCTACCTGCTCTCATTACCTTTCTACTTAATTTGCAGACAGCAAGAAGTCATCCTGATGTTACATTGCATCACACCATAACAGGATAATTTGCATACACACACACACAGACAAATGAAACAATTATGATTTTAATTTTTGCAAATCAAAAGATGTACAGTTTGTCTACGAACAGAAAATAATAAGAGCTGTGGTCATTTATTAACAGTGACGTACAACATGCTGATTAATAGGATTCACAAAACAGACATCCAGTGTGTGTGTGTGAGTGTGTATTCTACATTTAAATGCATTGATCTAGGTAGAAAACATAACATTGTCCATTGATTACTATGCATCCATCCTCTCTTATTGGCTCAATGACTTCACAGGGCACTTCAGACATGATGACGTTATTCCTTTAATGTAATTACTCCTCCATTACACTGAGAGCAGAATCCACATTTTTTATTTTGCCTCCAATCATTTACTAATGTGTTCTAGCAGCCAGTTTATTGATCATTAGCCACCCATCCTTCAGTCCACTCTTTCCACAGCGCACAGAGAAACTGCTTTGGGTGCATTTTTACATTAGTTTCAAAAGATTTGTAACACACACATATATTTTCATTATTGAATTCAGCACCAAATCTATATACAAAATGGCATATCCTATTTTGAACACTCATTTTAAAATAACTGTGATGGCCAAACCTCTTACTGTAATCAAAGATGAAGAAAGAGCAACTTTAAGGCAGAGGAATCAGTCCAATAGTCTGAGACTGCTTTAAGTGTTGTACTAAATATGATCTGCAAATCAGCAGCAATTTTAACATAAAAATCACAGAAACGTGTATGTGGTGACATTTTTCTAAATAATGTAAAGGGACTACTTTTGCTTCAACAATTGTCTGTTTAAAAGACTTATCTTTCATATTTTGTATATCGTATTGAGGTATCCCTCACAAATGAAAATGTGAAATCAGACCATAGACAGGTTAACAAAAAGGCTCTTTGAGTAACCCTGCATAAATGTTAAGTATCTATAGTAGTTATTTCCAATATGTGAACTTTCTATATCAGGGGTCAGCAACCTTTTTAATATTTAGTGCCATTTTAAAAATGTTCTTGTTAATCAGTGTGCCACATAAGCATTAAGCCTGCCTTCATCTACCCCCAGCATGCTCAGGCAGGGTTAGTTTGTTTTCCTTGGCGCCGCATTCTCTAAAAAAGGCTAGTACTAGCCAATCAGAGGCAGATTAGGGCGGGTTCTGCACCCGATGCGGATGGGGAAAAACGCAAAAATTACTGCAAATAACAGGTTGTGCACCTGCAAATGGCTGTGAAGGAGGCCATGTGGATTGGAACATTTCTCAAAAACTCTCCTGCACACGTATTGCTAGTGTGCTATTGGTTGAGCTCCTAAGGTTTGCTGACCCCTGTAGCATCTAAATAATTAAGCCTTTCCAAAGAACCAATAATGTTTATCACCTTGAACCAAAAGTCTTATGATCAGAAAGGTTACACTATTTGCTCTTCAGCTACTGTACACTGAAATGTCTTGTTAGCATTAGATGCTGCATTGTGTTGAACTGGTTGCTAAAAAATATACTGTACAATTTTAAAGGAAAGGAAGCATCAATGACATGTTTTTACAGGTTATATAAAAGGACAAATAGAGAACTTGCATATCTGTAGTGTGATAAATGGCGGCTAACAGAAAAAGAGTCATGATCTTTTTTTTCAGAATATCCAAAATGTGTCAGAAATAATGTTTACAAATTGCATTGCAGCAAGTATGAGCCCTTTGTAGATGTGTGAAAAGTTCCTGCCAGCTGTAGGACTGAAGCCCTGCCAGTGGCTCTGACCACTGACCTCCATGTGAAGGCAGGTAAGATGTTACTGTACAAGACTCCAATCTGTAGCACCTGGTTAATTTAAAGGGACGAGAGGTAACGTGGTAGTTGAAAACATAAAGTGTGCAATAACAAAGTGTGTGGCAGATGCACACACACACACAGATGTAGTAATAGGTAGCCAGGTGTACAAGTCCATAACATAAGAGCCTGAAGAAAAAGAGACGGGTGCTCCCCCTGTTACCCTCATTTCTCAGATTCACTTCAAGGCTCTCTGCTCTGGCGCTCTCCGCCGTCGCTTCTTATGGCGTCTCCTGGTGCCGGCGTCGAAGCAGGTGACCATCATGACGTTGGCTCTGCAGAGGTTGAGCCTGTTCTCCAGCCGGGCCGTCACCACTTCCAGGGCCTCCAGATGCTCCAGGGAGTCCACCTCGAAGGTCTGCCACAGGTCGACTGGAGAAGGACAGTGAGATCACACTGCAGCAGTTTGTAGGGTAAAGCAAACTAACAACTGGATTGTTGTACTGTATGTATGTAGACGATATTTACATTGAGAAATTTGCACTATATACTTTGTGTACAATGTAAAAAAAATAAAAGTAGTGTGCTAAATAGGAAATTACAAAAAAAACAAAATAATACTAATGATCGTAACGAGGATTCTGGATATTATCCCAGGATTGTAACTCATTTGATTATTCGCCTAATCCTGCAGTTGCTACCTTTTATTAAAAAAAATAACTTTCTGTCCGGAGGAGTCTTTAACACATGTCAATTACTACTCGGAAAATGTGATCAGGCTGTAAAGCTGAACACATATTCAAATTTCTTTTTTCCAAAACAGTAAAAGTGTACAGTTCTGTCAGTATCTGTAAATGAGAAAGTGTGTGTTAGAAACAGTCATGCCAAGACCAAGCAGCGGCACCGGCTGGCCTGCCAGAGCAAGCATTCTCATCTTCAGCTAAACAGTACACTAAAATATGTTTCTGAAAATATTTGATGGGCAAGAAATATGCAGTTCATATTATCAGGCTCCAGCTTCTCCACTGCCTGTTCACTGCTGTTGCTTTATATAAACTATGTATGCTGGTTTATTCAATATATTAGGGTTTTGGACTGTTGGTCGGCCAAATAAACTATTTGAAGATACTACCATGGCCCCATACCATAATGAATTAATTCATTGGTCAAATAAATAATTAATAATAATCATTAGTTGCAGCCCAAATTGATAGGTAGAGATTTTTTACGTTCTCTTCCTGAGCTTATCTTTTGTGACTTCAATTACTATTCATCTGTAGAATGTATAAAGAGTATGGTAAAGCAGCTCTATATAGATTTACTGTTAATTAAATATTATTTTGCACACTAATATGTTCATATGAAGAGTCATTTGACTGACACTCTTGGTTCCACTTGGCGGGCTCCAGCATGAGGCTGTGTTTGGCCCGCTCCAGCTCTCTCCTCAGGTTGGTGTATTTGGCCCGGACCTCGGAGATCCTCTGCTGACGGTGCTCCAAAAACTTCAGCTTGGCACTGAAGCACGCAGGCCCCTGAAAAACACACACACACACACACACACACACACACACACACACACACATATTTGACTACTTTTATTCATTTTTATATAGCCCAAATAATAAAAAGCTCATATTTTAAAAACTTTTGCTACTGATGTTCTTAACAAATAATAGCATGTGGTGGATTGGCAGCACATCCTCTCTCTCTCTCACACACACACACACACACACACACACTGTATTTTAGTGGTTGGATGAACAGCCCCTCCCCCTGTCTCTCTCCACACACCCATAAACACTGTTAGGGCAGGGAGGACACCTCTGGGGAGTGAGACCAGACAGGTCTGTAGGCTTCTAAATAGAATGACTCTCTGATTATACTAACCTTATTACATGTCTATTAAATGTAAGAGGCGGTTCCACAGTTCATGCACATTTGAATGGGAGACAAAAGAAACTCCCTAAATATGAAGCATGGAGTGCTGCACTATTGTATTTCAGTTATTACCCCCCAAAATATGCCACCTGATAAAAAAATTACATTTAAAGAAAAGTAAATATGTAAATGTATTTATTTTAAAGTCTTCTATTACCTTTAGGCTTTTACCAACAACATGTTGTGTTAGTTGTACCTCCAGTGACCTTCTTTGTTCTTGCTGCAGCGTTGACCCAATTTCCCGCCATGTGGTCATTAAAATTGTATCAAAGTTGCTGTCCCTGAGACTGGTGGAGGCGGGGAATATAATCCCCTGAGGCCAGAGAGCTCTCGTCATAGGGGCATTACGTCAGCACATGCGCCACATTTTGTTTTTAAGCACATTTCAACTCCAAATGCAAGTTGACATTTTTTTGTTTAACCTTTACTTACCAATTCACTGAGCATGCTTTTTCTCAGTAACATGCTGCTGCTACTCACACATGAAACTTGGCAGCTGCCCTGCGCACCCACAGTCTTTATTTGTGGCCACTGCAGTAGTTTAAGGGTGCTGTGATAGTGAGTATTGCCGAAGTCATTTACTTCCCCACCCAGATTTGTCCCCTGAGTGATGAAACCAAACAAACTCTTGATCTCTTACCTTTAGGACACTACGGCCCCCACGTTACCAAGATGAAACCACTATAGGAGCTGTGATTATAGGATTTTTAAAGCAAATCAGTGTATCGCCTTGTCTACTTACAGGCTGTTTGTCCCTTTTTCAGACTTTCTACCTTACTACCACTAGTGTTACAGTACTTTTTGGAATACATGGTTAATAACCCTCATTTATATAGAATTATACCTAATATTTGAGTTAAAAAAGCAGAAATTATGAATAATTTTGACCAATCAGAGGAATATACAGATGAGATTAGTCAGGAATGAAAGTGATCAATTGTATTTGCAAAGAGCATTAAATGGAATCCAATCCATTTTTTTGTGGTAATAATACTTATTTCAGATATAGATATTTTGTAACGGGGTCAAATTTGACCCGAGGACAACCATGTGAGGTTATATTCTTTGGTGTTCACATTTTGGTCTCTGACACAAGCATTAGGTTAGGTTAGTTTTATTCACTATGGCGTTGGCCCTGTTACCAGGGTATGTGACTGAATACATAGATGGTTAAAACTATGCAGCAAATGTAATGGATGAAATGTTGATTAAATGTACTTGACACAATGAAATAAAATGTGAAGCTTACTAATGTTTACACTCCCCCTCCCCCCCAAACACTGCAGGTGTCTATTTAAGTTCATTAGCTAGTTTGGTTAGCACGTAAGTTGCCCCTATATATTAGCTACAATAGCTAATCCAGGGGGCTAATTTCTGTCCTTTGTTTGTGTCAGACTCAGAGATAAGCGTTTGAAATGATATTTATAAAGATTTGATAAGAGATTTGTTTGCAGACCCAGCTTTTGGAAGACTTTCATTGCAAAATGATGTGTGCTCTTTTTCATACTTGATGCTGATATTATAAAAGGGGCTTTAGAGAGGTTGGGTGCAGATCAGTTCTGATGCTATTCCCACCTGTTTCCTAGAGGTTGACAAAGGTCATATTTTACATCATGCCCTTTAATAACCTCCTAAAAATCAAAATAACCCCAGCACCTGTTTGCCAGCACCTGCTCTTTTCTGCATCCTCTGCACATTGTCGATCTCATACACCTTGATCTCGTAGGCTTCCGGGATTCCCCGATCCACCCAGCCAGACCGCGGACCACTAGCCGAGCGCCTCAGGGACTGCGTTGTATCATGGGAAAGACGGCGCTGGTGAGTACCTACAGCAGGGTGAGGCAGAGAGTGCAGTGAGATGCT
Organism: Etheostoma perlongum; assembly: GCA_026937815.1. Classification (NCBI taxonomy): domain Eukaryota; kingdom Metazoa; phylum Chordata; class Actinopteri; order Perciformes; family Percidae; genus Etheostoma; species Etheostoma perlongum. Next base: position 22,431,661 of record CM049388.1, read on the forward strand.
GTCTCTCAACTTGTTTTCTTTCCTTTCACCCATTTCTGAAACTTTCTACTGCATATACACAGTGTAACTTTTGAGATATTGATTTTTTAAAGATACCTAAACTAACTATATTTAAGGTAGGCTTGGTTTTGGTTGACTTTTAATCTTGTTGATTTTTGGGATGACCAACTGCCAGTACTGGCACAGAGAGAGGACACTGTTTTCTGTCAAACAATTTAATTTAATTTATAAACTTGGCCCAGGATTTGCAATAGATGTACAGTACATAGCATCAAATTAAATTCAGCAGACAATGCTGTTTTGGTTCTGAAGACATATATTTTTTTACAAATGCATTGTACAGGTGCTGATGGGTCTACAAGTTGGCTAATAACTAATAAGTACACTGAAAATAGAGTATTCCTGAGCTGCTAGTGTCATTCAACTCAAAAGCATCACACCTCACAGTGAGAGTAGATGTGGATGATAAATGAAGGCTGGTGTCCCTAAGTGGCCTTCAATGCCCAGGCCATGTGCTCTAATGGGGAACAGGGAAAACAGTCTGCCTGAGGGCAAACAAAGCTTGCCAGAGCTACTATATTATTCATATAAGTCAAGACAGGAGACACCACCTCTGTAACTCTTTCTGGATTGACTCAGTTTGCCAGTACAGGTAAGCATAGTTTATGCTTATTGTCACTGGGACATTAACAATATGTTTCAACTCTAGTAATATGGATACAGCTTTTATCAGAATGTTGATCAGTTAAGGGGACACTAAAGGAGAAACTAAGTACGGACACAATTGAATCACCCAATTAACAACAGAATATGCTTATGGACTTTAAGTTCATATGCTGATCCAGCAAAAGCTTTGTCTCCTGTTTTTATTGCTCCATTATGTAGTGTGTTAACCATGCTTTAATTCTATTACGTTTGTCAATTTACAATTCTATTAGTATTTATAGTAAGTATGCACACACACATCTTCCTAATTTACAGAACCCACTTCATTTTCTGCACTGCTGCCTTTAGTACTGTAAGTGCTGTTGCTGGGTTCATATATTAATAATGTAACCTTCCTACCTAATTAGGCTTTGAATGACTGCGTCCTACAGATGCGTGTCATCTCCAATTAATGTCACATTAATATGTTATGTTATGATGGTAAAACTATTACTCATGACAGTGGTATGGTTAATTGGAAATTGTATATTCTAGATCATGTATAGAGAAGAAATGACGGCCGATTTTTACTGAACTGGATTGAAATTTCCAGAAGATTTACCATTAGACTTTTTAAATGAGTTTGGACTCAGTACTTTTACCTGGACAATTTTTGGACTGCATATGATTGGATTTGGTGTGAATTTGCCAACACACCATTGGGAGACTTTTGGTTCCAAATGAGTAGGAAGCAACTTGCACAACACTTGCTTTGTCTCTTTTGTGGTGCAGGGAATATTATATGCCTCTTTAAAAAAAAACCTTCCGGACACACTTGTGCCCCCTGCTTTTGGTTTAAGACACTTGTCTTGAGAAGGTCCTTGAGACCGAAACATTGACCGACCAAGTAGATCAAATGCAGAGGAGACAAGTCTGCAAGAATTTTCTTTCTTTTTAAAATGAACACTGCAGGTTCAAAGCATCAGATTACAAAAATCGTAACTTCATTACCATGCAACAATAAGAAACAATTGACAAAAGTACAAAGTAAACATGGTATAGTACATCTACAAGCTAATAATCATACTGTACTAAAATTAATAAAATTAAGTGGTTATTTCAGGAGATGAGAAATATAATAGGGGTTAGAAAATGTCACGATTCGATTCAATATCGATTTTCAATTCAAAAACAATTCTCGATTCAAAAAACAATTCACAGTATGTAAATACCTTCTGTTGTACATGTATGTATCTATGTACTATATACAGTATGTATGTATGTGTGTATGTATTTACAGTGTGTACAGTATGTATGTACAGTATGTATGTATGTACAGTATGTATGTATGTAATGTATGTACATAAATGTATGTATTTATGTATACTGTATGTATTTATGTATGTGTGTATGTATTTACAGTATGTATGTATGTATGTATGTACAGTATGTTTGTACAGTATGTATGTTTGTGTGTGTGTATATATATATATATATATACATAGCCATATTATTCATGTGGATTTGTTTGTTATTTGTTATTTTAACATCTTGTTACAATGTATGTGTATATTGTGTGTGATGTCTGTAAGCTACTGGGACCTTCGATTTCTATCTATCTATCTATCTATCTATCTATCATGTGATTGCAGTAGACATACAATAAAAACAAAAATAAAAAAACAATGAATATGAATCGATTTTTGGAATTTTATGAATTGATTTTGAATCGGTAGAGTTTGAATCGCAATTTGAATATGAATCAATTTGTTTGCACACCCCTAAAATATATTAATCAATTGAAATAGGTCATGGCCCAATGTGCATTCTAGCTTAAGACGTTTTTGAGACTACACTTGCAGAACTAACATCTAACACCAACAACATATGATGAGACTTCACACTTGGATGAGGTTCTGATCTTCATAAGTTCAGTTCATAAAAGGCCGGTAATTCCAGATGTTTTACCTGCGTTGCCTCTCCTCCGTGCTGATCGGCTGCTTTGAGCCACGCTGAGAAGAGAGCTGCTCCTGTCGCTGACAGAATCTTTGTTTGAGATGGTGCTGCCTGTGGCCTCGCTGTCCCTTACCATGCTGTCATATCCACTGCTCACCATACTGTTCCTGTTAGAGAAGTTCAGGGATGTCTTCCCCATAGCGGGTGGCAAATCTCCACTCAACACACTGGTGGTGTCACTCGCGTGCCCACTCAGGTGATCAGGCATGCGGGGAGCAGTCACCCTGCTATATGGTGAGGGAAGTGTGGTCATTTGGTCCGGTCCATCTGAAGAGGTGCTGGAGGTTCTTTCCTTAAGGAGGTCTGAGATCCGGCCATTGACAAACCCCTGGATGGCAGATTTTGTGGATGAACATGTGGAGCTCTGGCTTGGAGTCCGACTGATGGAGTGATAAGACATAGGAGGGGATGAGGAGAGAAAGGAGGATGTCCTCTCAAAGCTAACAGTTTTACTGTCTGGAGAAAGACTGGCACTGCGGTTGATGGACTGCTGCAGGCCTTTGTGGTGGAGACTGAAGTTCTTGATGCTGGGGACAGACAGTCGACGAACTTTGGGTCGGGCCATCTTAAGTTTCCCCACAGCAGAGAGCTTGGAATGGGTATGCCTAGCAGACTGAGTTACAGGATATTCAGAAAAATGATGACTCTGGTCGGACCGAGGATGCTTCCTGGCGCTCCTGCTAGCCCTCGGTAATATACAATCTCCCTCATTCTTTCCTTTATATCTTCCCTGACAAGCCCCTGCAATACTTCCTTTGGGGCTCCCCACAGAGTTCATGGAGGTGTTACTACTGCCTCTATCTAGAGTTGGGAAGTCCCTTGGCGTTCTCCCAAGGGAATTAGTCCTGGTAGCCAGCTGTTCTAGTTTGGCACTGAAAAGCCTGCTACTATCCTCAATAGGTGACTTGGGCCTCCCACTCATATGATCATGTTTTACTGTTACACCTGAGGGCTCCAACAACGATTCAACACTCTTTCTAGGAGCACTACTAGCATGCTGTTTGTACTCTGTTCCATATTTCCGAGGAGAGGAGACATGGAGGCTGTGGTTCGCTGGGGAGTGCTGTCTGCCCTGCCTCCTCTCTAGAGTTACTCTTGGGCTACACAGGGTGGACGATCTCAACCCCCTTGGGTCTCTGTGGTTGTCTACCATGTGACAGCCATGGTAACTGTCCTGGTGGTTGGCATTTTGCCAGCCTCTAGGCAAACTACCTGTTTTAAAGGAAGCAGGGGCGGTATCCTGGCAACTAGGTGAAACACCAGTTCTCTTGGGAGCATTCCCAACACGTCTGGAGCTAATTTCTCTCTCCTCTGAGCCATTTGGAGTGTTAGTGGAATAAACATGCTCCCTGTCTCTAGGGTGGTTCTTGTCTGAATTTCTCAGTCTCTTTCCACACATTTTGTTTTCTGCAGTTTCATCGCAAAAAGCTGAATCTTCCAAGACCATTTGGTTATGTGAACTTTGGCTAAAATGTGAATCAGATACTTTGTCAGGCTTTTTGGCATGTGTCTTAGACACAAAAGCCCCACTTCTCTTCTCAAGACCCATCCCATCTTCTGGACATTTGACATTATTCAGTCTGAGCTCAGACTGCGACTTGATTCCTGTTAAAGTGTCATGAAGACTTTCTTTTCTTTCACCTCATCCAATTCACAATCCAAATCTGTATTAATCAGCATGGGATTTATAAATGAAGGCAAGAACCTCTTTTCCCTTCTGAATTGATACTGGGGCGTGTCAGCGCAAGCCCATGTAGCTACAGATTGAGCCACAGAGCTTTTGTTTGTACTAGACGAACCTGCGGCTATAGATTCTTCGCTGAAATTGCTGATTATCTGGATTGGCTGAGAGGTGGCAGAGCCTTGTACATGTGCCTGTGATTGTGCAGTGTCTCTGATACAAATAATGTTTCCACCTGTCCTCCCTCTATCCACTGTCCCACTGATGGTCACCTCTTCCACCATAGAGAAGACAAGTTCATCTTGACCCTTCAGGTCCAGTGGCTGTTGAACAGTTACTGTGATAGTGGCCTTCATTTCCTTAACGTCCTCTACGGGGGCGTTTAACTAAGACATCTCCGATTATAACACTGGTAGCCAGGGAGTGAGAAGAGGAGCAGGAGGACGTAGGAGATATGGGTGAGCTCTTGCCAACTGGTGAGGCCCTTTTGTCTCGTTTGAACCAATCCGCAGCTTCATTACTCTCCTGTTTACCTGTAGGCTGAAGTGCAGGGGAACTGGTAATGTTCATGCCCTGAGCATTCACATTAAAGTCCTGAGAAGAGAGCCTATCAACTGACTTATGAGTTCCATTTTTGGGCAGCTCAGAGCGATAGGTCCTGTTAAGACTGAGAGTTTGATTCAGCAGTTCCTCGTTTGAACTGGTTGCGCTGCACTCCTCACAGTCATACAGACCTGAATCCTCTCTCTGAAAACTTTCTCCAGGGAAGGCACCTTCTGTTTGCTTTTCTCCGACAGAAGTCTGTGGTGCCTCTGATGATTCTGTGTCTGTCTGTTTGCCTGTTTCTTTCTGGGGTTGTGATTTGGCTGTGATAATGTTAACAGAAGGGCCTTTTAGGGAAGACTTGAGCATATCCATCGTTGCCTCACTTCCATCGATACAGCCCAAACGCTCCTGAAGCTCAGCAAATGTGTCACATTTAAGACAGTCCCTCCCTGGCTGCTTGACGTCTGCTTTCAACACTTCAACATTCCCTTGAACAGTTTCCTCGTTCTTCTCTCCCTGCAGCTGAGGTATTCTCAGAAGCTCCTGGAGCAGAGCGGTAAACTCTGGGTCATCCATGTCAGATTTGTTTGGATGCAAAGAGGGTATGATGGGCACAAATTCAGGTTGTGCCATTCTTGAGGTTACTTTGGGCTGGAACAAGCCATCCGAGTCTATTTGGATGACTGTGTCACAGGACTGGTCACTACTGGAGCGCTCATCTAGTTCACCACGCAAACGGAAACGAGGGATGTCGACATCTACCTCATCGGTGGAGTGGAACGCCCGCAGGGACAAAGACGGAGGCCCTCTCTTTTCTTTAGTCAAACTCCTCCCGCAAGGAGAACATGAAGTGGACTGCTGTTGGATAAAGATGAATTGTGGAGTTAGTTCTAGAAGTGGGCTATCCAAAACATAGCTCAACAAATAAATCATTGGGGTGCATTGGAAGCAATCACTCTCCCTTCCCTTCCTTTACAAAAAAGGAACCACCACTGTGACACCATTAAAAGGTGGTATATTATTAAAAAGACATTACAGGACAAATATAAGGTACCTTCGTTCTTGTCTGCGTCCTGCGGATCCGAGAAGCCATCCGGATGGTGGATAAGGTCTCTTGAATGTGCGCCAGTGAATCATCAACCTGGGCGACCACTGTGGTATGGCAGTTTACATGACCCAAGGCCTCTCGAAGGAGCATGGTCAACTTACTACCCCTATGCAGAGACAGTGAAAATATCCATACAAACATAATGCATTAGCCATTTTAATCTCCAAGCAGCTAAGTCTGTCAATTTCCTGATTTTACTGTGATATAGTTGTAGTCCCTCCATTTTAAGGCAGTCTGACTTCTTTTTGAAAGCAAGTTACAGGTAAGAAGTCTGCTCAATATCAAAATAATAATGCAGATCACTCTATACCAATGTATGTCAACAGGTTTACAAGTTACATTCTTACTTGCTGTGTGGGGCTTTATGTCCACTTAGTAGAGACAAGACAACAGGGCCCAGTTCAGAATATGGAGGTTTATTCGTGGTCATACCCCTTATACCACTACACACATCTATCATGGTCAATTTAGTGGGTCCACGTGAACCTAGGATGAAAGTCAGAGAGCAGAGTGTAAATGCAAAAAGCTTAGCCTGTTTTCAAATACGCAAATAAAGAAAATGTGTAATGTATATACAGTATGTATTATAATAATGTATATAAACTGCATTATTTCGCATTAAAATTACAAAGTTTGCCAGGGACAAACCACCCTGGCAATTGATAATTCATTCCAACCTTTGCCAATGGTGCTGCTCTCTGTACGAGGGGGCTGTATGTGGAGAGTGAAGAACATTATGGAGCTGTGGGACAGGTACGTAACGAAGTCACTGTGCCGACGCGCTGCAATGGCCGCGTCCAGGAGGGAAGCAGCCCGCTCAGCAGTGGGGGCCTTCACCCGGTTGTGGTTACGTAGCTAGAGGGAGTGGAGATAATATTAGATGTAGAATTGTCCCATAAACAACTAAATGGGAAAAAAACATTTACTATTACATAATGTTTTGTATTAACAGCTCAATTTAAACAGTACAGGATTAATTTTCTTCAATGAAGAAACAGACAGAAATGCACACCTACAGTGGTGAGGTGCTGGCTTGCAATTGTGAGGGTGGAGACAGCTGCACAATTATAATGAACGCAATGTAATCTTTTATGCAATCTAATAGGCTTCACTCACTATCAATAATATCTTCTCACATACAGTGTAGACCATTAGCCAAATTAAATAAATCTAAATAAACATAACCATTAATCCCATCATATCAAGAAGGCAAAGTCTAAAATCTAACTTAGAGGTAAACCAAACAAGAAATCTAAAACAGTATCTGTGATATTACTGACATCTCCTACTGAAACTCAATGAGCAATTCATTTGCTTTGTGGAAAATATAAATATCTGGGCAGGTTGTCTAGTAATATGGGTTCATTTTCTGGTTTACAGCTGTTAAAACAACTGTAAAATAACACTTGTTTGTGTGTGAATTATTGAGTCTTTGATGCATTGCCAGTGATCAGAGCCAATAAATTGTCACTTGTCAGCAACAAAATATGCCTTGGCTCTCTGGATTCCAAAAAAAATGAAATGCACGTAATAATGATAATAATAGAAAATGTGCAAACAATAACTGAATAGACCAACATCTGGGTCAATAGACAATTTTGTGCTTGACAGAGCAACAGACAAACTGAGAGAGACACAGAAGAAGCAGCAATTTCAATAAACAAGCCCCCTTTTTCATAAAGAAAAATATTTTTCTTATACCTGTATCCCACAGACGGGGTCCTCTTGGAGTCTAATATGGGCTTTTGGGCTGTCCTGGACACTGCCTAATGAGGGGACGACCTCCCCCAGCAGATCCCTTAGCGTGTCCTCCTCTCCGCAGCAGAGCTCTATAGCCGACACTGATACAGACAGATCGGTCCAGGTCTTCTCTCTCCGCCGCTCGATGGCACTGTACAGCCAGGAGATGGCACAGGGAACCAGCCCGAGCTTCTGGATGCTTTCACTGTTCCCCACCATGCTGGACCAGGAGCCTGAGGCAGACAACAGAGCACACATATATATGCATGCTACATACAGACACACAAATATATAGTAAATACACATGCACATGCTAGCCTTTAAACACATGGGCACCCCCATACACTTTGAGAACCACAGTTTTTTTTATATCTGTCGGTTGGTCCGTCCACCACTTTAGTCCAGACTAAAATATCTCAAGAAATTATGTACAGATATTCATGGTCCTTAGAGGCTGAATTGTAAAAACTTGTATCCCCTGGCTTTTTCATCTAGTGACATCACCGTGTCAAATTTCTATTTATGTAATTCTTTTTTGGTTTATGACCAAATACCTGCAAAACTGATGACATTGTGAACATGGTAAACACACCTGCCAAACATTAGCATATTATGTTAGCACTGTCATTGTGAGTTAGCTGCTCATGCTAATGTAAGCATTTAGCTCAAAATGCCACTGTGTGTTTGTTTCATTTATTCAGTGAGGCCAACTTAGGTGTGTAATATTAGCTAACAATTTATTTTAAGATATATAGCATGTAGTGTGGCTCAACAGAACGGATGTACATAGCTAGGATAAAGCCTGACATCTGGGGCTTCTATTACACGCCATATGTCCAACCATCTCCGCTATCTATATTGCAAGGGCACCATGGCTGTTTCCAGAGCTTAGCGCTACCCAGGACAGTTGTGCTTGGTTTATAGAAATCCAAACAAGCCAGAGCTAAGGGATAGTGGACTCATGGAAGTGCACTAGCTTATACTAATCACAAGATACGATATGATACAAACTCCCAAAAATGCACAAACAAAGATGGAGCACATTTACACAAACACACCCAAAATCACTTTCAGATTTTCTCTTGGACTGGTGCCTTACTGTATCTCCAAGTGCACTTTTGCCCCACATCAGTTTTGAGTTATGGGCCTGTTTTACCATCTCTTATCTTATCCAAACTCTAATTGAATGAGGATAAGAGAATTAGTTTACTCCAATTAAAGGCCAAGCTGCCTGCCGTTATTCAGAGAGAATAGTATTCTGTAGTGGAGATTGATATCCCCTGGCTGTGGGCCACATGTAGTTTGTATTGGCCAACTAATTCAATCAGATTTACGGAGAGTGGCGTCATGTGAAAAAGCATCTCCAAGGAGACCCTGTCCTTAGCCTGTGTGTGTGTGTGTGTGTGTGTGTGTGTGTGTGTGTGTGTGTGTGTGTGTGTACGTGCACCGCAAATCTATTAAACCCCTCTACTGACGTTAAGTGCAGGGTTCCATCTCTCTAATAGCAACGTATTACAGTCCATTTAGTTTACAGTCCCCACTGAGCTCAGCGCTTCAGCAAAATAAAATAAAATATTGGTCTTTTTGTGCAGTATGCTGAAATGTCTATCAGGCAAAACGGGAAGCATATGCCTTGCATAATTGATGACCAGGCTGTTATTTAAAAAATAACAGGTAGACAGGTTATGATAAGGAGAGAGTTGAAATGGCAGCACTTTTCTGTCACTATTGTGGTAAAGTTGAAGACAGAAAAAGACCAATGGAGCAGGAGACACAGGGAAAAGAACAAGGAGGCTGGAAATGTGCATCAAGATTGATAAGAGGACAGAGAAAGAAAAGGGAGACAGATAGTTTAAGTGATAAAGAAAGAGTGAATGATAGCAGGAGTGGGATAGAGAAGCAGGAGAAGGGGGGGCCCTGAGCACAGATAAAAGCATTCCACTCTCATCTTAAGATTTTAACCCGTGGCCTCTCAAACCAACCGATTACTCACCCACATCAGCACATCCCAAACCCAGAACACAGCCATCGCTGCCGCTGAGCACACAGCGGATGACATCAGCCAAGACGCCTGCACACACCTCAGCCTGGTCGGGAAGAACAAAGGACAGAGGAAAGGAGCATCTTATGATTCATCTCCGTACTGAAATAGTACATCCAATGAAACGAAATAACTAACGTGCATACTCATTCTGTAGATTCCCTTGGGCTCAGATAATGTAAGCAGTGCGTGGAGAAGGTTGAATATAATAGATGGACTGTGTAATTGTGGTGGCTATCCAGGCCCTATCAGTTTTCAGGTCATCAGACAGAGAAAGCAAAACAACCGTGGTGTGTAGTGTACAGAGCGGAAAATATGCATGAATACTTGAGAAAACACAGAATGTGCCAGACAAATGTAACTCTATCAAAGTTTCTGTCAATGTCACAAATGGAAATATTTAGAACCATATTCAAATTATGTTCATCAGTAATCATCATAAAGAAACCAACCTGGCTTGACTCTTGCGGATAGGCAGAGTCAAAGTTGAAGGTCTTCAGAAGACTTTTGCCCTCTCTGCCTAGTGTCATTGTAGCGTGTGGTTGGCTTTTGCTGACTGGTTCCATTATGGTCACTCTTTTCTTGGACAAGTCAATCCGGAGAACAGGTGGTTGGCCTTGGCCCTCTGACAGCGTTGGGCTCACCCTCAGCACGACTTTGACCTGTGCACCAAAAGAGATGAAGCATGTTGCAAATTATATGTATGTGATTAACTGTTCAATACCAAATAATAAATAAATAAATTTGATTGTACTGTAGCTGCATGGCTCTAGGGACCCATCAATTTCGTCTGTTTGTCCAGTCTGAAATATCTTGCCAAGCAATTTAATACACACTTTCATGGTCTCCAAATTATAAATTTTAATATCTTAGTTCAACCAGTAGCTTTTTTTCTATTACTTTGGTTTATGACCAAATACCTACAGCTGATTAAATTCCATCAGCTTTAACTGTAGCCTACTTACTGAGTTTAGAGATAGTTAGTCAATGTTACCATCCTAACATACTAAAATAACATGGCGAACATGGATATATCCGCTAAAGCATTAGCATGTAAGCATTATCAATGGTGAGCATGTTAGCATGCTAACATTAGCATTTAGCTCAAAGCACCACTGTGCCTAAGTACAGCCTCGCAGAGCTGCTAGCATGGATGTGACTCTTGAAAATATGTTTTCTTGTAATTTGTGTTTAACTGACCTAATGTTGTAAGGTATGGAGATCATAATAAAAGCCCCATGTATGATGTTAAGAAATACACGTTGAAAATGTCTAGTTTAAAGCTATCCTGTTATCCTGCATACTACTAGCATACTAGTGCAGCCAGCTAATGCTAAGTCTAGAGCAGCTACAGGCTGAAAGATAAAACTCCTTTTACAAGTGTTAAGTGTACACTACTATTTTACTTACCCTTTGGTACACTGTATATTTACAGAGAATGGCGAAACATTTTAAACTGAGACACCTTGAGTAGAAATGTCATTATTTATTAAATGGAAGGTATGAGTCTGTATGTAAGTGATTAGACTGAGTCTTTGGCATCCCAACCTGCGGCCCTTTGCTGCCTGTCATCCCCTCTCTCTCCCTCCTTTCCTTTCTTTCCACGGTCGCTGTCCAATAGGCTACAGTAAAAAGCCCCAAAAAAATAACCAATTAACCCTTGCGTCGTCTACCCGCCTACCTGCAAATTTTTGTTTTTCTGATTTAAAATTTAAAATGAAAAACCTTTTATTACGGTTATGGTCTTTTTCTACCCTTTTGCTTATTTCCCCCGAAAGACTTTTTCTGTGCCTTTTGAAATCTTTGTGGGTTTTCCCCAAATTTTTAAAGCTTTTGTTTTTTACATTTGTCACTTTTTTCACATTTCTTTTACATTTGTTCACATTTTAGTCACTTTTATTGACTTTTCTTCTTTTTTTAACATTTGTCACACACAAGTTCTTTTATCAATTATTTTTTTCTCCAAATGCTATAAAATTGACAAAAAACACCCAAATTCAATGAATGTAGTGAAAAGATTATTTATTTAACTTGTGAGGAGCGTTGTTAGGAACCTTACTTTTTTGGACAATTTGTTTGAAAGAAACCCAAAATTCTGATATAGAAATTTTGTGGAAAGGGGTCAAATTTGACCCGAAGACAACAGGAGGGTTAAATAAATTCAGCAAGTTTTAGCCATCATTGAGTCTTACCTGAAATCTAAAGAAAAAAACATTTCGATTGTTAAAAATTTGAAATATATTATGCCACAAAATCTTCTTATTGGTTGTGTAAAGCTGCCACTAAGGCTGTCAGTTACAGTTATTTTTATGAATTGCTTTTCTTAATCTGACATCAATCTGACATCAATGGAAGTAATAGTCCAACTTCATCTCTGAGCCTCATGCTGCTCAGCTATCAGATGCTAAGATATTATTTTATACAACGTAGAGTATGTTGGAAGAAACCTAGGTTGACCAAAGGGACGCCTTGGCAGAACAAAGTAGTAGTGTCACAAAAATAATTGAGCATTGGGATGGAGATCTAAAAATGGTGTACTATGATGTTTCCAACTAACATCACTTCACTGACATTTGTACCTTTAAATATATCTGGCAATCTTTTCTTTTGCTTTATGACCCTCAACTGATTTGTAAAAAATACAAAAATAGGCCGCATGATGTTTTATATTGAATTAAGATAAAAACACATTTTCCTTAGGCTGCAGAAGCTAGTTGATCCACTTAAAACCATACATGCACTTCCAACTGCATGGCTATGCATACCTCCTGCTATATTTCCACATGTCATTACATCAATTCCTTAATCCAGTTCTCTACATGAAGCCTTCGGATTTAGAGGCTTTACGGCCTTAAATTAAGTTAGATCCTGAATCTGACAGCCATTTAACAAGGCTCATAGGTCTTAGTCTGCAGGAAGACAAGGCAACATTTACCTCACAAAAGACAATAAGCTCTATTAAGAGTCTAATAAACCAATTATAAAGTTATTTTAAATCAGGGTTCAGGTCTGCAAGATTGTAAATAGCCCTATGCGACATAAACCCAAAGTCAGGACTGCAATTCACCACAATGACATCATCCGCCATTGCCAATTTGAATATCTGAAAACCATATTCCATCTGCCACATGAGTTTGCCAGTAATTCTGAAGGATATTTTTCCTCTCCCCTAATCATAATTGTAATACCTTATTCAAGAAGTGGCTCCATAACCCTATTGAACATGTGTCAAATTATATTTATGAGGGTTAAATTATTCAAAAGACCCATTTACAAGTGGAGAAAATCCTCCTCCGCTCTCACACACGTATATATTCCTGCACGCAGAGGCACACAGAGCAGAGCTGAGTGCTTGGGCAGGTGTGGCAGGCCGTGGGGTCTATCTGAGCCCTTATCTGTAACTCTAGACTAAACCCAAGAGTCCATCTATCTGAGACAAGGGGAGGGCAGGCAGCCATATTGATCTCCCCAGTTTTTCCCAGAGGAGGTGAGTGAAGGGGAGGGGAAGAACAAGATGGAGACATTAGCACCACATTACAGTGTATCCTAAAGAAGGCGTGATATAGGATCTCCTCCAAATTGACTGTGATCTCCTTACTCAGGGGTGGGGTAAACACTTCCAAGGTGGTGGTTGTGGGCAACGATGGTTATACATCCTTTTTAAAGATACACCACCAATCCAGCCCTATTCCATGTATTTACCAGGGGTTGATGCATAGACTTTATAAGTGAAGTCAAAGCCATCTGCATATACTGCAGCCCCTCGGGTGGCTGGCTGCAGTATTGGTCATAAACCCCGCCCCCTTTATGTTAGGGAATGGGACATGGCCAAACTAAAATAAATGTTTCACCAAAGATGGTTTCAGTCATTTTACGTATTTCTTATCATGCTAATGTTTGTCCAAGTGTTCATTTTTCTGATTAGTTTATCTATCTTGTATTGCAATGTGTAAATGACCAATACATGGAATAGGTGGCCCAGGGGACACAGGATGTTCATCAAGTCAATGTCATTGTCATCTGGTACTACTGTACATGTACAGCTGTCTTAGAAGAAACTTTAACTAAGATGGATGTTGGGGGACCTATTGTATATTTTCTATTTGAATTAATATGGAATGTATGTGTATAATGTAAAGCATACAGTAGATAATGCATGTTGTATGTCTCTTTATGACACACGTTATAGCTGAAAACAGGTTGTGTGCTTCTTCTATTATTGAGCATGTGGTGTGTTTTTTTCATGCAGCTGTCCTGCGCTGATGTATGTGATGGTCTACAAAGAGCCGCACAGAGCCGAGAGTTCAAATGTGTTGAACTCTAAACCTGATCTTTGTGAGTGCAGCTAAAGTGCAGCTGAAGGCGACTACTTGTGCTGTAATTAAAGATGGAACATAAATGAATAAGTGTGTGTGAACACAACTAGTAAATCATAATTTATTATTGAGACCAAACTAAAAAAAAACTGTTGTTGGATAAAATATTAGCCTTAAGTTTAAGCTGTCAGGTTTGGTATCGAAACGCTGTTTGAGTCATAGTCGTAGTGATGTAAATACAGTTAGCAATGCTAACATTGTACCCTAGATCTTTGGAAAAAGTCACTTCACCCTAACAGAACAGTTTATGATTAGTTTTAACATCTAGCAAATAGCTAAAATATTGTAAAAAAGGAAAAGTTTGAAATTTGCATTCTTGCTGAGAGTTGGAGGAGAAGACCAATATGAACTTCCATGTATGTACAGTATAAAGCTAGAGACAGTGGGTGTTAGCTTAGCATAAAGACTAAAGGCAGGGGAACTAGCTAACCTCCATTTGTCCAACGTTCAAATACAAATCCACCAACCAACACTTTTTTACTAATAAACACATTATATTTCGTAATCCATACATGTCAAAATGTAAAAGCTGTGGTTTTACGTGGTATTCCATGCTGCTTCCACCTGCAGTTTTTTATGCTAAGCTAATTGGCTACTGGCTGTAACTTCATCCTTACCGTGTAGACATGAAAGTGATCAATCATCTCATTAAACTCTCAGCAAGAACATGAATGTGTATTTCCCAGTTAGCCTCAAATACATAACAATCTTTATTATGTCTATGGTTAGCCTTAACTGGGAAGCTAATGGTAGTTTAGCTAACAGCTTCATTCAGTCTAAAATAACGTTAACTCAAACTAAGCACTGGGAAAATCAGGCTACAGCTAAATTAAGACTTTACATTAATAACTATAAAAACAAGTATTGATTAATTGTATTTTAAATGAGCACAAGTAAAGTAGAAGTGACGTAACAGCTGTTATATATTTTAACGGATATTTTCAGGTTTTATTTTTTAAAGTTACATGCTGTCTCAGCTAGCGGTTAGCCAAATTAGCTGTTAGATAAACTAACACTAAGGTTCCCGGTTGAGGCTAACGGCAGACCGTTACAGCTATGAGCGTGGAACAGATTGTGCAGTGTTGTAAATCCTCGAAATTGGATTATCATATGTGCATGCGCGAACATCTTGCGCAGGATGGATTGTGCAGGAAGCACAGATCGGGTACCGACAACAGCCACCGAAGTGCAGCAACCCCGCCGCTGCCGCTGCTACGTCACCCGGATCGTTGGTCTGATTGGTTAAAGGACTATCCAATTGCATCCAGAGGCATTTGAGCGGTGTCCGTTGGTGACGTCCCATTAGAAATGAGCCGTAATTGAACCACTCTCAGTTAAAACTGAGAAGGGTCCGGTGTCAACCAGACTAACTACGTTGACCACTTACTATCTTTTAATGGGTGCTTACAATTAATCATTCACCCAATTTTAATTAGTAGTAGTTGGAAAAAAAATATGCTGGAATTATTACCAAACTGCCCCCCAACAAAAGAAAAGTCTGGCTCTACTGTACTGGAATGTAAAGCCCAATGGTCTACCTTGCCAACACCAGGGGAGTCTTTGGTCCTAGTAGCAGCTTGAAGCAGGCAGGAGGGGACGGGCAGCGGGGTTTTCTGGATCATCTCCCTGAAGCAGGTGGAGAAATGAGCGGGAGCTGGATCAGAAGCCTGGCCTTTTTTCCTCAGCGTCAGATTGAGTTTCTCGGCTGCCCTACAGGGAAGAAGGGAGGTTGCATGTCATATCACTGAAACTTGTGGTGTAACCAGTACAGACATGCTGCAGAGAAAACATATTTTTGTTGCTGTTTGAATATAGATATATTTACCTGGCTAAAAGGGACATCGCAGCAGTGTTGGCGATGGTCACCACTCTGGATATGTGAGGGATCTTTGAGCTTGTCTGCACGGTCCCGGTGTCACCACATCCCAGCGCAGCATCATCTGCAGCCTGCCAGGGGAAAAACCTCATTCTAAAAATCCAAATTTGTAATTGCACACCAGCACCTATTCCAAAAGGGGCTATTATCATGGGAATTACTCTAGGGACAACTATCGGGTACATCTGTCTAAGTAGGGCATCTAGGCTGAGATCACAGTGGGTTAAACATACACCATCAGTCATATAACGGCTCTGGCTTTCTGCATGTGTAGTGTGAGGAATAGTTTGTGATGGCTGGAGCTGTCTGACTGAAAACATGACTCAGAATGGAGGAGGTGCAGTGAACATACTGTCACTGTTTTTGACACACACACCATCAGACAAGTTTTATGTAAAGCAAGACCAACACTTACACAGCTGTAGCTCAAAGGCGTGCGTTTCACACTCATTCACAAGTGTGCCGTATGTATGCAACATGGCCAATTCAGCATGCGTTTGCTACTGTTCAACATGAACTTGCCAAGTCTCGCCATGGGCAACATGTTTGTAACAGTGCACTCATGTACTGTACCTCTCTCAAGCTCCACATCTCATCACTGTCTCAGCCTTTATTTAGGGCAAGATAACAAAGTCAGCTCAGTTATTTTATTTTAATAATGTCCAACCATAAACAGCCAATTAGTGCCAGGACTCGTTGGTTTGGAAGATGACTGGGAGAAGAATAGACACAGGGCTAAGTAAATATATGTAGCCAAAGGTAATATGGATACGTATAGATAGTCCACCGCTCCTCCTCTTGTCTTCTTGTTGACTCATGGCTTCTGTCATAACCTTTTTTATCTTCACTTTCTCTCTCTCTTCTCTGATTTCTGTTTGTATTTGCTCTCGAAAAGTCTTTTATTATATCTTTCTTCCTCTCCCGCCCTCCACTCCATCTCTTTAAATGGTCATTTCTCTCCAGTCCTTTCTGCTGCCTCCCATCTTAAACACTTCTTCCACTCTCTTCTTCTGCAATCCATTTTTCCTCCGCCCTTCTGTTTGTCTCCTCTCGCTTTACTCTCCTTCTTCCACTTTCACTCATAATGTTTCACCTCACCCACATACAGTAAACCTGTATTGGTCTGCTCTCATAGCAGACCCACCTGGCTAATTCCTCTAGAGCCCAGGACAGTTTCATTTGGATAAAATGTTGCATTGTTATTGTCAAATCTGATTAGCGAAGTTGATTAAAAATAATAATGCAATACAATATTGCTCTCAAGGCTTCTTCGGTCCAATTGACCACATAATGATTTGAACTTTAGCAGTTTTACCACTTGAAATCCCTCATACTTTTTTAAACAATAGGGGCATGATTTTAAAAAGGATTAGACAAAAGCCATATTCTTATTTGTAGCTAGCGACAGTCAGACAGATTCAGATCAACTAGCTAATTAAGCTAATGCTAGCTCCATGAGTTGGACAAAAATCCCTTTGGCTGTCAAATATTTCAAGAGGACTCATTAAAATGAGAATTATTGTAAAAAGAGTCTTAAATATGCACATGATGGCAATATATTGCACATGATATAATGCTAAAATAATTAAGTTAAAGCTACAAAGTCCATAGTTGAGGATCCATGTATAAGACAGATATTTTAGAAATTTTATTTAAAAAAACATTGGTATTGTATTACAATGTAAAGGCTACTGTTAGTATGATAATGAAAAATTAAGATCTGACTGATTTTTAAATACTTAGGCTGCTTGGACAAGCAAGACAGATTTTAGGCTAATTCTTTATTGTCTGTTTTTCTTTTTCAAAAGGAGTAGGCCTGTGTTTTTTTAATGTTACAAGAGTTTTAAGAAAAGGGCATTAACTGATGTGTTGGCTAATGTAATGTGACAACAGATATTGAGTTTGGCTGGGGTTCATGGGGTGTAAACCTCCCCAAATATAATAAACTGCATAAAGCCCATAATCTGACCTGACCAGACCCATATTGAGGCTACTAAATGCCTAAAATGTGATAATATCAGTTTGTATGGAATGTATTTATGTATTTCCAAATTCTTATACCAGTATTTTGTATTTTATTTCGATACATTTGATTAGCAAGGATTGTCCGTATGGATCAAAAGTAAAAGCCACCAAAGTTGAACCACCAACCCTATATACAACATCTAAAACACCCTCACTCACCTTGTACAGGTTTAACAACCTTTCATTGGGGACTTGGGGGGAGGGCAGGCTCAGTGGTGTGGCTTCCATCACGGTAATGCACATTTCACCAGTCGCCCAGTTAAATATGACCATCCCCCTATTGATCACAAGTGCTTTTTGACTGGCTGGCTTTTATGACAGGGGTAAATCATGACCCAATTCCATTCCATTAGCAAAAGTACTTTTAAACAATGTCCTCAGCCATGGGATCTAAATAGGCTCCGATTAGACACTATGAATCATTGCTTTGCTGACACGTGCACCCATAAAGACGTACTTTACCCACATAGCTCATTAAAGGGGGAACGCTCACTATGGGATGTGTTATATGTGATATAGTGGTAAGAGAAGGCTTTTAGAGGTACCTTATGGTTAGGGTGCATGGTGATACCATCAGGATACGCAGATTTAGAAGCAACCAGCTGCTGCTGCTCCTCTACCCAGCGGTCCATATTGGGGTTGGGGAGCTTGGGTCCCCTCCGTCTGAGGGTTTGAGGGGTCCTCTGTGGCGTCCTCTGTGGCGTCCTCGGGCTTCTTGGGCTGTGAGGACTGTGGGTGCGACTGTGTGGTTGATGCACAGCTGTGGCAGCATCCCTCAGAGCTCTGTCTCCATGCTTTGTCTCACTTTGTCCCAGCAGTATGCCAGTGCTAAAGCTGGGTTCAAAGGGAGGCTTAGCTAATGACTGACCCCTGCTCAGTGCCAAGTGGACCGCCTCTTGTTTGAGTTGGTTCAGGTTCACGCCACAGGCTCCACACTCACCCGGCTCCCTTTCTCTCTCCCTGGAGTCGTTGGTGGACCGACTATGGACGCAAAGGTTGTCATGAAGAAACGCAGACAGGTCACCAGAGTCCTGCAAAATTATTTTAAAAAAGTAAAAAAGTAGAAGAAAAATCTTTGCATTTAACAAATGGCAAACAAACTTAGCAGTTAGGTGCATGAAGATGTGTTTGAGACAAACATAATGGGATGGAGGTTCAGCACAAGCTGCTGGCGAGGACATAATAACTAAGCTAATTTGCTTTGTGTGATTTCTGGCTTGAGAACTATTTACATGAATGATCACTGAGCGTACAGAAATTGACTCATGGGAAGGCACTGTAACACTCCTAGCACTTAGCAAAGTCATTGAGTCAGTAGTATTGAATAATACTACTCCTGGCATCTTTAAAAGTCAGTAAGTAAAACATAAAAAATAATCTATCTGGATGACAAAAAGAAAATTCTAACAAGAGGTCTGAAAAAGTTGAATCATACTATGAAATAAACATCAAACCATAATCTTGCTTTTCATCCCGACAAAGACACTCTCATGTCACATCCTGTCTGGTCTGCCCTTGACACCTACAAAACATCCAACACCCTCCCTCCCCCGCCATGCCCATCCATCAGCACATTGCTAGTGATCCATATTCTGCCGGAGTACATTAGGAAAACTCAATAATGTAAAACAAAGTCACTAACAACTAAAAAAGAACTAAAACATGACAGATTACATGACAGTCTTCTATAAATCTCCATATCCAGGGGCAATTCAGCCACATACATGCCCTGTTATTCTCTTTATTCTACATCAAATTGACAAAATAAACAAATTCTACCACCAGCATATTTCTGTTTCAGGTTTGGGTGTCTTGCATGTATCATATATAAAAGATAACAGATATATAAAGGATGAAATGTGCTCTTAAAGCCAGATGGGCAACTCAACTTTCCATCTCAGCCAGATTGCAAGCCCATCTGAAAAAAGATGACATCACAGAGCCACGATGCTTTTGAAAAACCATGGTCAGATCAATAAACCTGCAAGGAGCTATAGCTGTCTCATCAGATTTCTTCTGACCATGTATATGGCCACAAGATACCATCTCTCTCCTGCTCACACTGTGTACCGCGCTGGCCTGTGGTCTCTCTAAAAACATGACCCCACTGCAGCTGTGTCCCATCCCACTTAAGTAGACAAAAATAAATAGTCTTCCCTCAATGGAGAGGACTGTGGAGATGACACAGGGATGTTGAGATGAAATATTCATGCCCATTTGGAATCACTCACGCAGCAATGGCACTGGTTTACTTTGTCGATTGGAGTGTTTGATGGATGTTAGTGGTGACAAATGTACAGATGGATGAAGAAATGCATGTGTGCATTCCTCCCGGAGTCAGCACTGTAAAGACTGATGTGCCCATATGAATATTAAAACACTTTGTAATTGACTTAAACATACAGCACTTCAGAAACATAGTCTATGTGAGCATGATTATGCCAGGGCTGCAAATGGTGATTATTTTCATTATTGCTCAAGTAATCGGATAATCCCTAAAAAAAAGAAAGAAAAAACGTCCATTACAATTTCCCAGAGCCCATATTCACATTGCTTGCTTTGTATATCCAATACTCCACAACCTAAAGATTGAGAATTCACCGGCATAGTGACTTGTTTCATGTTACTGGAATATTTGTTTACATTGTTCAGTACACTTACTCTATCACAGTTCATATTTATTGAAAATATATAATATTATGAATCCTATTTATAATAAGTTATTAAATATAGCCTAATACCTAATTATTCCATTAGCTGCATAAAGAATATCCAGTGGAATAATTCTATAGACCTATATATAGACTTTATTATCTGTCAACTATTACCCTACCCTATACCACCACCTGCTGAAAGCTCCAGAGATGTGTGTTGAATTGAATGTTGTCTATGCCCATATTTGATCCTAGACACCATTTTAACACTTTCTTTTAAGATTTCTATCACCCTAAAAGTGAGCAGACTGCTTGCATCCCCCCCCCCCCCCCCCACACACACACACACACATCCCTGACCAGCTCCATCATCAGAGCCCCGTGGTCACTGACCTTGCAGGAGAAGTGATGGTGGACCGCCAGACTCATAGCTTGTTTCTTGAGAGCAACAAGGGTCGCTGAGCACTTCTCACAGCACGCAACTTTCCGATCGGACCTCCCAAAGCCAGGATCGGCGGACATAGCGCCTCTGCGTATAGTCCCACTACCAGAGGACATAGTACTCCTGATGCGATCTCCGATGGTGGACTTGTATGACGGGACAGCGTCCGTCCTCTGGCACATATTCCGATGTGGGTCGCCTCTGGATCCTCCGGCACCCTCAGGAGTAGGGCGCTCCTTGGGTTGGCACTCTTTCCCGGTAATACTTGCATAAAATCCGACGGGCTCACTGGGATGCTGCACTTCTGAGCTCTGAGAAATAAATTATTATAAAAAGGATGTATGTGGGCTTTGGCAGTGGGAAATTAGATGTCAATCGACGTGGACAACTGTAACCACACCCAAATGTGTTTTTGTCCGGCAGTGCAACATCTTATGAACTATAAAACTATATTAAGATAATGCAATATTTTACAAATGGTAACACATTCTGTTTATAAAGAATAAATCGGACTTACCCGGTGTGTTCCTCTCACCGAGGCAGGGAATCTCTCTCCTCCTCCTCCAGTCAGGAATGACATGACAACTTGTTAATATTTAAAAAGATATCCGAACAAAGGCAGGGTGCACCATTAGTTAATTTTGCCAAAGCTCCGTGGATAAAAAGCAAAAATAGTTCACTCATGGTAGTCTTAAATGCAAAATATGGCAAACTAAGAGGCTGGAGACACTGTCTCAGAGGTGGATTGATGACAGTGGCACAGTGGCGAAGGAGTGAGCGCACTGAAGAACACTTCAGGAGTCCACTTGGCTTTTTATTATAACCTCCTCAGGGAGGCAGTAGTGTTCACAAACAGTCAAAAGGAACAGGCTGTTGAACCCTTTGGTGATGCATTCACTGAATTTCTAACTATAATTCCCAAGCAATCTCTCTCCTATATTACAGTTCCATATATGTAATGGAACACAGGCTACAACACAACTCCCATGATATTACTGTAGAAACTGTACATTTTACATATGATTTCAAAATACCTGTTAGCCTTCTGAAGGTTACATAGGCGTAGATTTCAGGGGGGATGCAGGGGATATGTTGCCCCCCCCCCCATATTTAGAAGAGCTTTATCTCCCTCAAAAAAGAAAGAAAGAACACACTCCCCAAAAGAGATCAAAAATAACCACTCAAGGGGCTCAAACATGTTTTTATCTTATACCGGTTACATGAGGTTTCTCCAAAAGTTGAATATTTCCAACTTTATTACAGCAATGTAGGAAAAACTCAATAAAAGTCAAATATTTGAAATTGAAAATCAATAACCAACAAACGTATAGTAGACGGATATTCAGATCCAGCCCTCCTTTTTACCAATATAGCTATATGTTTAATGATTTTGAGCCAAGAAATGAATGTTTTAGACGCTCAACAATTTTTTTTGGGAAGACCCCCAGATTCATAATATGCCCCATATGCCCCAATGCTGCGAAATAGTGCATTCAGTGTATTATTATTGGCACTTCTGTCTTATTTGTGTCTCATGACAGTCGTACACACAGTCCTGTGTCCAGCTTCTACCTGTGGACATGTTGCTATGGTGTTTGTTTGCAGAAAAACAGCATAACTCCATTATTCTGTATTTTTGGTATATAGACCATCCTCCATATATTCCGTCTAATCAGCTAAAACGTCTCAAAACCCTGCTCTTTGGTGCTAGAAGATGTATTTTATTGAAGTAGGTGTCTGAGGAACCCCCTCGCATTGCCCAATGGATATGCAGTGTATTTTATGCCCCTCGAAGCCCTTATCGTCTATCTGAGAGAGGAACAGTTTCAGTTTTATAAAGCCTGGTGTCCATTTACAGCTTAATGGGGTCCGATCGTCTGTGTGCAACAACAATAGGGCTGTAGTTGTTGGCTTGGGGAGACTAGACCTGTATCTTAACTGTATGTGCATTCCTGATTTGTATTGTATGATGATTGCTTCACTTGAAACTGTCATGACCTGTAAATCTGTCAATGTTCAATAAAAAAAACAATTAAAAAAACTAAAATGGCTAACTTGGCTAGAGCTACCCCCACAATAAAAAATTTGGCTTGTACATGGAACGCGTTCAACTCGGGTGAAACATCAATCCTAGCTTCAGCTTCCAAATTCAGAGGTAAATGGAACTTACTAATGGCGTTTTCCCACCGCATGGTACCTACTCAACTCGCCTTGACTCTACTCGTCTTTTTGGTTTTCCATTACTAAAAAAGTCCCTGGTACCAGCTAACGGGTACTTTTTTTAGTAGGCTACCGCCTCAAAACAAAGTGTATAGTATACAGAGAATCAGGTAAGCAATACTGGCACATGAACATCAAGTGTACAAACTTATGAAGATAAAAAATGAATAATCATAAAAAATACATTAAAAAACTACATACGAGGCAATATAAACGAGAAATAACATGAGATTACAAACAAAACAAAAAAGAGGTTTCTGGAAAAAAAAGACTACAGTATCCACAATTGTAATACTTTTCTTGTTATCTGTTTTCTTGACTTTAATAGAGATTTAAATTCTATGAGAAAATGTATAAAAGTAGAAGATGAGTTGAAAAGTTAGCCTAGGTGAATTTATGATTTATACTCAGACTGTAGCTATAAAATATATTTACATATTTCAAAGTCTTATTATGACGATTCCCCAAAAGGTGTTAGGCCTACCCTATGATTGGCCTACTTCTTTCCAAACATATTAATTGTGAAAATAAACAAAAGCTGAGTAATGTCCTGGGTGTAATTATTATTGTTGTTGATTTTGGTCCTACACATTTTGCCCACTTTTTTTCCACATCAACGCTTCTAACGCCAGCGCAGCGACAGATGGTCGGCGGGTATATAACCAACCCGCGCTGCTCTCTGGGTAATTACGGTAGGGGACGTCATCTTCCTCCCCCACACCCTAGGCTCTGCATACAGCTCGTTTGCCGGTGAAAGCTTTGTCGGATAGCGTGGGTGCCATTTGGCGCAGTGTTGAGTTAAATCCGTTGACAAAGGGCGTCCAGTTATTTATCGTCGTATTTGTGAATTTTATTTAGTACATTTTGCCGTTAAACATTAACAATGAGCTCAATTAACGTCAAAAAGCTGAAAGTTAACGAGCTGAAGGACGAGCTGAAAAAGCGTAATCTTTCGGACAAGGGGCTGAAGGCCGAGCTTATGGATCGTCTGCAGGCCGTGCTGGACGAGGAGGCCCTTGCCGGAGACTCCCCGCTGAACCAAGAAGCTGCAGCGGACGAGGGTCCCGGCCAGGCCGTGGACCTGGAGGGCATGGGAGAGGAAGAAGAGGGCGAGGGCCCGATAGAAGAAAGCATGGAGGCCAACGAGGAGGATGCAGAAGAGGAGAAAGAAGAAGAGCCGGAAAATGGGGGCGCCGCTGACGGCGCTGCCGAGGACGAAGAGATGGGTGAGGGGGAAGAGGACGAGGACGACGAGATGGATCCCATGCTCAAGGGAGATGTCGATGACATGGAGAAAATAGACACAGAGGATGGTGAGCCCGCGGACCAGGCTGCTGAGGGTAAGTCGGCCGGATTGGTTTTGAAAATGTGACTGGCTGGATGGACTGTGGCTGGGTGTCGTTAATGCTACCGCGGGAGGGAACCGGCTGGGAAATGACTTAACATTATTTGAATGCTTTACCATACAACAGAACGTCCATATTGAGCTAACCTAGATAGCGTGACCTCCATAACCTACCAAGTATTAGCCACGAACCGAAACCGTTAACGTTAGCCGCTTATGCTAATTTGACGTTAGCATCGGTCACCACCGTCGTTAGCTAGCGTTAACATTACCTTTTAATCATTTTGCAACGTTAGCTAGCTGAGTATCGCTAGTCCAGTCCCCATACGTTAACATAATGATTTGGCTGATAGTTAAATGTCATTAGCGGCATTTACTTTGAGAATGAAGTGACAAATACGATTGATGTAACGCTAGCTTAGTCTTTTCGCTTCGTGTGATTAGCGTGTTACCTTGCCAGCTAACGTAATTTTCTTTGTCAGTGGTTAAGTGCTAGCTAGCGGGTCCGCCGGTTAGCTAGCTAGCTAGTTCAGTGGTTCCCAAAGTCAAGATTGGCTACAAATGGGGTGGAAGAGTGGAGGCGCACCATGGCCATCATTGAGCGTTATATTATAACGTAAAGTTGTATTACTAATGGCGTAATGTTAAAGCAGCGTGTCGGGAAGGTTTGACTGCCGCAGTGGTTGTTGTGTGCTTTGCCTCCGCTCCTAATCTCCAAATGCACAATTGGGCAGTTGAAAAAGAAATAAAAGTTAAATTCAAATGACTAATTTCTTAGGACTAAGTTAAATGTTTACACGCGGGAGGATTGTGGCCTACTGTGTTTCAAGTCTAAATGTATTTGACTTTAGAAGGACCAGGAATCCATGAACTTTCTGACCCAAAGCTGTGCATAAGATGGGGCAGGCGTAGATCTGCTTGTCTAGCACGTAGTCTGTCACTGGTTCGAGTAGAAAAGTGTCATCTTGTTGGATGAACATGAAAAATGTGGGGGTTACTTTGATTAGCCACCTAGGTTATTTAGGGTAAGATATGGGGAGGGGTGGGTCAATTCAGGTCTGAGTACCTTGCATGATTCATTTGTCCCAGACAACCATAGACATGTCCCCTTAATATATTCTATATCTTATTATAAGCCCTTTTTTATTGCAGGGATAATGTCCCTATTATTATTTAGAGACTTGTTTTTTCAGCCCCAGCTTCACAATGTTCATTTGGACCAGCCTACATTGTAATTATCTGGTCATACGAGCTGTTACAATTTGTGAAATATGATTGTTTTTTTTAAGTGTAATCATGAGGTGTTACCTCTTAAAGTTACCTTACTATTGATGATTATGGTCGACGCTATGTAACTAATGAACGGGCTTTGTGGGCCAGAACCCCACTGCCAGTTCGACCTCTTTCTCAAAAAAAGGGGAGCACCTCATTCTATATCTTTGTTCTATTTTCAAAGGGGATGTGGACAAAGACACGAATGCTGATCAGAAGAATAAGAAGGGTGTTAAGAGACGCCGGGAGGAACATGGAAGGGGCTACTTTGAATTTATTGAAGAGAACAAATACAGCTGGTAAGGATGGGACAGAGCAAAAATGGCCTTCAGCATCCCTGAAGCGCCATACATAGCTTTGAACTGTATTGGCTTTAAGTGCCAATGCACATATAACTAGTGTGAGGAAAACCCTCATTTTTAAGTATTATACTATTTAATAACCTTACTTTCACACATGTTTTGAGGGTCATCCCTGACTACTTAAAGAGCCTTACCATTTACCTTTTACAGCGCCCACTCACATTTGTGTCTTAATGGACTGCATTCTGTAGCAGAAGTGCAACTATCAAGTCTCTATGAATTTCCACATCTGTTCTCATCTGCCACTTATTGTGTTGGAAAGCCCATTGTGTCCTCAAGGTGAATCAAGGCTGCTCAAAAGAACCCAGAGGAAAGTAGCAGATGTGCACTTTTGAATAGAGGGAGGGTGGGGAGGAATAGCTGAGAGGCGTGGGAGGAGGGGTCCACTGCTGCAGGGTAGCACACAAGAATATAGTAAAATTCCCAAAAAGTTTGGAACGTCCACGGAGGAGCTCGCTATTGACCGTCCATCGTTTTGCCTCGCAATGGTCTTTTTTTTTTTCGTTTTTGTTTTTTAAAAATCTTTATTTCACTGGTTGTATGACGTCAAAATGCTATTTTCTGTCTCATGTATCATGTCTTGTATGTTATCATGGTGTGGATGTGTGTGTTGCAAGGCTATCCCGTGCAGGTGACATCATGCACGGGTGTTTGAGTGTATGTGTGCATTAATGTACCTACTTCTTGGTCAGTGTTTTGTTTTCATTGCGCTGTTGACGCAGTTAATGATCAACTGGCAGAAACCAGAATTCTTTTTTGTGGATTTTTTTTTCTTTTTTCTCTAAAGTCTGGAACTCTTTATAAATGTTACTTAGGCCAGAATTGGTGGAACGCCATAGTATTGCAGCCTTTTTAGGTGCTTCCCCCACACCCATCCTATGTAATAGACTATTATATTGCAAGTGTCCATATAATTCAAATTGAAGGTCTAGCTGTTGTACTTCCCCCCCCCATATCTACCTTTTTTTTTTTTTTAAGCTCGAATCTGCTCTATGGTAAGCCAGTGGCCCCTGGATAGCCATGGGACTATAGAGCAGCAGTCAGTGTTTGACCCACAGCCGGACTGCACTGTCCATATGCTCCAACTCAGACAATATGTTCTCCAGAGACACCATAAATCTCCCCCACATCCATTTGTACATCATACAAATCTTTAAGAACAGCTACAATGACAGATGTCCATGGAGATGTTAAGACTGCGGATGATGACCACAAATCTTTTTGTGTCTACTACATAATTGCTGTACACCACTGGAATTGGATAATTGCATCAGGTGGAACAATATTTAAGACTCATTGAAATGTAACTATTAGAACATTTTGACTGGTGTCTTAAATTTTCCCCTAAGAGATTTGGGTACCAAATCTAAAGCTACAGAGTTGGTAAGTTGCTGTAGCTCTCAGGATACTGTGATAACTTATTTCAAGTTGCCAAGTATGGTCACAATTTTTATTGGATAGTTGCATAGAACATTTTTCATTTAGGATTCCACATAAATTACTGCACCTACTTTTACTTTGACACTGCAATTCTGGAGATCATACACACACTGATCTGAAAAGGAACATATCTTTTAAAACTTTCACCAATGAATAGCCTTGCATACTAGGGCTAGCGGAGGTGCTTTCTTTTTGTGTATCATGTTTTAGATTTCGCTGGATACTGCAAGGTAAGTGTTGTCTGTCAAGGCCCACAATACAGCTGATAATTCAACAACTTTGGAGACTCACTTGCCCAATTTACTGTTTTCAATTTTTGTATTGTTTCCCCCAGTCTGCCCCCCCCAAAAAAAAAAAAAAAAAGAAAAAATATTTTCAGCAAGTGGTACCCAAGGCATCAATATGTTCCATGCAGTTGTATAGACATGTGAATCTTCTAATTGACTTGCTTGGTATCTCTTTTCAGGGCCTCATTTAAGTCCCCTGTGCCCCCCCTGGAGGAAGAAGATGAGGAGTTTGATGACACAAAAGTCTGCCTGGATACTTGTAAGTAATTCTTCTATTAGCTACATTTTTAAATGAATATTTTTAATCAAATTAAATGGTATTCCAAGACCCAAAATTGTAATAATACCTGTCCAAGAAGACTTAAATGGCAACTTAATGTAACATTAATCACGCTTGTTTATCAGAGACCTGATTATAGGCATACAGATTTTGATGAGTGTGCTTTATTTTTTTTATTTTTTTGTGGTCTAGACAACTGCGACCTGCACTTTAAGGTGTCACGGGACCGTTATAGCGCCTCATCTCTCACAATGGAGAGTTTTGCTTACCTCTGGTCCGGAGGCAAGGCAACCTATGGCGTGAACAAAGGCAAAGCCTGCTTTGAGATGAAGGTACAGTAACAATGCAGACCTATTTTGCGCCTGAAACCATTTTTCTAGCTTTCCTGGCCGTATGCACCCTTCTTTTTACACCCCTACTTTTTTTTTTTTTTAATATAGGCTTATGTGACCCTGTAAAATGGTTAAAAACAAAAAATAAGATTCTCATTTGACAAGTGGAAATAATCTTAATACATGTTTGTTTTGCTACCTGTCATCAGATTGCAGAGAAAATTCCTGTGAAGCACATTTCCAGCAAGAACATGGAGATTCATGATGTGCAGGTCGGCTGGTCCCTGTCTACTGGCACCCTCCTCCTTGGTCAGTGTCTTTTCTTTTTTTTTTATATACTGTATATATTAAGTTTCTGTATATTATACAATTGACATACACCGTCAATTGTATTGAAAAAATTGAAAAGCATTCAGTATCAGTGGAAGGAAGTGTTGAATCCAGCAGTAACTTTCTATTTACCTGTGGCAACGTTTGTTAGACTCATTGCAAAAATAATTTCTACTTGGTTGCATCACATGAGGAGACTTCAACATTATGGGGTACAATTACTTCTCTGATACACAAAATGGTGACCAAGCCAATGCAGCCATTTGCTATCATTCATTAATGCAAAATACTGCACGGCTCCCAAGTACTCCTACTGTGCAGTGTGTTGGGTGGAACCTGCATTGCATTAATTGGAAAAACTCTGACGAACTGTGCTCGGTGTATATTTTTGCATGACCGTAAAAAACCGAGGCTTCTGTGACCCTGCAAGAATAGCCAGTCAGTCCAAAGATGTCCCTCTAGTGGTACATGGGCAGCATGACCTGTTAATGTAAAATGGCTCCAGCTCTGGCTGCATCATAGTAATGGTGGCTGGCCTATTGCCAACAAAGAGGATTCACACACCATTCCAGAGTCCCAGTGACTTGAGATGTGGGGTGTTGATTCAGAAATGTCATTTCATTCGCAAGCTGTTGCAGTGTTTTTGTCAATTTGTTTCCTCCCATTTTTAATTTAGGTGAGGAAGAACATTCTTATGCATACTCTGGGAAAGGCAAGAAGACCACCAACTGTGTCACAGAAGACTTTGGAGAAACCTATGAGGAGAATGATGTCATCTGCTGCCTTATTGTAAGATGTAAATGTTACTTGTATTTTATTAGTTCATTAAAGTAGATGAAAACCAAGCTAAAGTAAGAGAAGAGCAGAAGTGAAATGTCTCAAAAGATGGGGCTGGGTACTGAATTTTGATACTTCAAGGCACCGACATGAAAAATGCCTTGACGTTCAATAGGATTAAATCTACTACTACTACTACTACTAATTGGTATTGGCTGTCTAATGTTACAAGGAAATCATGTTATATTTAATCAATCTGAAGGTGCAGAAAAATACTCACATAAAGCGTGAGAAGGGCGCATCGGAGGGGGACAAGCTGGTCAAAAGTTACAAACTCCCCCACACTAACTTACACAAAATATAAAGTTTAAAAGTAGGCAACATTTGGTACTTCATTTGCCTGAAGATGGTCTGAGAAAGCATTGTCCCGTGAATTTTATTTAAGAATGTCAGAATCGCTGGTGTTTGAGTTCTTGCATACTTTCATTACAAACATTTTTGCATCTGGCTTTCTTTGCTTAGGACTTTGAGGGCGAGGATGTGGTGTTGTCCTTCTCCAAGAATGGGGCCGAGCCGGCTGTCGCTTTCCAGGTGAACAAGGAGACTCTGAATGGCCAGGCCCTTTTCCCACACGTCATTTGCCACAATTGTGCTGTGGAGTTCAACTTTGGCCAGATGGAGACACCGTACTTCCCTCAGCCTCAGGGTTACACCTTCTTGCAGCAGATGCCTTTGGATGACCGAGTCCGTGGGCTCAAGGGCCCACAGACCAAGGCTGACTGTGAGGTAAGCATAGTAATATGTAGATATTGTTTCAATTAGTCCTCCAATCATTTTTATTGGAATTTATAATCAGTTATTTTCAGGTCATTTTAATTCTTTCTGGGATTTTCATGTTATGTAGATCATAGTGATGGTCGGCCTGCCAGGCTCAGGGAAGACTACGTGGGTGAAAAACCATGTCCAGGAGAACCCTGGGAAATACTACATCCTCGGCAGTGACACCATCGTTGACAAAATGATGGTCAGTACTAATACAGCTGTTATTTTCAGTAGCTCTGGACATACTGGGTCCCTTGCAGTCTCTGCCCTTTTTTTCTTCACATAATCATATTTTGTCCTTATTCAATACAGATCAACAGCCTGAAACGACAGTCAAAGGACATTACAAAACTGACTGCCATTTCCCAGAGAGCACCGCTTTTCCTGGGAAAGTTTATTGAGATTGCTGCACGCAAGAAGAGAAACTACATCCTGGATCATGTAAGACACTTGTGCTAATAAGTATAAAATCAGACACTATGAATCAGTGGAATTCATACTTTCTCCTCTTCCCCCAGACTAACCTGTCTGCCCCAGGCCAGAAGAGGAAGATGTGTTTGTTTGCCGGCTTCCAGCGCAAGGCTGTTGTGGTCTGCCCCTCTGACGAGGAATACAAGCAGAGAGTACAGAAGAAGGTTGAGAGTGATGGCAAAGAAGTGCCCGAGCATGCCGTCTTCAAAATGAAAGGTATTAAAGATGCTTAGGCCAGTAATGCATACATAGTCAACTGAACCCAGTACATGAGTGCACCTGAATTTAATTTTTTTTTTTTTTAATTTTTTTACACATTAACTAAGTTGTTTTTGTCAAAGTCAGGTGTTTTTTCTTTTTGCATCCCTCATGTTCTGATTTGTCATCCCATTACAGGCTTCTACTCTCTGCCTGCGGAGGGAGAGAGCTTCAACGACGTCGTCTTTGCTGAGCTGCAGAAGGAGGAGGCCGGAAAGCTGCTGGAACAGTACAAAGAAGAAAGCAAGACAGCTCTGCCGGCTGAGAAGAAACCCAACCAGGGCAGCACAACACCAAAACGAGGCGGTGGCCTGCGTGGGGGCGGCCGGGGAGGCAAGAACCAGTTTGGCCGTGGCAGTGGGCTCGGGCAGAGAGGTGGTGGCCGCGGAGGCTTCCAGAACAGAGGCAACTTCAGAGGAGGTAGAAGGGTTGCTTGATTATTTGGGGGGGGGCAAAGAATCATTAACACAATTAGTTTTCCATATTGAAACCACGATTGAAAAGATGTTTCAATTACTGAATCTAAAAACTTGAAATTTCCCTTTTTTGTTTAGTTTTTTTTTTTTCTTTTCTTTATTCAGAACACAAGACAAAATAAGACTTTAGGTGCAAAATGTAATGTGCAAAGTCTGTTTTTGTGATCATTATTACAAAGATGTTATGTTGTGTAGACCATATATGTAAGCAATTGAAAACATATTGCTAACTTAAACTGTTTGTGATGTTTTCAGCTCCTGGCCCTCGTGGCGGCTTCAGCCGTCCACCTCGTGGCTTCCTACCTCCTCCACCCTTCAGAGGAGGGTTCCATAGCCGTGGAAACTTTAACCGGGGTGGTGGCCCTATTCCCAGCCTGGGCGGATCTCCCAGGGGTGGGCCAATGAGGGGTAACATGGGACCCAGAGGGGGGCCCATGAACAGAGGTGGCCCTATGAACAGAGGTGGCCCCATGAACAGAGGGAACATGAGCAGAGGAGGTGGAGCCAACATGCACCGTGGTGGATCCAGGGGACAGCCCAACCAGGTGGGTGACCTGAACACATACTAAATAACAATGTATGAGACTAATGTTAGATTATCTGCTTTCTTCTGTTTTTGGAATATAACAGTAACATTTTAAATCTGTTCACTATGCCAGGTGGGCATGGTCATCATTGTCCTGAAGTTTCAGCAGAGAGGTGGCAACCGTGGCAACTTTGGCAACTTTGGAAACAAAAATGGCAACTTTGGTAACAACAGGAACGGCGGTAACTTTGGCAACAGGAATGGCATGGACAAGGCCCTGTTTTTGGAATATGCATTTTAAACCAGTTTTTCAAACCAGAATGACTGAAGCCTTTTTATATTTATAGTAACATTTTAAATCTGTTCACTATGCCTATTATTGAAGTTTGTGGCTGCATGGTCATCATTGTCCTGCTTCTCTCCTACAGTTTCAAGTCTGAGGCTAGAAACAAAAAGTCCTTTGGTAACAACAAGTCTTTGGAGGCATGGACAAGGCCCAAGTCAACCAGGTCAAGTCAAGTCTGAGGCTAGAGTCCAGGTCAAGTCTGAGGCTAGAGTCCAGGTCAAGTCTGAGGCTAGAGTCCAGGTCAAGTCTGAGGCTAGAGTCCAGGTCAAGTCTGAGGCTAGAGTCCAGGTCAAGTCAGAGTCCAACTGAGAGACGGTCAAAACCGAACCCTCTTCAAGACCACTTACTTGCCTGTTTTATTATTTATAAGACCAAATATCTTCAGTTATTACTGTAGCTAATGTTACGTGTGTTTGTGTGTATAATACGTTGTATACTAGCGTAGTGTTTAAACTTTACAGTGACAACCAAATAATTTTTGACTTGTCTATTTAACAAAACAAATATTGAACAGGTGGTTGCCAAAGGGGGCAACCAGAGGCCATGAAATGGTTTCCAATTGACTGTTAATCGTTGAACCATCATCTTCTATAAAAGCCGAAGTGCATCACATATTACATGTTGAGTCTTTTTATTCTGGTGGAACGATAACATTCTGGGCTGCCATTGGAAAATTGTAACAAGCAACATGGGTGTCATTAAAAACTGACATGCTCCCATTCTTGAACTCTTTATCCTGAAGAATATATAGTACAAAGTGCTCACTGACATGGTGTCTGTGGTCAAAATAAAAATGATTGCTTTTGTGCATTGTGCGAGATGTATGACTCAGCCAGGCATATACCAGGCGACCAGTGTCAATGCCTATTTTTAGATGGATTTTGAATTAAACCAATTGCCATGTTCTGAACACGGGTGCTTTTATCATTTGGTTTTGTTTTGAAATGGTAAGTTACTTTAGAAAGAAATCACATATTGCTGGAATCGGGTTGAGACATTAGATAAGCTTCATAAGACTGGACTCAGCACTGCTTCATGATGACATTAAATGTGTGTGTTGGGGGGGGAGCGTATGAAAGCATATGCATGTTGTACATTTGAAAAATGGGCCACTATAAACCGGAAGTAAACTTAGCATCTCTTGTGTGTCCTGTGCAGTTCTGGAACCAGAAGCCATGGAGCCAGCAGTATCAGCCGGGATATTACTAAGACACTTGTTGTAACGGACTGGTGGCCGACACTGACCCACCGCTAGCCACGGAACTTCCCTCCACCCCGCTTTCTTTTCCCTAAAACCCACTTTTAATGATCTATAAATCACCATCTGACAATGAAGACTAACGTGAAATGGAGCAACATTCCACATCAGAGAGGCAACCCAAGCTTTATATTCTCTAATATACACATGTACAACGTGGGTTCATTTTCATTCATCTGTTTATTTTTTGTTATATATTTTCAACTTGTTTTCACCACTTTTTAAATGACGTGCTTTTAAAAAAAAGAAAAAAAGAAATCTCGTTTGTAATATCAGGAACCTGAAATATTTGGCTAGCCTGGCAGATGTTGATTTTTTTTTCAGGGTTGTGCATTTTATCTGTGCTGTTTTTTTTTTTTTTTTTTTTTTTTTTTATTACAAATTGTAAATAGTTTTTGGGGGTATTTTTTTTTTTTTTGCGTAGTTTGTAGAAGTAGTTTAAAAAACGGTAATAGTTGAAAGAAACCTTGGCTTATTAGCAAGAAGCATGGTAGCTGATTATCTTGTTGGGCTGTACATGTCAAGAGTCCACTCACTGACAGTGAAACCGAAGCAACAGATGACTTGTCTTTTGTTCCCAATATCAAACCTGTAACCTTAACTCCATAGACTTACAATAAACAACTCGTTGGCTTTTTTACATTCTTCCTGGTTTATGACTTTTGATTCAGTTCAAAGGTGTGTAAAAGACCTTTGAATGGGCGTTGTCCTAGTTTGCTACTTCAAACAGTAAGGACATCAGCCCCTCTTCAAGCCCCAGTTTACACCTCATTAGTAAAGTATTCCCTTCAAGTGTCCATCTTTGATCCGTCCTGGAGCTATTCTAATGTACATTTCTTTCAAAGTATTGACCAAGCCATTTTAAGGATCTTAGATCTTAGGATCTTAGGATCTTCATTTTAGTATATTTTGCCTTCCAATTCATTTTTTTAATACAAATTAAAATAGTCTAAATTAGGACACTGACTACACTTGATTCTCAGGAGGAAGTGTTGGTACTAGATGTGTCCATCAACTGTTCCTTTACTGCAGTAGACTTCTGAAAAAGAGCTAGAACCGATCAGTCTCAACTCCTTAAAAACCACACCCTGAAAAGCATCCCCTCTCTATGTATTGTTATGCTTTAAATAAATGCCACTAAAAAAGGAAAAATTTAACACATGTCTGGAGTTCTGCACAAAAAGTGAAAAGCAGGCAGGGTTACTCATTTTCACCAGCATACCTAAAGGGCTACGCAGCATCACACATCCGCTTATTCCCACCGGCAGTCCACGAAGACCGTTTTCAGACTGATGGGGACAACTCTAAAGTGGTTGTTTGGAAGCACTCCATAGTTGTGGTTGGTGACTGTGTGGCCCGGCAACACCGGCAGCTCCTCATCCAACAGCTAATAGTGTGTCCCAGCACGATATCCTGGCAGAGGACGCCCTGCTTGTGCGTTTCAACACAGACCATCACAGTAGATCAGATCAACCTGGCGATGTGTGTACATTTTTTATCTGCCCATGTTGATATTTAATAAATGTGTAAATACGTCACCACTGTTTTCATCCATGCACGAATTAATTGACTTTGCGTAATAACTGTATTGTGATTAAGAAAGTGTTAGCTCGCCCTTCGTACTGCTGTGTGATGAATTGTCAACTATATTTAATGTGTGGAGAGTTTGTGTCCTGTTTTTATTGTACTGGATACATAAATCTTGCGGAGCTTTTGAGTTAACAGTATAACCTATAATACAACAGACTATATTTTTATCGCTTTATGTTGCAGGTTGTATATCAGGTCTTTTTTATTATTAAACCAACCAATGCAAACGCTTTGAGACTTTTTGGAGATTTGTTGTCTTTTCTATCTTCCAGTTTTTGATATTTGTGTTTTAAAAAAAGTGTATTTTCTTTTTTAATTTGTCTCCACTCTATTAAAGTTAAAGAAGCTGATCTACAGTGACTTTGTGGTTTGTTACAGTGTCTATGAGAAAAAAAGTATTCTCCCCACTCAGAGGTTTCCAGGTATTATTTTCTTACATTAAATTGGAGATTTAATGTGGCTTTTCAACACTGATCAACAGAAAACAGACCTTTAAATTTCAAAGTGGAAACAGATTGTTCTAAATGAATTACAGTTTTGGCAGTGATCACAGCCTTAAATCTGCGTAAAAAGTCCTAATTAGATCCAGGACATTTAAATTGTTTTTAAGCCATTGCTGTGTACTTTGGGCTTTATGCCCAGACTCATTGTCTTCCTAGAAAACAAATCTCCCAAAACGCAGGTTTCATGCCGACTGCAGTTTTCCTCCAGGATTTTACTGCATTCATTTGACATTCTGCCCTCTCTAGTCTTCTAGCATGATGCTGCTCCCACCATGCTGCACAGTCTGCACGACATTTTTTGCAGTGTGACATAGCGTTTAGTCTGAAAACTCAACTCTGGTCTCATCAGACCTCCGCACCTTCTTCCACCTGACTTCAGAAACTCCCACTTGCCTCCTGGGAGGGCAATATCTGTCTATGCACCAATGTGGTGCAAACCAAAATATCTCAACAACTAGCGGACTAAGGATGGATTGTCATGAAGTTTAGTACAGACGTTGATGGTCCCCAGAGGATGAATCTTAATGACTTTTCTTTTACGTTGAGGTTATTATATTGTTGAGGTGGATAGATAATGACTGGTGATATTTTTTTTTTAACTTTTCCTTAACCTAATTTTTGGTTGTTACCGAAATATCTTCAGGTCAGGGGTTCATAGATGTAACCTGTTGTCCT
Source organism: Etheostoma perlongum (assembly GCA_026937815.1). Lineage (NCBI taxonomy): Eukaryota > Metazoa > Chordata > Actinopteri > Perciformes > Percidae > Etheostoma > Etheostoma perlongum. The sequence goes on from CM049388.1 coordinate 22,468,381, forward strand.
CTGAACTAAATTTCACAACAATCCATCCAATAGTATATTGGATATTGGATATTTCAATAACAACCCTAATTTCTACAAATAAGATTAACAAATTGTATTGAAAACAAAAACTATACAGTGGGGATTTTTTTTAATCTAATAAAAAGCTTTTGATACTGTTTATCATGAAATCCTGTTAAAAAAAATGGAAAGGTTTGGCCTATAACTGGATAAAAATGTTGAATACAGGAGACAGTTTGTTTAAATGGTTCAAATGATTGTAATCGCCGGTCAGTGAGTGGCGTTCCACAGAGGTCGGTATTAGGCCCGGAACTGTTTATCCTTTACCTAAATGACATTTGCAAAGTATCAAATGTACTAAAATTTACTGTTTTTTCAGATGACACACATATTTTTTGTTGGAGGGATGAAGGTGGGTGAAAAAGATGCAGAAATGAATCAATTAAAACTGGTTTGATTCAAATAACTTATCTTTAAACTTGAACAAAACTAAATTCATGATATTTGGAAATTGTACTATAAATACAGATGTTAAAATAGTAATTGATTGAATTCCATGGTCTTCATACTTTTAAGTTTTTACCACAAAACTGACTGTTGGATGATCAATATACTAGTGTGTATATATTTATACCTATATATACAGTGCCTTTGCGAAAGTATTCGGCCCCCTTGAACTTTTCAACCTTTTGACACATTTCAGCCTTCAAACATAAAGATATACATTTTTTATTTTTTGTGAAGTATTACCAACAAGTGGGACACAATTGTGAAGTGGAACGAAATCTATTGGATATTTGAAACTTTTTTTAGCAAATAAAAAACTGAAAAGTGGGGCGTGCAAAATTATTGGGCCCCCTTGCGTTAATACTTTGTAGAGCCACCTTTTGCTGCGATTACAGCTGCAAGTCGCTTGGGGTATGTTTCTATCAGTTTTGCACATCGAGAGACTGACATTCTTGCCCATTCTTCCTTGCAAAACAGCTCGAGCTCAGTGAGGTTGGATGGAGAGCGTTTGTGAACAGCAGTTTTCAGCTCTTTCCACAGATTCTCGATTGGATTCAGGTCTGGACTTTGACTTGGCCATTCTAACACCTGGATACGTTTATTTGTGAACCATTCCTTTGTAGATTTTGCTGTATGTTTGGGATCATTGTCTTGTTGGAAGATAAATCTCCGTCCCAGTTTCAGGTCTTTTGCAGACTCCAACAGGTTTTCATCCAGAATGGTCCTGTATTTGGCTGCATCCATCTTCCCCTCAATTTTAACCATCTTCCCTGTCCCTGCTGAAGAAAAGCAGGCCCAAACCATGATGCTGCCACCACCATGTTTGACAGTGGGGATGGTGTGTTGAGGGTGATGAGCTGTGTTGCTTTTACACCAAACATATCGTTTTGCATTGTGGCCAAAAAGTTTGATTTTGGTTTCATCTGACCAGAGCACCTTCTTCCACATGTTTGGTGTGTCTCCCACGTGGCTTGTGGCAAACTTTAGACGAGACTTTTTATGGATATCTTTGAGAAATGGCTTTCTTCTTGCCACTCTTCCATAAAGGCCAGATTTGTGCAGTGTACGACTGATTGTTGTCCTATGGACAGACTCTCCCACCTCAGCTGTAGTTCTCTGCAGTTCATCTAGAGTGATCATGGGCCTCTTGGCTGCATCTCTGATCAGTCTTCTCCTTGTCTGAGCTGAAAGTTTAGAGGGACGGCCAGGTCTTGGTAGATTTGCAGTGGTCTGATACTCCTTCCATTTCAAAATGATCGCTTGCACAGTGCTCCTTGGGATGTTTAAAGCTTGGGAAATCTTTTTGTATCCAAATCCGGCTTTAAACTTCTCCACAACAGTATTACGGACCTGCCTGGTGTGTTCCTTGGTCTTCATGATGCTCTCTGCGCTTTCAACAGAACCCTGAGACTATCACAGAGCAGGTGCATTTATACAGAGACTTGATCACACACAGGTGGATTCTATTTATCACCATCAGTCATTTAGGACAACATTGGATCATTCAGAGATCCTCGCTGAACTTCTGGAGTGAGTTTGCTGAAGGGGCCCAATAATTTTGCACGCACCACTTTTCAGTTTTTTATTTGCTAAAAATGTATATATATATATATATATATATATATATATATATATATATATATATATATATAGGTGTACTCATACTAATTACATACAGGTCATTTCCTTTTAACTAATTATTGGGAGTCACAAAGTCAGTTGGCTGCACCATCAATACTTTAGCTGTGTTTTTAAAGAAAAGTGAATACATATGCAAACATTTGGTTGTATTTGTAAGAAATTGATAGCACTTTGTTGACATCTGGATTAGGGACACATACATTTCACTTCTGAGATTAAATAGTGATAGTGTCATTATTCACACAATTCTGGCTTTAGCCTAAGAATTTATATGAAAACATTTGAGGGTAGTTATTACTTTTTGTGTGGCTTTAATTTGATAGGACAGATGAAGACAGGAAAGTGTGTGTGTGTGTGTGTTAGAGGATGGATACCCGACCCGAGCCCGACGGGACCCGACGGGACCCGACGGTACCCGACGGGTCGGGCCGGGTTCGGACAGATTTTTAGAAAGGATGCTCGGGTTCGGGTCGGGCTCGGTCACATCAGCGCGATAAGACATTGAACATTTTGAATTTAAAACAGCTTAAAATAAATGTCAAATATTACCCTAACATCCGTCTTCCTGTGTGCTGTGACAACGGAAGACGTGCGTATTAAGCTACAATGTGGCAGCGCAGCGATGGAAGATGTTAAAAAGAAGTTGGCCGCAGGAGATTTTAAAACTATTGAAAACGAAGGAAAGTCAGCTGTGCATTGATGCGCTCATCTGTTGACATTTCCCAATGCCTTCCTACAATTGCTTAATAAAAGCGGCTTTCCACACAAACAAACGTACATGTGTCATTAGTATGAGAAACAAATGCGATTTTAACTGTGTCGGGCTCGGGTCGGGCTCGGACAGAAATATCCGGCCCGATCCGCACTCTAGTGTGTGTGTGTGTGTGTGTGTGTGTGTGTGTGTGTGTGTGTGTGTGTGTGTGTGCGCGCGTGTGTGGGGGGGGCGAACTGAGCATTTGGTACATGAGTTACACTCTCAACCAGGTGGGCTACCAGGGCACCCCGGGATAATACTTATTAAGGAAGTAGCAGTATGTATGACATTCATTCTTTACAGCACCACCTGCGTCTCTTCTACACGCGCGCTGGGGTTGCTGGAGGTGCATGTTGGGAATCCACTTCCCTCCCAGACAGACAGCTGCTTGTCTTCAGCAGGGCAGCATGTTTACCTTCATCAACAGCATATTAGTGAATGACAAGACCCCCAACTCAGACAGCAAACAGAGCATTAGGTATGGGCCCTGATTAGCAACGTTTGGCCCGGTCTAAGTCTGATGTAAACACACGCAGAGCGCATTGGAGCTTAATGCGAATTGACTTCGGTGTTTCTCCGTATGTGGCCGTGTAGCTCTTTCCCTCTGCAAATAAAGCATTACAAGTAGGGTTTGTCAGCCCCAACGTGCCCTCATGCGTAACAAATGTTATAAGTCATTAGGCAAATTATTTGCTCTGCCCTACAATTTCCTATGAGTGTAAATGAGAGAGGTGACAGAGGAGGCAGCTGTATGTAACTGCATGCGAATGTGATCATGAATGTGAATGGGGCCAGACAGCCATGGAGAAGGAAAGCCACAAACTGTAAAACAAAAATAGTTTATTTTTCCATATCCATATTATGTACAGCTTGAACATATAACACATCGGACAGAGTTTGACTGACCGCTGCAGATTCAACAGGACTCATACAAATTTGATTTTTTTTTAAAGATATAAAAATGTACAAAATATATAAAAGTGCTTGTGGAAGGAGATGGACTTTGATGGCAGGAGTACTCCCAAGAAATGTCCATTTAAATAGAAAGTACTAGACGTGTTGTGTGAAATCCTTAAATACTGTATATCAACACCCCAATGAAAAACACAACCACTGTAATATTCCTATACTGCTTCCCCCGCAGTCTGTCTGTGATTATAGGAGTACTACAGCTGTTTTACACGACTTCATACTATGGAGACGTTGTCCATGGTGCAGGCACATCTCTCGACAATCATATTTGGGAATTCAGCCACTTCTATCTCAGTGTAGTCCCCCTTCTTCACCAGGTACATGATGGGTAACGGGGCGCTCTCAGACACCGTGCACCGCCTCTCCCCGTACCCATAGTTGCGCTTGGGCTGCTTGCAGCCGCCGGTGCACCTGAACGCCTGGTACCCTGCCGGCTCGATGATCCAATACTGCGTCCAGGTGAGAGCCCGGAAGTTGATGAAGTACTGTTCCCTGCAGCAGGCGTCTTTGTTCTGGTGGAGGTCGCAGTCGCCGCGAGAACTGAGGAAATAAAGGATAAAAAACACGTTAGACAACGGTTCCCTAGTCCCAAGCATTTTCTTTTACCAAACAGGGCCTGGAATCTCTCAGCTACGCCTTTGCTTGCCACAATCATCCTATGATGATGTTTTGTTTTTGTTTTTTGTGAAAAAAAAAACTATTTATAAGCTGTCTTAATCACATAGGATCAGCACCACAGGCGTAAATTATAGGGAGGATGGGGGGATTAGAGTCCCCGAAATAATCAACTGATTCCCTCCATCAAAAAATCTAATCCTAATTTTCATTTACATAAAGAAAGACATTTACATCATAACATGATGCAAAAACGGCACAAATTGTTGCAGAAAAGTTCACCAGAGCGCAGGAAATGAAGTGTTTGATATGCTCAAAATGTCAGTTTTTGCCCCAGTAATGAACCCAAAGTTAAGCCCTTGATCAGCTCTATAAAACACAAATAGTGTAGAAAAACACCTGAATTAATTACATGTACTTTTTGGACTCTTGTTGGTGTTTTATAATGGCAGCCAGTGAATTACTGCTACATTTCTCTGAACCATGAGAAGGAGTAAACGGACGCCTCAGGAGCCACACTACTACAAATCTACTAATGAATGCGACAGGTAAAAAACATGGAGGATATGGGCTAATTATCACACTGATGCAATAGCCTGTATATCAAAAGCTCGCGCCCTTACCCGTATTCTTCGAGGTTAAGTGTGTAGAGGATGAGCTCGGGCTTTCCCAAGGTGTTGTCCGTCTGCTCCTGGGTGGTAAAGCGAACACTCTTGGCCATCTCGGCCGCGTAGCTGCCAGGTCTCTCGCCCTCGATCCACACCTCCAGGTGCATAGGTGTCTTCTGCTGGCTCTTGGACCAATAGTGCACCGCCTGGGTCACATCAAAGCTCTTCCAGCCGGTCTCGTGAATGGGGATCAACCTGTGAACACGAGAGATAAGGGCGATTAATTAAACGGAGATCACCACGGATAGTTGCAATTGAATTATTATTAAGATAACCCACTGAGACAGTGGTGATGTCGCCTATTGATTGCTCTGATTCGCCCACACGTCACTTCGAGAAAAAGAAGTATCCCTTACCGTGAGTCTACCAGTGATGTGCGGTTAGATCCGTTTGGCTGCACCTCCACCCAGTAGATGCTGACCCGGGCGTTGTTGACGGGCCGGTGGTTCTTCCTCTCCACCGCGAAGCGCTTCTGATAGGAAGCCCGCTGGTAGAGCTTCAGCTCCGCCATGGTCACCTCGCTGTTATCCGGAACCCTCGCCTCCATGTCGAACACCATGCGATGCCGAGTGGTGTCAGAATACACATACTCCCCGGAAATATCTAAAGCACAAAGCATTGTACGCGTTAAAGGCCATTTCTTCTTTTCTTTTTTTTTTTTTTTTTTTTTTGCAAAGGCAATTTGCTGCGTAAAATATCCTTTGCGCATCAAGTCTCACAATTACGCACGGGAATACCGCTTTACTCTAGCTGGTATCTGTTTAAAAGCTATTGTCATATTAAATCCTACAAATTACATGTTATGTATATTTGTTTTAAAAGAAGCAAGGAAATGTCCTTACCTGCATTGCCAGGGATTCCCCTCAGGATGCCGGCCAGGCTGGGCAGAGATCTGCGTCTCCTGCTGTGGTGCATCTTCAGCATGGACATGTACTTATTTCTGATATGCGCCGGGATAACCAGATTCTCCAAATCCCTTTTATGGATCTTAGGAACTTCATCCAAGCCAAGTTTCTGCAGCAGCGCGTCCTTCATATCCTGGTGCGTAAAAGCCTTGGCGAGACCGAAGAGAGCGGTGCAAAGGACACAAGCGCGCAGGAAATCCATGAGTCAAAAAAATAAAACAGCAGCACAGTAGCACAGTAGCACAAGTCACCCAGGGATAGACAGTGTTCCTCTGACACTCCTCTGGCCCCTTATATTGTTGCGGCCCTCCCAGTCGTTCGCACTTTGTCAATGGGGGCAGGGACCCTTATCAGAACAAAGGTGCGACAATACAGCCCATTCCTAAACAGGATATCTAAGTGGCCATTTGGCATTTGATGTCAGAATGAGGATTTAAAATCTGCTCTTTATGGTGTAAATAAATAAATTGGGGAAAAATCAAATTACAAACTCTTTGTGCACTTTATGTATTTACAGACTCTGTTTCAAGCCAAGGTATCACCAAGTTTACATCTAAATGCTTCTTCAGGGGGTTTAAAAGAACAATAAATAGTTGGATTTATATGGCAGCAATATAGTTAAGGATTTTTTGATATTGTCATTTTACAATACAGGATTGCACAGTGAAATGTAATATATATATATATATATATATATATATATATATATATATATATATATATATATATATATATATAACATTGAATGTACACACATCTAGAACTGTGTACAAGTATGAGCATTACAGTCAGCAACCCTCATCTGTCCAATGAATCAGTGGGAGTTCTCTCTTTATGGTTTTGTGTCCAATAAATTAAAACACATCTAAATAGTGGTTGTTTTTTCACTGCTGTAACTTATGAGCAGTTATACTGTAGCTTGTGTTTATTTCATGTAGTAATATGTCTTGACATTTAATTATATCTCAGTAGTTAAAATGTTTGTCCCCTCTCCGATATGTGTTCTCTGCTGCTACACAAGTGTCCCAGACAGACTTCTTTTGACCCTGTGAACCTGAAGTGCCCTGTCTTCAGTAGCTCCCTTGTCTACACACACCCCACACTCGGACGTGTACATTCCACTGGGCGATGTCAGGCCGGGGCAGTCTGGCAACAGTCTGTCACACGGTGGTCTTATTTCTGTCTGGGTGGCTGCTGGAAAGCAGTTTTGTCCACCATCAGGACTAAAAATACGAAACAAACAAAAACAAACAAGTCTGTTCATTTGGACACAAGTGTATAACAAGGGGTCGAGGAGGAAGTAGTGCAGAGCTTGGAGGGAGGAGGGGGGGACCAGAGGATTAAATGTTTATTCCAAGTGTTGTCGCCCATTCTTGGCCCTCTCCAGCAGATTAAAATTATTAGCCAAACAGACAGTTAATCCAGGGGCCGGGGGGGCCGGTTTGGATGTGGATTGGGGCAGGCTCTTCACAGGTTGGTGATTATCTGATTCCATTGCGAGGATTTGCCTTGCCTTTTTTGTCACACAAACATTAGAAGAGGGGTGCTCTCGCTGGCTGCCCAGAAGGCCGTGCCTGTGCTTGTGTATTGGGCTGTGTTTGCTTAGAGATGTCAGACAGACTGAAGGGGCTCACAGGAAGAGCAAATGACAGATGACTGCCAGACCCGCTCACTCCAGCTCTGGTGCCTGCAGCTTACAAACAGGACAAATTATTAATTAGTGCAGTAGACCTGATACAGTGTGACACAATCAAGGCATGGTACAATCACAGGATGCAGTACCGAAGTGTTGCAAAACTATGAAACAAATGAAAAAAAGATTAAACTAAATATCCGATTGCATGTGTGCAAATGGATAATAAGGCTGATAACATTATTACAGAGTATTAAAAAAAACAGCTAGATAACTGGTGGTGTTCCACCAAATTAATTTCAATTCTTTCAAACAGATGCGAACAGATCATTATGGAGTATTTTTGTGTAATACTGTGCAGTGTGTACAGCTTTAACCAACATACTGTATGTCTGAGAGTACAAGGCCATATGTAAACTATGAAAAAGTTTTCTGAATCCAAGTCCAAAAAGAAGTTGACGGCTGCGTGGAAAAAAGAGTGGCTGGGGCACACTGTCCTGTTCCTGTGAAATCATTTTGAACCATGGCTGCTGTCTCCCATAGAGATAGCATTTTCATAATAACAAATGGAAAAAGATCAAACATTATATCTTGTGTGCAAATGGAGATTAATACTGGTAACATTAACAAAAACAAAAAAACTTGATAATTGTAGCCGTTGCACTTAATTAATTGCAATTATTTGCAAATACTTTTGGTCTAACTGAATGAACAAATGAAATTACCATTGGTAATATGCAGTTGTGCATATGTAATACACTCATTTGTCTCATATATGATAGTAGTTTTTTATTATTATTTAAGAAAACTCTGTAAATGAGTTAGCCTAAAAGGCTTGTCTTCATCCGCTATCCCTGGACAGATGTTAGAAAGCCTAAAAAATAAGAATAAAACTACATACTATACAGTACAGCACACATCCATGAGTAAATAATGCCACAGTGGCACACAGGCTACATTTTTTATTTTTTAGAAATGACCTAATTGGATTATATGGAAGTAGACACTGAATTTGAACAGTAAGCCCACAGGTGAGGTCTACGCTGGTCTATCAGATGGCCTGATGTCAGAACCATCGGGGCAGACATGTAAATTCAGAGCCCATCCATTGTCCAGTCCAGCCAAAGGCCAAGTCTTAGTGCCTGCTCCCCAGAGCCCAACATGCATAGACCAATGGTGTCCTCTCTCCCTCACATTACAACCCCTAATTCGGGAAATTAAGAAGTCCTTTGTGTGATATTTCTCAGTCTTTCTTCCTTCCCATGCCAATCAAAGACAAGTTGCCCAGTTCAAAGCTGCATCTGATGCTCCTAGGTGCCATTTCTTTTCAATCAAAGGCCAACAAGCTCCCACAATCAACAACACAGGTGTTAATTAACATCCACTCATTTGCATTCAAAAGCAGTCCAAATTATAGGTCATTCCCTTCCATTTGTGAAACATGAAATCCCCTTTGCTTGCAACATGAACTGCTGTTTGTAGAAGTCTGAATGCTTATTATATGAGACACATTTCACAGAGATCCCTTCCAGGTGATGAATTGTTGGAATCCGTTTAGCTTTGCACATTAATACATATCTGCATCTCATGCGGAGTCTCCCTGGTAACAAGGCGGAGCTCCTCCAAAAAGTCAATATTGAACTTGTGTTGGTGGTCAGCGCAAATTCCTCATTATTCATATGGCTGCATTGCCACCCACTTCCTGATCTACCATTGCGCCTGCTTTATCCTAATATCAAATATTTGGGGACATGAACCGCGCTAGTTTGCACCTTAATGGCCCAAAGGCCTCCACTGCGGCCGCAGGCGTCTAAGACACACACTCCCAGAGTCTGGATCCATCCATGCAGCTGGCTGCCAATAATCATTGAGCAGTCTGTCAGAGAGCAAAGCGCTGTGCAAGGACAACACAAGCATTGCTCAATGGCCACATCCACATCTAGACAAAGTACAGAGGCAGTCTAATTGCATTTCACACAGCTAATGACGGCCAATCAGCGCGGAGACGGAGGGTTAATCCCAGCGCAGACTTAACCCAATAGGATCAGACATGATTAGATAGGACTAACAATAAATATTTTAGTTAACTTTTAATTAATCGACATAGGGGAGACTTTTGTGCAGGTCAGAATACTTCTGATGATCCTGAGTTTACTACAAGCTCTGGTGGATGAGCCTTGATAGGGCTGCAAATTCACGAAATAAACCAAAAGTATTCTACAGCATGTCAATAGTAGTAGAACATATACAAGGGAAATGACTATAACCTAACCGGAACGACAAAAAATTGATATTTTTAAAAACATACAGAAGATAGCAGCAGTAACCTAGTACTACCCATAGGTATAATACCCCAGTTTAACAGCTGCATGGAGGCTGTTTGTACAGCAGAGGGCGCTCTAGTAACACAATAAGCAGCTATAGTGGTCTTAAAGGGAAGATGCACCCTAAAAACAGTGTTGACATTGCGTCATTTGGGACAGTGAAGACAGTTAAAAAAATAAATAATAATATGTGTCACAAATGACGCAACAAATACTGTTTTTAGGGTGCATCTCCCTTTAATACACTATCACATCACATCAGTATTGATGTGAGTAGCCTATATATATATATATATATATATATATATATGTATATGTGTCTTCCCAAGCAGGAAAACACCACATCAATACATTGATGTGAGCTGCATATATACACACACACACACACACACACACACACACACACACACACACACACACACACATCTTCCCAAGCAGGAAACACCACATCAATACATTGATGTGAGCTTCCATCCCATCCCATCAGTATTGATCAGTATTGATGTGAGTTTCCTGCTTGGGAAGACGTCAATACTCCACTATAACTGTATTTAAGATTTTTTTTTGTCTTACATGTATTTTTATTCTATTCAAATGTGTTTTTTTATGTCTGGCTTTCTGTTGGAAGTCCAAATTGGTTATTGTATCCCAGTAAAATCCCCATTGCTGCTGTTCAGTGTGTGCTCCATTATGTGCTATCATCAAGTGTTGTCTCCTGGAAAACTGACTCCAAACCATACATTCATTGTATTTTAGTTTTAATTTGTATTTATTTGAATATGTAATATTACATGAATAAAGTTAATTATTGAAACTACAACAATTCAAGAGGCGCACTATGAAAACAGAATTAAAAGAGCATCAGTCCCAAATGTAGTGGAGAGATAATAGTACATCAACCCAAATAATTGTGATTAACATGAAAGGAAACATAAAGACAAATATAATGATAAGAAAACCTTATTCACTTATTCACATTCAAATAAAAACACGATAAAATAGACATCATGCATGTGGATTTTCCTTTGATAGGATGACATGGTTCTGCACTGCGACACACACCCACACACACACACACACACACACACACAGGACAGAGGTATAAATGTTGTGAAAGAGTAGAAGAGAGCAAAGATGTTTTCGGTTGCTTATGCAAACAATTTCAGGGTGGTTACACATTGTAATAAAATTAAAATATAGAAACTGTGGTCTGGCTGTTTCTGATCCATCCAATCCATTTAAATAGTTTCTGAAATATAGAAGTATTTTTATTTTAATGTTGGTCTTTGACTTCTTTGGCTGTGTCCCTTCCCCCTAGTTGCTATGCAGGCCGTTAATCATTAGATGCACTATGATGGGCAATGATAGTTCACAGTAACATACTAATAGGATGGACGATACTGTAAAATATTACTTTTTACTCACTTCTTTCATTTACAAATCATGTGATGAAATTTAAGACATAACCATTATTGTTTTTATACAATATAATACCAGCCAGTAATGTGAGCATGATGGCCACGCCGACAGGTTTATTAGAACAGACAAAGAAGTGCAAATTGGTTACCACTTGCAGCTAGTTTGATTAATTGTTAACTGTCTTTGTGATTTACCTATTGTATTGATATTTGCTTAATTCTCATTTAGGGATTTGTGCATATGTAAAGAGGGACAGCCTGTAGGAATACTAGAGCAGTCTAACTCTTACATATAAGCATGTCTTTGTCAGAGTTTGCTCTCAGCATTAAGCTTCTCTCGCCAATGGATAAACTTGACACACTTTTGATGCTGATAGATGGGAGGGGCAGACAAGGTATAAGAACTGCAATAATAATTCATAATTTTCAAATGTCAATGACAATTTTTGGGCAACATAAGTCACAGATGGAGGGCTATTGAGACCACACAAAGGCCTAGTACTCAGAGTTACCATGTCATGTATGAAGTGGATGTAGGTATATCCATAGTGCCATAAACCCCTTTCACACACACACACACACACACACACACACACACACACACACACACACAGGTTATATTGACGCAAAACACACCATTGCATAGATATATCTCGTGTTTTCTAGATAGTTAAAGGGACAGCAGTAATTTGTATTCCAGTCTGAAGAAAATTAGTCCTGTCCGCACACGTCACCAGCAGACTGACAGACAGTCCGCAGTTTCCATTCACAATATTGACAGCCAGACCCCCCCCCGCCCCCCTCCCCCCTTACCCCTACCCCCTATCCACCACCAACTCTTCCGCACAGCAGATGCTGTGACGGGCGCCATGATGATGATCTGGGATTTTGCCTGCAGCAGCAAACAGGGATGCTATACTACTGGAAGACATGCTGCTGGCTGTAAAGGAACGGACAGAGCCAAGCAGTGGTACAGCAAAGATGGCAGTTTTCTGGATTCAGCGCTCTACGCATGCGTGAAACTTGGAACATTTCTAAATCTTTCGTAAAAATTAGACACATGACGGTCTCGAAACGTATCGTATTGCAGTTAAGACATCCTTCGCATGGTAAGAAAGAGGGCACATATTTTGAGAGGGGGGTTCTTACGTTGTTTTTTCAATGTGTACAAGCAGCGTCGCGAGCGTCCATTTGTAACTCATTCATGTTTTACAACGGAGCCCTACTTCCCATGATCCAGTGCGACGTTACGGATAGAGCGGTCTACTCGGTTGTCTTTCCTGTCTAAAGTCTCTGGCAGCAGGCTTGTTGGTAGCTTGACTGTGCAAAGACGGCAAGAAGCGACCGACCGGCGGGGGAGGCAGGCAAGGCAAAGTAAAGGACAGGGGGAATTTAGGCTGTGTCCCGTATTTGGAATAATCAAGACTACAGCTTTGCGCTTGACGTGAAGCGAGCTCCTCTGTAACCTTCAAAAAGGACCCGCATTTTGACGGCTAACTTAACGTTACTGCTGGAACTCCTGAACTAGCTAACCGTCGTTTTGAACTGTGAAGAAACTAAAGAGATATTTGATTTCTGGACGAAGAATGGGATTTAGTGAACATATCTGCCAGCACTGAGTTGTGAAAACAAGGGAATATTTTCCAGTTGGATGGAAAAAACATACTGTCGAAAGGGGCAAAATTCAGTTAAGCCCTGTTAACACTGTGTACGTTATATGTCAACTCCTGGAAAAAGGCAACAATGGCATTTAGGAACGAAGAAAAGTAACATTAACGGTAGCTCGCTGGCTAGCTAAATAGCTAACATAGCAGGCTGCTAACTAAGCCTGTGTCGCCCTTCCATTCCTGGAGTAGAGGAGGGGCGCTGGGGCTTTGTAGCATTGCAGATCTGCCTTGCATTTTTGGGTTGCTGCAAGAATGGAGAATCCCAAATATCTGCCACAACAACTCAGGGGTTTCTGTTGAACCACATCGACTCGATTTTTGTTCTATTTGTCAAACAGAGAAGACCAGAAAACTGCCAGCTTACGTTGGGATTTCATCAAAATCAGCCGGCCCGGGGCAGACAGGGTCTGTAATTGTGACTGCTTCTTTTCGTATATGTCCTGTGGGGATAGGTATTTTAAAATGGGGAAGTGCTACACTTCATAGATACTGGATCTTGAGACGGAGATCATGAACTGGCCGGTTTTAACGCGGAATTAGCCCCTGCTTGTGCTCAACTCAAAGTTTTCTTTTATTATTTTCGAGACATATTCAAGGTGGGAGAAGTTCTTTACAGGCCCCTTCTGTGCTAACTAACAGGCCGAGGAGGTGTTTGGCCATTTCGCTCCCCATCTCATCCATCACCATTACTTCAAAACTCAACAAGCCGGAATAACGTAATCATGTCGGGCGAGGTGCGTTTGAAGAAGCTGGAGAACCTGATCCTGGACGGACCAGCTCGGTCCAATGGCCAGTGCGTGAGTGTGGAAACGCTGCTGGACATCCTGGTCTGCCTTTACGATGAGTGCAACAACTCCCCACTCAGAAGAGAGAAAAACATCCTGGAGTTTTTGGATTGGGGTAAGCAAGCCTATTTTTAATTAAAAACAATATTTATTCTTGTTTGGCCCGTGCATTCAGCCTCCCTGTCTTTTTGGTAAGATGATAGGCTAATAATGTTGATGGTGCAGTGGCCCTCCCTTCCCCATCACATTCCTTTTATAGTAGTAGTGGGGCTCAGTTGGCCTGCTCCCTTCTCACTCAAACCCTCCCTGACACTAAAGTCAAGGCTACTTTATTCTTGTGCAAATAGACGTTTTCTAAGGTTTTTTATTTGTTAAAAAACATTTAACATGATAGCATGTTGCAGTTACAAGAACACACAATAAACAGAAGACATGTTTTATTACCCAAAACAAATGTGTTCTAAAAAAAGGTGGTACCAAGTTGACAATGAGGAGTCACCGGATACACAGAAGGAAGATCTTAAACAGGCCCACTCAGAGTTGATATGAATCCAGGAAAGATCTCATAAAGATGGCCTATCCTCCAGGCTACCATTTATTCTTATGGAAATGCACTTTCATAAAGTAGACACCTTTCTCTCATTGCACCAACACTCTTTGGTTCACTTTAGTTTTCACAACTAATTTGCATGTCACTATTGTTTTCATTTTTTTAAGGGTATGTAAGTGAACATTAGTTAATAGCTTACCTAGCTGTCTTTTATCACATAGACATTGTTGTGATGAAATAAAGAGTGATCTCTTGTTGCTATGGCAGCATGGAGATCATGGTTGCATACCCTTAATATTTTTACCCAGGATTTGATTAGTTTAGAATCAGGAAAGTAGTTTTAGCAAAGCTGTTTTGTAACTTTCCCACTCCCCTGGTTAAAGCAATGGTTGGAAAAGGAGGACCACACACACACACACACACACACACACACACACACCTACCTCTCAATCATTTGTGCAGAAGGGCTGTGTTTGTGTGTGTGGCATAGGGGTTTGGTTTGTGCATGAAGCAGGAATGTGAACAACTCACCTTTTTTATCTGGCGCAGAGGCCCAGCTAGCTGCTGGAGCATGCCTGGCTGGCCTGCTTGTCTTTTAAAGCCCCGAAAGAAGGGCTGCAGCAGTTTGAGGTAGTCCAGGAGCAAACAAATCATTGATCTGGATGGAGACAAATTAGTGTTACAGCCGGCAATAAGAGACACACATAAAATGGAAAGAAGGTGCAGTTCGGCATCTTTGCTAGCATCCTTTTAGTCTTTATTTCTGAAACTGTTTAAACTGCAGTGTTAAACAGGCAGTGGTCAGACAGGACAGGATGGCAGTTAAATCAGTCAAATGGTGGTAAAGCTTGGCTGTGGCTGCTAGGTTGGTTTACTCCACCAGTCACCATCTGGACAACCTATTCTGTGCTACAAATGGAGCTATGCTGGCTGGTAAAATACTGGAAGTGGCTGGGTTTGGTGATAGAGTTTTTGGTAAAGAGGTACTTTACAGCCTGTCTAAAAGCCTACCAAACTGTGTTACCTAAACGTATTGTTTCCTTTAGAGCATCCAGTTATTAGTCCCCAGCGGATCTGCTGCATCCAGCTGGCCGGTGTGCAGCAGTGCCAGTGTGCCCTGGCTTTAAAGGAGAGGTGTCCTGGGCTTGGGTGCCAAGCGGTGACTTCATCCTGACATTTCCCTGAGCTGACACTAGAAACTCTCTGTCCCAAGCTTGGCCATACACAACATGCGCATGTGTCTTGTTGCTTGTTATTGTGTTCCACTCCAGGGGGATTTGGATGAGGATCCACAATTAATATCCATTAATTTAATTGAGTTGCAAAGTTTATTCCCAGAAGTCGAGGAAGCAGAAATTAGGCTACCTAAACAAATGATTGTGTTTTCCAGTCTTTATGCTAAGCTAACTGGATGCTGGTTGTAGTCATATGAACCAGGAAGTGGTATAAATCTTCTAATCTAACTTCCCGAACAATTGCATTAAGCATTCATTGTGATGCCGTGTCAACGTCCAGCGTTTTGGGATAAGGCATGCATGTGCTTCTTTTAATGTCTGAATTTTGTGGTATTTGTCTGTGTTGTCTATTGTGAATCAGTTTTTGAGTGTCTGTATATAATGATGTTATTGGGCCCCCTCCAAAAAGCTTTTAGTAGCTTCTTTTGGGGTTTCCTCATTCCCTACGTCCTTCATATGGTCATTTCACTTCTGAAATTGTGATCATTGTAGCCTGTCAGGCTGGCAATCAGATCGCAGTAGTAAGTAGAGAGTAGTAAGTAGAGATGGTCCCATACCATTTTTTGCTTCCCGATACCGATTCTGATACCTGAACTTGCATATCAGCCGATACGAGTACTGATCCGATACCAGTGTGTCATATATTTTATTATGTTACTGTTTATACTGTATGCTACTATCCCTGTATAGATGTGATATGATTTCTATATTATGTTTATACTGGATGCTACTATCCCAGTATGGATGTGATTATGATTTCTATATTTATACAGTATGCCCCCCATATTTATACTTACCAACAGAGCCAGAGAGTGCACATGACTGACGTAGCGATGTAGTGTCTGAGACGGATAGCGTTAACGCTTACTCAAAACACAGTTTAATCTCACACAGAAAAATGGTTCAAGATGGGCCCCATGAAATCCAATCCTCTTCAACTTGTGAGCGATCTGCCATTGTCAGCCGCTCAGAGGCTGACAGTGTGCCGTGACAGAAAAGATGTAGCTTACTTACAGGGCTTGTGTACCTTTCTTCTCTGCTGCGGCACAGCCGTGACAAAGGTTCAGCTTTCTTCATGAGAATGTCCATGAGCCAGAGAAGAAGACAAGCATTTGTACTGGGTTTGCTTTCCCTCTTGTTTGGTGACCTCATTTCTGCTGAAATGAAGACCCCTACATGACCTGCAGCCACAGGAGAAATGAACACGGCAAAGTACGCTGTATCCTGACTCCTTACATATACCACGGTGGTTACAGTGTCTACCAGTTCCTCTAGCTCAGGCCTGCACTTGTATTAATTCTCTTACGACTTGGCTTGTGGAATTCAGTGTAAGCCAGCCAATTTGTGTCAACAGCTTCTTTATTTGTCATAGATCTGGTGTTTTAAATGATATAATAATCTGAATTGGTATTTACTTCAAATATGAAATGGAGGCGTCATAGAGTTAACATAAAGGTTTAGCATCATTCCTGAAAGAATCTGACCTCCATAGAATAAACAACCCTCAGTGGTAAAAGGAATAATAATTGTATGTGTAGGATTCTTTCGTTCCACCTTGATCCATGACTCATGTGGGGGATTGTAGTTTCAGTATTTCAGAACCAGCAATGAAGTTGATGTCTTTTTGTTCACAAACTCAGTATTTACAAGTTTATCTGTTATTTATTGGTTTTGTGCACTTTGCGGATGTCTCCAGGTTCCTGAACAGGAATTTATGTTACTGTGAACACAACACTTGCATTCATCTGCAATAGATATCCTGTTCTCCTACTTGTCCCATTATTTCCTGCGTTTTGTTTTGTCCTACACGCCTTCCATGTTCTGGGAAATAGATTGCTGCGCTGGGTAGCGGAGTAAAAATGGGCCGCCATGCACCAGCCCACAGTTGGCAAACGGGGCGGGGGGGTCTAGATTGACTCAATGTTAGCACGCAGTGGCCAGCTGTTTAGCTGCAGCTGATGTGTGCTCCACCCTGCATGGCTTTCATTGGCAGAATGCCTCACACACTACTTACAGTGGATATACACACACACACACACACTTATTATTGTGGTTTTGCCTTACTAGGCTATCTCATAGTTCACAGACGGGAGTCGCTCCCTCTTATTCCCGTTATTGACCAGACAGGCTGCCACTCCACCTATAAGAGTTTAAGTTGTGTCCGGTCCATAAAATAATTCTTGTGTCACATGATTTTAAATTCAGCTCGGCAGCCATAACACCCCACCAAGAACAAACAAGGCTGTATGCAAGGCTAGCACTTTAAACCTCTGGCTTCAAATAAAGTACATTGCACATACTACAGTAGCAGTAATAAACATGCATTTAGTAGAGTCTAGGTTAACTGATTCCAGCTGCTACATCAGTGATCATGCCCAGTTAAACCCTTGCACTGTTTGGGTAGAGGCTCAGGAAATGTACTCTAGTGCTTTTATTTTTGGCATACGTGTATGGTGGATAATAAAGACAGAATTGAGAGTTCACTGTGAAGCAGTGTTTAAATATGGTTTGGTCATGGGCAGGAGGACTAGGTGCTTTTAGATCCTAATAAACCCAAGTCATGAAGTAACTGAAATAGTTGTTCATACTAGGAGTTTGTTGTTCGGACGAATATTAATTGGTCAGCAGAAGATTTAGTAATATACCGGTTGTCAATATTACTATGGGGCTTTAAAATCCTGCATGGGACTCCACGGGGACATCCTTGTTACTCCTAGTTGTGGCGTTTCCTGCCTGGCTGACCCGTGGTTACGGCGGGGGACAGAGAACAGGAAGGAACCACAGGCACTCAGTGCGCTGGTCCGGCCCCAGCGGGTACATGATGTCATACGAGGAAGTGGGACAGCTGTATCGCATTGTGTCATTGTGTACTCGGAGGCTCGCTCGCGTCCAACATTTTGGTGTTGTTGGGAAGATGCAAGGTCACTAGCTTGTTTTTTTTCCCCCTCTTGCTGGTGGATTTCCCCTCTCACACCAACTCCCATACAGTCAGCTTGACACTCGTAAGCCCTTTAGTCCTTTCTGTCACTCTTTCATACACACACACAGCCTTTTCCATTGTCCTGAGTGGACTCGCAAACAATCAGACATAGCAGAGGGGCCCATGTAGATCCTCTCCTCTCCTGGTATCCGCTACTTCTCACCAGCGCTTAGTGTTCCAAAGGGAGTCCAGCAGCCATGGACACTTTGTAACACTCTTTTTGCGCTCCACATTTCACTTACTCAAAATGAACCCAGCAGCATTCCAAACAAACCTGACCAAAGAAGCTAAAGAATATCATTGAAGACCATATAGTTTAACATTTAAAGTACCTGAAACTCGGGTGACTTATTTAATTGTAATCAAATAAAATCAACAGCATCTATCGTCAGTCTCTCCCTTCCTATAGGCCAGATAACGCTGATAAAATTGATCAATTTTTTCCCCCAGATTTTGTAAAGATTCCTGCATTGCTACAGGCTGACTCCACATCAGTACCCTGACCTTGATGTGTAAAATCAGCGGAGCCCCTTTCAGAACAACTAGCAGCCGTTAGACACCAGCAGTTTGATGCTCTGTCAAAGTATAAACCAAGTGTTGTTTTTCCAAAATTTCAAAGGCAACTTCCATTTTGGAGAACGGAAATGGTTGCATTAAATAAAGTCATACTGGCCTGCTACATATTGTCAACTAACAAGGTATCATGAATTGTAATGTCATTTCATGAGAGGTTATTAATAACTTTTCTCCACATGGTATACTGGCTGAGAGCAGTCGCCCCCTTGACGAGAATCCAATACTTGAAGACTTTATTTCATAACATTAAAGTTGTAATGGAACGGCTGTTGAGGTATATTAATAAAGGGAAATATTAGTGAATCTGTGGTAGCAAAGATGGCATTGCTGCAGTCCATCCTAAGGATAACCTGGACCCTGGATCAGAATAACACGGGAAACTGCGCGTGGCATCTCACGCATCTGGGTGTTTCACAGGCGGCCTTTAAAATTCTGTCTGGGAGTTTTGTAGGCGGAGAAATGCCTGCTGCTAATTGTGATGCGTCATCACAAAGTGGCAGTGCAAGGGTTGGCTTCCTTTCTTCGTCTCCCAGAGGACACACTGCGGCGCAGGTCATTAGCCAGCCTTTCAGCACCCTCGGGATCTGACTGCAAATGGCCTCCCACCCCCTTTTCCTTTCTTCTTCACCTTCACTTCCCCTCGTCCTCCCTTTTCTTTCTTTTTTTCCTCCTCTTTCTCTACCTCATTCATCCCCCTGCAGAGCTGTCTGTCCATCACTTCAGCCAGTGTTTACAGACCGAATGAAAATGAGCCTACTCGGTTGGCTGCGTTGGCACCAAGGTTCAAAATGAACTTTTTCGTACCCCAGACAAATGGCGAGTGAATGTTCAAATTTTTACCAGACACTCAATATATATCTCAATATATCCATTGTTTTTTTTTGGCTGGTGAGTGAAGCCACTTGTATATTTTACTGGCATTTGGCTGGTAAATGGTGCTAATGTTAAACCCTGGTTGACTCATTATAACGTTATGCTTAGTTTTCTACTGTAGCTGTCTTTCAAAATAAGAGCTTCTCTAGAATTACTTGGGATAAGTAAACCGATATTACAGTGTAATCAGTTTCTGCTGCTTTCAGTATTCTGCTAAATACATCCAATTGCTTGTTGAATAAAAAAAAACATGTTTACAAATTTATTATTGAATGGAACATAAAAGGCACCACCAAAAAAAGAGTGACTAACATTTTCAAGTGTAGATTTCTACTGATACTCAATTGCAACCAACTCAAAGTGTCTTTTGCAATATGTTGCAGCCTTTCTCGATGTGGTTATTGTGCAAGTTCATATCGCGATAAAGATAAAAAAACAGAAAAAAACAATATATTGTCCAGCCCTCTTCTATAGGTGGACCTATTTTGGCGTGAAGCTCAAGCTAGATGCTTGAAAAAGGTGCATGAGCCTTCATTTTACCCTGGGGTCAAATCTGACCCATTTTCATAAATTTGGGTTTCTTTCAACCAAAATATAACATGGATGGCTCCAAAAAATTTAAATGGTTTCAAAACTATAACGTTATACTGACAAAACTTTGACATAGCTACAGTATACCCGTCTGTGATTATCCACTCCACATCTTCTGACCTTATTAGTCAAAATAATGAATAATTTCTGCTTTTCTTAACTCAATCTGTTAAAACAGATGGAGGTCAACACAAGGGTTAACACAGGTTGTGTTTGAATGCTGTCTTATTAGAAATCAGCATCACTTAGCTTTTGTACACTGTCATCTGTATCCATATTACTAACCTCAGCTGCTGCTATTACTCAAATTATTGGAGGCGAATTTAAGCTCCTGGCATTAACATGCAAGAGGAGTTTGATTTCAGGAAAATGCCAAGTGGCTTTAGTGCTAATTCTAACACTTTTAATCATTTTTGAGTGTGTCCTCCTCAACATACTGAAGGAAAAATGTTGGTCTGCTCCCCCTGTAATGACTCTTCAGCCCTGAGGAGCAATTAGTAAGTCTTCCTTTCCGTCTGCCAGCTAAGTCTACACCAGTGACACACACACACACACACACACACACACACACACACACCAACCAGACAGAGAAACATTGTTTTCTCACAAGAGTTTTTTTTTCACGTTTTCAAAAAGTGAATTTCAGAAAGCTGCTCGCTCCCTCCACCAGTTCAGCCAAAACGGTCCCACGGCCAACTGGCGAAGGCGCTTGCCTGCATAGTTTTGTCTCTTCCCATACTCACTGAACTGGGAGTGTATGCATGCTGGTCTCACTGAGCAGGATGTAAGGGAAAGCCAATTCAATTGACAGCCAGAAAATGACAGACATTCCTTAATTTCTTCATTCATAAAACTGTATGGAGTCCATAGTAATTACAGCAACAGATTGAAGAAATACTCCACTGAAAATCTATCTTTAGCAACTATAATCTATGTGGTGGTAATGACAATGGATCTGAATGACTATGTGTATCAGGAAAGGGATCGCTTGTAATGATTAACACACTGCTATCACGCTGCAGTTCTCCTCGAACCATCCTTTGACTAATTGTTTTGGTTTTCTGGCTCGAGGCATAACTTGTATGAATCGCTCTCAGTGCTGTCATGGCAGCGTTTCCAGCTGCAGCAGGCAGCTGTTTTCAGTGAGATAGCTTGCCCATCAGCACCAAACAGTTGACAAAGTTACCAACTGACTGGTGAACCTTAGCGTTTAGTAGCTAAAGAGCCAGAATTAGGGCTGGGCCATATATCAATATTATATCGATATTGTGATATGAGACTAGATATCTTCTTAGATTTTGGATATCGTAATATATTCTATATAGTGTGGTCTTTTCCTGGTTTTGAAGGCTGGATTAGAGTAAAGTGTTTCGGTACTTAGCAGACTGTTGTAGCTGTTCTATTATTTGCCTTTACACTTTTTCTGTTCTCATTAAATCAACATTTCTGATGATTATTTATCAAAAATCTCATTTTGTATATAATATTTTTGTCAATCCTACAATATCATCGCAGTATCATCATCAAGTTATTTGGTCAAGAACATTCTGATATTTAATTTTCTTTATATCGCCCGGTCCCAGCCAGAAGTTTATCTCAGGAGTTGGTAGAGACCCAACCTGAGCTAAAACGATAGTGAGTATTGGACTTTTGCAATGTGGACCAGAAACACAACTCTAAATGAATGCTAATGTTGCGGCCTGCTGGTTGTAATTCGGCAAATGTTTCTCCTTTTTAGAGAATGGCAGCTATAGTTACAGGCTTAAAAGGTGGAGCCAGAGTCACAGCAT
Organism: Etheostoma perlongum; assembly: GCA_026937815.1. NCBI lineage: Eukaryota > Metazoa > Chordata > Actinopteri > Perciformes > Percidae > Etheostoma > Etheostoma perlongum. The sequence continues at coordinate 22,490,865 of CM049388.1, forward strand.
TAAAAAAAAGAAAAGAAACTGCAGCATAATCCACCTCTCTACGGTTGATCTTTCTTTTCATTATAACACTAAGCTCCGCGAGTGGTGCTACTTTCTTGTGTTTAATCTCAATGTGTCACGAGAACTATTGATTCTATTAAAATGAAATGTCCAGTGTGGCACACACATTCACCAGTAGTATAGTTCATGTTGTATGTATTGTGATACACTTTTGATGTGAAAGGAAGAAACAAACCATGTGTAACAGCTGTTAAATCTAGGGATTAGGGAACCTAAGACTTTCTGGGCAGCAGCCATGGGCAATTTGGCTTCTCCACAGTTTCTACCAGATCCAATTCAAACTGTGCGTACATGCTATTATATTATTTGTGTAGTATTTTATAATAGGACAGATTTTCTTTGTTAAGATGAGTATTACAAGGTGGATTTCTAGAAGAGGCAAGCAACTTTAAATATAAAGCTCAATGTAAGTTCAGGCCAGTGTTTTTTACTCTTACAAATCTATCGGCATGGGAGTGTGCCGACTGCCCCCCCCCCCCCAGGATCAAACCTATTAGCTACTCTTCAAACCAGAGCCCTCGTCAGGGCACACATTCATAAATAACATGGACAAAACTGCAGCATGTGATCTTCTCTGGCCCTTTGGTTTCTCCTCCCCTTGCTCTGCTCTGTCACAGGATGTTTCTCCAGCATTCAGAGAAACAGCGAGGCAGTTTGTATGGGGAGTTGCCAAGGAATCCAATTCATCTCCGCTTCTCTCTTCTTTAGGCTTGTACTTGTTGGGCATTTTAAATAGAGTTCTACTACTATTTTTTCCTACCAGATACCGATTCTGAAACCCAAACCTGTGTATTGGCTGAAACCGAGTACCAATCTCATACCAGTGTGCTAGAAAACAAAGCTGTACACTATTAACACTGAATGGATGTCATGTGATTGCTATCAATGTTGTATGGCCTGGCTGGTAAAACCCCTGAAGGAGGACTACCATAGAACTGAAAAAAAATATAAATCTAGAAATAAATAACCCTTCCAAAAACCTCCACAATTTAGACAAAAGACATTTACAATGTTAAATGCTACATTCATAGTGCTACTAGTGGCAGTATTGAGTAAAACTGTAATTGCCAACACTAGCGCCAACCCTTGTAATGGAAGCTTTGCATACTGTACACATTACCAGTTTACTAGCGGGATTTTCCAGTGTAAAATCTATCTCTGACTGCTCATTATGCTCATAAACGTTAATAACACTTTTTTTACACTCTCGTACACTCGGACCAAATTCTTGTTCGCCGTTTTAAAAATTGTAGCTGCCAGTGCAACGTGCTGCATAGTCTACTGTTTTTAGAACGGCAAAGAAGAATTGATTGCCTGGTAGCGTAACGGCCATTTGTGAGCAGACTCGCGTACTTGCCCAAGCTAACATTTTAGGCAGTATCAAAGGGTTTTTTGATACTGTTATTGGAACAACTCTGTTAGCACATCATGTTGATGTTGAGGTGTTTGTTGTTGCCATGGGGTATCTACTCCTACTTACCAACTCATTTCTATGTACTGTTGTTGTGTTGGAATGTTTCCATTAGTTGTAGCACGGGTACTTTAGATGCTTATTCCATCCGGTTAGTCATCCTAGTTCAGTACTCATGCTATAATATGTGGATAGAGAGGTTGTTCTTAGCTCACTGCACCCGCTCTGCTTCTATCTGATATTCTGCTGTAATTCTCTCATTCTAAGCTGTATCATTTGCTGCCTAGTTTGATTTTGCATCATAGCACTGCATCACCTTGACTGGCTGCATCCATTTTAGTAGTCTAACGTCTTTAAATTTGCAACAAAAACTTCCATGTTTTAAATAATAACCAAAGTCTGTATAACGCTGACCTTTTGTCATGGCTGCTTTGTCCCTCGGCATGCGCTGTAGCCAGTGCATCCCCTGGGTGTTTTGAGCAGAGGGCTCAGCTGTGTGTGTAAAAAGCGCTGACTCAGGCCCCAGCCCCTCAGAGCTGGGCTGCCTGTGGAATTTGGAGCAGAGGTGCAATGTTAGAGAGAACAGCAGCTGTTTAGATGAGGCCAGGCCTGCCTCTTTGTCCACCGGTGGCACCCGCCACATTCACTCTCCTGTCTGTCTGTCAGCTCCTAGCATGTCTCTTGCTATCATTGTTTATGTCTGTGTCACTCTGTCCATTTGCTATCTTCTCCATTCTATTAGTTTTCCTTGCTCGTGTGCACTCCGTAATGCTGCACACTGCACTTTTTGGTTATTTGACCCTCTTTGTCTCAAAAGCATCCCTTTCCTTTTTTCTTCTCTATTCTATCTTTTCCCCTCCATTATTTCCTATCTCTTTCTGTCCTCCCCCTCCCATCCCTGCCTCTCACAGCACTCCCCCCTCCCTTGCTCCTTCCCTACTGCTGTGTCCCAGCTTTGCCTAGTGATAGAGAAGGCTGGGTTGGTTTGCCGATGCCAGCGTGTGTGTAGGGCATGTGTGTAAGGGTGTACATACTTCTCCTTTTTTTGGGTATGTTTGCATGCATATACTTTGCGTTAGTGTGTGCAAAAGAGATGCACGTGCAGAGCCTGAGGTGATCTGACAGCGCAGTCAGTCCAACCAGCAGCGTCCTGACACAGCGCTGAGCTGCATCCTTAATAAATCTTTACTTCTGCATGTATACACACACATGCTTTGATTTTCTATTTCATACTGTCATGCTTTTAAAGGGAACCTCATGCCAAATGAAAAGGACAGGTATTTTCCCTTTGAATTAGTTCAGGCTAAATAAGGACTGCACACTCCAGCGGCTAAATTAGCTGCTTAGAAAAGCCTGCAGCAGCATTAAGGTTACACAAGCAGGCTCATGGTGTTGTCCCAATACTGATACCAGTATCAGAAATACCTCCGATATCAGAAATACCTCCGATACTGCCTAAAATGCTGGTATTGGTATTAGCAAGTACGTGAGTCTATACACCAACCTGACACCACATAATTTAGTGCCAAAGAAAATCCACTTTAAAGCAGTTAATTATGTAAATTAAAAAGAAAGTTCTATGGCATTCATGCTCCGTATATCAGTTTTCATATTTAACAAAGGGTTTAAAGGAGAATTCTGGCCAAGACATATTAATTGCATTGTGTGTCTGTTAAGAAGCACAAAGGTACTCTAAAACTTGCTCCGACAACTGGCGTTTTAGCTCAGTGGAAGCTCGTACACGTAGCTGCAGCTACTCCGTGTTGCCTGCACCCATTCTGGTCGGGTTTGTACACTCAAATGTACACTCATATTTGTTTATACCAGGAAAATGTGGGCAAGCATGGGATCTTTCCCCACTCTCATCAGTAGTGGTGCACTGATGCAGCTTTAAGAATGTTTTTCCAGTATCAGTTAATATTAGGCGAGATTCAAAACAGGTTGAGCTAATCCGACAATACTATTCTGAGGTAACTGGCAATCAGGCAAGTATCTGCACTGATATCAGTGTTCCCATTTGCACTATTTGTTTGAAGTGTATAAACTTTAGATGCAATTTAGCCCTTTGTTATTAACACTGGGTCTCCAGTAGGGTGTGCTTCTGTGAATAACTCTACCCCCCCCCACACACACACCACTATCAGTCAAACGTCTCTGGACACATTAGCATTCAAACTTGCATTTTATGGCATTTCTGCTCAGTCTAGAGAGAGACACTGAAGATATCATTTGCAGTCAGTCCATCTATCTCTTGTACTCTCTGTTCCTGTGCCTTACAACAGCTGACGCAGACGGAGCATTGCCCTTGGCTTTTGGTGCGATGGCGAATTTGACGGTGACCTGATCTATTTTAAGGGCTATCTATTTATCTACACTGCTGTATGTGTGCACATCTCTTGTACTCACTGTTCTGACCTCCCTGTCTTTATAGTGGAGACGCGTGACTCAAATAATGTTCGACGGGTGAACAGTTTTTCACCACCATTCATCCATATCTTCCACGTGAATGGCTGTCATTCACGCCAGCCGGTCTCACATGCAACTGATCTGATTATCCCTCAGTCTGAATCGCGGTGTTGTCTGAGTAGATCCCCGGTGGTAAAATGAGGCCCCTGTACGGCACCTGGCAATCTGTTTACTCATTCACTCGTGAGCATGTTTCCTCCTCAGCAGTGTTACATTCTGACAGGGATTTAGCCTAGAGCTGGGTGATATGAAGAAAATCAAATATCACTATATTTTTGACCAAATACTGTACATCGATGTTGATATTGCGGCGATATTAGGGTTGGCTATTGGTGGTTTCACAAAATATTTTCACGATGAGATTTTAGACAATCATCGCTTATGTGGATATAATGACTAAGTGGGTAAAGGTAAATAATAGAACAGTTACAATTCAGATAATTACATTTACTTTACTGTAATGAAGCCCTTAAAACCAGGCAAAGGCAACACTTCTGCCATATTATAGTACCCAAAATCAAAAATAATATCTAGTCTAACATCACGATATCCATATAATTTGGCGTTTTTTAGGTTTTGGTTTTGAAAGGACTTTTGTGGGTTATGGGGGAGTGCGTGAGAGTAAGTTTGTAACTGGTTTTGTGCACAACTGACCGAGTGCTCAAAATACCTATTTGTGTGGACGTTTTGGAAGTACCTCTGTATGTTACAGTCTGTTTGTTTGACTAGCACAAACTAGGGGTGTAACGATACATCGTTCTGGATTGACTTATCAATTCAATCCTCAACGATCCAATGTTATCGATACAAAGTAAAAATATCTCTACATATCGTCATCTTTAACATGCGCCTTTATTTTGAGATTCCCTTTTTATCAAGACCTTAGTAATGAAATTTTTGTATTGCTTTTTGTAAATAAATGTCACTGATTGTGTTAAACAGGGTTTTGTATAGTATCGGTTGCAGAAAGGTCCCGAATTTAACTTAACACTCGGCAGTCGCCAAATGCGCTAGCATTTTCCGTTTTGTGAGTAAATCTTTAAGGGTTATCCGCCACATGGTGAGTAAATATTTATACCAACATAGTTCTGTTTTTCAGTCTTCATTTTGTCAAAGCTGCAGCTACTTTCTTCTGTTCCTCTGCTGCCTGCACGTCGGTTTGTTATGTAGGCCTATGTATGTAGGAGATATTTAATATTTTGGCTGGTAAAAAATATGCTTGGCCGGTGAGTCAAAAAGATGACTTCAGACACTGGTTGAAGGTGAAAAAACCATCACTAGCTAGGACTGGGCGATATATTGATGTTATATTGATGTCGCGATATGAGACTAGATATCGTCTGAGATTTGGGATATATAGTAGCTATCGTAACTAGCAGTAATTATTATTTACTTTTACCCACTTAGTCATTAAATCATTTCTGGAGAATATTTATAAAAAATCTCATTGAGTAAATAACATTTTGTTAAAGCACCAAGAGTCAACCATACAATATCGACATTGAGGTATTTGGCTAAGAATATCGTGATATTTGATTTTCTCTATATCGCCCAGCCCTATCACTAGCCCAAAACCCACCAGGTTGTCCCTACAGCTTTTTTCCCTCTCCTGCCATGTCTCTAGTGGGGGAAATCCTGTGGTCGCTCCCATTGTCATCTCAATTGTCTCCCAGTGAGTCGTCACTGTTATTCACCTCTATATATAGAAAGCTGCCTCATCCTGTGTTGAAGGTCATGGTACAGACACAACAATTGGACTTGCTGCTGATGAGTACGTTCCATCACCCCCAAATCCAATTTTTACTCCCTTAGGCATTTGAAATAAGACTAATCAGTGCCATAGCTACTTCATTTATTTTCCCCCCTTCCTGTTTATTGATTGTTGTCGGGGGTTATTGGGAATCAGTTTCCTTTAGAAAAGCATATGCTACATGTAATGTTTATTTTGCAACAAAGAAATGTGTATGATTTAATTCACGCTGCTTTCACAGTGACACTATCATTGCTGCGCATAGCAGTACCCTGCGTTGATTACTCACTCACTCACTCACTCACTCACTCACTCACTTTGTATTTTGTATTTTTGTTTGTGTACGTTTTTATTGTGATCCCCCCTGGGTCTGAAATAAAGTTTATACTCACTCACTCATTCATTCACATGCAAGTAAAACACACACACACACACACACGTAGGTACCAGGGGAATCTGGAGTTAGTCCTCGTCTGCTATGGAAATACCATAAATGAGGCATTTCATTAGTTATTAAAATGATATTCCCAAGGTCTGCAAACAGCTTAGCTGAAACACTTATTAGCTTGACTTTGTAGCTCCCATCACATGAAAAAGAAGTGCAGTAATACATGCAATATGGCTTTTCTCTGTTAATATTGCTGCACAGTTAAGTGTATATGTGGAGGATTACAGTATTAGGTTGTAAAACACCGCTAAGTCTCGCCCTCCTCAGTTACTGCTGCTCTGTGATGGGGTCCTACATGAGCACACTATTTTCTGCCAAAGTATTATGGATGGCCCACCTTGAATGAAGTTGTCAGTTACACTGGTGTACTGCTCTTTAGGCTCACTGATTCATCCAGCAATAAAAGAGAATAGGAGAGGTTGTGCAGGTGATATGGGCCGCATGCTAAAGTCCCAGGTGTAGAGGCTGTATGTGTCCTGACAGACAGTACAGTTGCCGGAGGTGCTTGGTGTAACACCACCTGACGGTTAGTGCGATCATCTAGATGTCCCACGTCCTCGTCAACACAGGCCTGTCCCACTGTAGCCTCCCACGCTGACTCAATCTGCTTATCAGTGAGGTCATTAGTCTCGAACCGGTTATCTAGGTGTCCGCTTGCTACTGCACGGTTGTGTTTGTTCTCGCAGCTTACCCCATTGGGCCTGAGCTCATGGATAAGTCTTAAATGGATAAGGCTTGAGTTTTCTCTGCCTGGTTCATTCTATGTAAAGTGAATTAAATTAAAATGTATGGCTGTAGTGCTGTGCCAATTTATGAATTGATAGCAGTAGTCGTGTTGGTTCTGAAAGTTCTGCTTTTAGAAGATTATTAGTCCATTTTACTAACAGTACTTGTGTAGGGAAGAGGACAAATTGTAGAAGACAGAGCATCTTCTGTACTTCTTTGTTTGTGGATAATTTCCCTAGGATAACAACATGGAGAAGACCCAGGCCCTGATCTGATCTCTGCCTGTCTATCAGTTAAGCAAGGTAGCCCTACCATAATATCCTCGCTTTGAAATATAATGTTTGTTTTAGTCACATGTGTACCTTCCTCCTCTTCTAAAGGGGGGCCCGTCCTAACACGTCCAGCTGTAGCCAGATGCATTTTTTCAGTATATTTTCTGTTACAAGTCCCAGCATTGACACCTTTCTTCTGGAGGTTATAATTAGTAGCCAATCTAGTCTTTTTTTGAAGTGATGGGGGGGACTGGTTGTGGCCTAGAAAGTGTCTGTTGTGCATGGCTGCAGCAAGTAGTGTGTGTATATATGTATATGTGTGTATATATATATATATATATATATATATATATATATATATATAGCACTTAAGTCTCATCCATTTAATTTGGGAGCAGAAATGGTAATTTAGTGGTTTTCTCCCTTTTTCAGTGTTGGTTAACTTCACAGCCTGCCCATTATTCCTTTGTAACAGAAGAGGCCACAACCTGCATTGAAAAAGTGAACATTGTTGCATTTAAAAAAAATTCTTTCTGGGTTCTTTAACATGCTGATGATCAGATACGATTTTTCAACCAGACACTTGATACTGGGTTTAGTTTTGCTCTGATCTCATCCCTGTGTGTGTAGACACATAAAACAGGAAGAGCTTGGTTAATGCAATGACCCGTAAACAAAAACCAGTAGGGGTGGGAATCACCAATACCCGATACAATATCATCACAGTACTTATGCCACTATACGATTTTATTGCAATATTTTGTGATATATTGCAATTTATAACATTTTTTTACAACTTCTAATTTTCCCAATTTCAAATGATGTCCCCAAAAGGAAACTTAGTCAACATCTGTTTTATCTAAAAAGAAAGATTTCTCTTTGTTCATCTCACTTCAATTTTATAGCTGCTAAATGGGACTGTAAAGCAGACAAACTGACCAACACAAATATAATAAAAGATCGATCGTCGCCTGTGTATCGATGCAGTATTGCCACCGAAAATATTGTGATATACACATACATACTGTGTATATATTTACATACATTTTAGTGAAACTATACACTTTGATTCAGAGCATTCATGTGATTCATGTTTTTATTTCAAATTACTGAAACAGAAATACCATAGAAAAGGATATCTTCTGCACACAAACAGCAGTACCCATTGGCACTGAAACACTGGTTACGTTGTTTGTTGTTGCTGTCAGGATCTTTTCACTAAAATGCTGTTGACTGAGATGTTAGCTTCAGTTTCTAGGTCAGTGCCACCCCACTGGATTTGGTAGTTTCAATAACACACTATGGGCGCTCTGTGAATAAAACAATAATGTTAAGGCAGCACATTTCTTTCAGTGTGTGAAAGTGTTTTGAAGCAAACATGTGATTGGGGAATGAAGCAAGCTACAACTTTAAAATGGACCTTTCTAAGAATCCAAAGTATTTCCTTAAAACGGCAAACACATAAGGAGCTAAGCTAGAATGTTTTTTTCAGCTTAGTATGCTTCACTCACTGGGCTGCCTGTTTGTCTTCTTTACATTTTGGTCCCATCATTCATTCCAAGGTTGTGATTCGTCACACATAATTGGTGGGTAATTGGGATGTATCACCCTGGGCAAATATATTTAAATATTTATTGTTTAATAGCACAATCCCATTTATAATCTTTTTTGTTATTTTTATTTAATTTTGGAAACACCTTGGAAATGTGTTGTCTTGGCCAGGTGTTCGGTCTATCATGGACCCCTTCATGTTAGCCATAGCTTCAGGTCTTGACCACACCCAGTTGGGCAGGTTTCCAGAGAATAAAGGGGTCTTGGGTTACCTCCATTATGATACATATGGCCACAGGGAGCCTGTAGCTTAACACATCTTAATGTTGAATAGAAAAGACCTGGGCCATCTGTTTTTTTTTTTTTCAGATTTTTCCTCTTTGCACTTCCCTGCTTGTCTTCCCATCATCCTCTTCTTGTTTTCCTACCTCTTCTTTTATTTTCTCAACCCCTCGGTTCGCCTTTTTCCTCCTTGTCCCTTCTCATTGTTGTCCCATCTCCCTCTTCCTCTACCTTTACCTTTCCCCATCTCCTTTACTTGAGACCCAACACTCCCTTTCAATCCATGCCAGATGCATCTTAGTTTCCTTATTATTGTTATCCACTTCACTATTGCTTTAAAGGTCTAAACAAATGCCTAGTGGATGCATTCATTCATTTGTGTGGATCCATTTATAGTATGGGTGGTCCCAATGGGAATCAAATCCTTAAATGGTGCAATGTCAGTGCTGGGCTGTACCAGTCGAGCCACAGAGGGCCGTAGCATAATAACCCCCCTCATTTTCCGCAAGAACCGACACCCGGAGGGGGGATTCAGAGAAAGGATGAGCCCAGAAAAGGCAGTAGGGAACTTGTGCTGTAATATCTGTCAGGATGTTGTGACATGTTGGTGATGGAACTCCACTTGCAGTAAAGTCTTACTTTTGTTTAAGTGGTCAGTGACTTTAATTTAACTGGAAATTTATAAGGTGCTGCTGGAAGTTGATGTGGTGCCACAGTACTGCTACATTTTTGTATGAGCACTGTGCCAACTCAGATTTTTCTACACACTCTGTATTGGAAAATATTGCCTGGGTTGCTGAACATTCCCACAGCACATGCCCAGTATTCCTAGCTGTGGCTCTTGTAACCATCCTGTAGTGTTTTTCCTTTCAGACTGATGTTGGATTTCTGGCCTGTGAAGGCACTCAGAGGCTGCCATAAAGTCATTTGTTCCTGCGATGGAGCAGCAAGAGTTTCTGCTGGCAGTAAAAGCAGAAGATTCATACAGCTGTCAGTGTCTGTTTCTTTGTGGGGCCACCTGCAGAGCCTGCAACTCCTTCCAGAAGTAAAGGGGGAGTCAGGGCAAACATCACATATTATTAATTTAAAGGTCCCAAATTGTAAAAAGTGAGATTTCCATGTCTTTTGTGATTATAAAGCAGGTCAAGGTGCTGTATGAATACTGTGAAAGTATCCAAAATACTCAATCCACAGAGAAATACACACAGCCCGTATTCAGAAACGGTGCCTTTAAACGAGGCATCAGGACTTCCATGAGGTTGTGATGTCACGACTATACTATATATATAGGTAGAAAGTGCAGTTACAGTAGTGCTGTTACAGTCTTTCCCCGGCTGCAATGGCGGTGCAGAGACTCAGTGCGTAGAACCCAGAAACGACCAATAAGAGCAGGCTTTCTGCAAAGGGGCTTAAAGAGACAGGCACTGAAACTGAGCGTTTTTGGACTGAGGGTGAATAAAGTGAGAAAAATGTTTGTTTTTTAACATTAAATGATGAAATGACACCGCCTATCAAGAGCCTGGGTCTCCGAGGTTTCTTCCTAAAAGGACTTTTTCCTCGCCACTGTCGCACTGTTTCTTGCTCTGGAGGGAACTACTAGAACGGGTGGGTCTTAAATTGGGTCAGTGAATTATAGAGTGTGGTCTAGACCTACTCTATCTGTAAAGTGTCTCAAGATAACTCTTGTTATGAATTGATACTATAAATACAATTTAATTGAAAAAGAGCAAGATATGGGACCTGGAACTGGAAAAAATCAGGACAAAAATAGTTCACTGCACTTTCAATATGTTTAGTACTTTTAAATAATTTTTTGGAACATTTTTTTAATTTGTCACCTCACTTCATTAGCAGGTATTTATCTAGGTTGACGTTGTCATTCAGTTTTACAGTGTGCCACTTTTCAAACGGCACTTTTTTGACTGGCTCACAACATGGCATATGGCTATCCATCTACAGCGATGCCAAAAAACCATCCTTAAGGTGCCTTGCCTACTATTAAATATCCCCTTTGCAAAGTACGAATGATATATAACTGTAGGGAGTGCTCGTATAACACCATTACAATAACATAATTAATGTCCAACAGCATGATTTGAAAAGAATTACATAAAGATTACACATGCAGATTTTTTAAATTTTTTATAAAAGATTCTTTTTTGGGCTTTTCCTGCCATAGAGAGGGGGAAGACATGCAGGAAATCATCACAGGTCGGAGTCAAACCCTGGACCTCTGCGTCGAGACATAAACCTCTCAGTACATGTGCGCCTGCTCTACCACTGACCCAACCTGGCCACATGCAGATTAATCTAAAATGTAACAAAGAGTAACACGGCTCAGTACTTATTTATAAATTCTGCCCACCCTCATTTGATTGACCTCTTAAAAAACATTTAAAACGTAAGTTATTTTTGAGCAGAACATGTGGTCTAGGCCCATGAATTTTATTTTCCTAAACACAACCTTCTGGCTAAACAGGAGATGTAGCTCACTCCACACACGCATCTGTGAAAATACATACTGGTCCATGTCCAAATATGGCAAATAATGATGGTGATTTTTCAAAATTCAATTGTTAAATATCAACAGTTTCCCTAGAATATAATACTTTGTGAATCAGTCACCTTAACATCTGTTATATAATCAGGATGATCTGTGTGACTTGATTGGTGCGGCACTATCCTTTTCTTGACATCCTACTGTTCTTATCGCAGCCATCGTTCTGTTACTATCAATAACCAGCAGAGAAACAATGCAGCACCTGGTGCTTCTACCATCTACAGAGTGGCAGACAGTAAGGAAACCCAGCCAGGCTGGGTAACATGGCCTGTCAGGCTCCTTTTCATATTTTCTCTTTATCTGCAGATGGTATCGGGAGGCTGTGTTGACACAGAATTGTGTAAATCAACTTGTTTGCGATGTGGGGTAACAGGTCCATGTGTGGGCTTGGAGAATTCTTTGAAGTACTGGGAACACTTCCTGTATAGACAGCAGAAACTGATGTAGCCCGGCGTCTGCGCGGCAATTTTTCTCGCTGGCACGGTAGTCTGCTCACTGCAGCAGACTTTGCACTGTAACACACACACACTAGATCTGACCTATTGTTTTGGCGAGCCCTGCCTCCCTCCTTTTCTTTGGTGTTTGTGGTTTCTTAATATTTCGGGAACATCCTGTTTGTGTGTTTAATGCCATGGGGCACAGATTTAGTTTAAGGCTTCTGACCACTCCTGCCCTCTTATTAGTGTGACAGGACAAGAAAGACTGACTGAAACAGAAGAGGATAAGAACAAGAAACACCCAGAGAGAGAGAAGGGGGCTGATGCAAGTGGTCAAATTGGAGAACTCAGAAGGAAGAGTGGAAATGTAGGAAAAGAGATGAAGGGATGGAAAGAGAGAGAAATGGGTAGGGATGGTAGTGAAAGGAAAACGGCGCAATAAGGGGAACTTGAGGTTGGCTGTGGTCGAGTGGAGGGGGCGGGGAGGGTTAGTGCAGACAGACAGCATTGGGAATTCTGGTGTTGCTGGTGTGCAGCCTAGCATTAAATGCAATTTAATGCTCCAAGGCATGTTTACGTGCTATGTAAGTGATTCCCTGTTTGCCCTCCACAGATTTCCGGTGCTTATCAATGATTTACTGGCGAGCCCACCTCTCTGATAGCTGACATGTATCATACATGGCAAAATCTGTGTTGGGGCACTGTCAGTGCCCCCTGGCACCGCCTGCGGGTATCAGCCAGCTGTGCATGTGTCATGCGAGAGAGCGAGGCACGGGAAAACCTTTTTGTTGGGGTTGTTTGGACCTCCCTACACACATCTGCCAGGAGAACCTCTGGCTGTGTGACATAAAGGGACCTGGTTCTATTTCCATCTGTAATTTAGGTAATTGACTGGATGTTATCAAGCTACTTGCAATTGAATTGCTAAAAGCAAAGGCTGTGTTTTTGAAGTGCTCCTGGCACCGAGGCCCTTTTCCTTTTAAGGACTTAAGTTACGAGAATCACAGCTTTAATATTTACTTTGATGACCTCGCTGTGCTTTTTATTCAGTTGCATCTATCTGGCCTTTGTTTGAACAGGAAGCACTTTTGTAATGAAGCAGCTGTTATTTCTAGGAGACCAAAACCTTGTATTTATAAAAGAAAATAATTTGATATCTTTTTCTAAAAATAGCTAATTAGTACTTCATTATCTCATGTGGCTGCTAAGTAATAAGCATTTTAGGGGATGAATTGAATGTTTAAAAAAAAAAAAATGTATTGGTCATAACCAAAGGGTAGTGTCAGAAGCTTCAGCTTATATCAGACCCCCCCATTCTCATAATTTTTAAAGTAACAAACACATTGTCAAAGAAAAACATTTTCAAGACAAGAAGGCTCAAATAAATTTTACAAAAAAACTAAAGAACATATACTCTTACTCAGATAACTTTCTACATACATGCATACATACAGTGTCTTTGCATATGCATACATACGTACGTACATACATGCCTACATACATACATGCCTACATACCTACATACATACATACATACATACATACATACATACATACATACATCAAAATGTCCACCTCCACTCCATTTATTATCCTAATTTAGATGCACCTGTTTGAGGTCATTAGCTGCATAAATACACCTGTCCACCCCATACAATCAGTAAGAATCCAACTACTAACATGGCCAAGACCAAAGAGCTGTCCAAAGACACTAGAGACAAAATTGTACACCTCCACAAGGCTGGAAAGGGCTACGGGCAAGCAGCTTGGTGAAAAAAGGACCTCTGTTGGAGCGATAATTAGAAAATGGAAGAAACTAAATATGACTGTCAATACCCCTCGGACTGGGGCTCCATGCAAGATCTCACCACGTAGGGTCTCAAGAAAGGTGAGAAATCATCCCAGAATTACACGGGAGAAGCTGGTCAATGACCTGAAAAGAGGCCCGTCTTAAGTTTACCAATGACCATTTGGATGATCCAGAGGAGTCATGGGAGAAAGTCATGTGGTCAGATGAGACCAAAATAGAACTTTTTGGTCATAATTTCACTAACTGTGTTTGGAGGAAGAAGAATGATGAGTACCATCCCAAGAACACCATCCCTACTGTGAAGCATGGGGGTGGTAGCATCATGCTTTGGGGGTGTTTTTCTGCACATGGGACAGGGCGACTGCACTGTATTAAGGAGAGGATGACCGGGGCCATGTATTGCGAGATTTTGGGGAACAACCTCCTTCCCTCAGTTACAGCATTGAAGATGGGTCGAGGCTGGGTCTTCCAACATGACAATGACCCGAAGCACACAACCAGGAGAACCAAGGAGGGGCTCTGTAAGAAGCATATCAAGGTTCTGGGGGGGCCTAGCCAGTCTCCAGACCTAAACCCAATAGAGAATCTTTGGAGGGAGCTCAAACTCTGTGTTTCTCAGCAACAGCCCAGAAACCTGACTGATCTAGAGAAGATCTGTGTGGAGGAGTGGGCCAAAATCCCTTCTGCAGTGTGTCAAACCTGGTGAAAAACTACAGGAAACGTTTGACCTCTGGAACTGCAAAACAAAGGCTACTGTACCAAATATTAACATTGATTTTCTCAGGTGTTCAAATACTTATTTGCAGCCCTATCATACAAATAAATAATTAAAAAATCATTCGTGATTTCTGGATTTTTTTTTTAGATTACGTCTCTCACAGTGGACATGCACCTACGATGATAATTTCAGACCCCTCCATGATTTCTAAGTGGGAGAACTTGCAAAATAGCAGGGTGTTCAAATACTTATTTTCCTCACTGTAGATACAGTACATTGTCACCCTAATTTGAATAATATCCTAAATAATGATGATAACCATAATGAAATTCATCATCACTATTATCATTCTCACACAATGATACTACTTAATTTCTATACTTATCTAGTGTCATGTCTTTGAATCCTTTTTGATAAACCCTGAACCTACTGCAATTTGTGTCAGGTATCATGGGCTGATTGTTGTTGCAGAACTTAGCTGTAGGAGTTAAACGATACAGAAGCCGGTGGGCCCAGCTTGAGTTGGCTTCTTAGTATCTGCTGACAAAGTGTTCAAGAAATGTCATGTACAGTATGTAGCCATTTTTAATCAGAAGATAAAGTAACAGACAGCCTGCCTGGCAGCGTCATATAGGAAAAGCCTGTGTCCATGTGATTTCACAGGAAACTGCAAGCTAGTGCATATATTTGACTTTTTATAAGACGTAAGGGGAAACATGTTTTGTGATCATTAAATGCCTGAATTCCTAAAGGCAGTGATTTAGCATTATTATTATTTTTTTTTTACCATCAGCTGTTTTCAACGCTTGCTACACTAAACCATAAAAACATCAGGCCCATAGTCATTACTGGCCATTTATGACCATTGCACATAGGCCAGAATTATTCAGAATCATTTACTTCATTTTATGATGCGGAGCATTTCCTTATCAAAAGGTTTACTCAGTCTAGGAAAACTCTGAGCCTGCTTATGAGGTGTTCTCCCCCTTCCTGCGGTCCTGCCTTGGTCCGATGGCAGGAAAGGCAACCCCGGGTTGATGTCATTGATGTCATTTCCTCAAAAGCCTCTCTCTCTCTCTCCATCTCTCTCTTTCCCCTGTCTCTCTCAAAGCGGCATTTTTCTGTTATTACCTCACTGTGGTTGTAAATAATCCTCGTTATGGCTTCCAGATGTCCCTCCGTCCCTCTCTGGAATTGAGGATGGGGTTTGAGTGCGGTGCGGCTGGAAGGGTCGGACACTTATTGTAACTGGCTCGGCTGCTGTATGGGCCCGAGTATGTGCTGCCTTCTCTGTCTCTCGCATTGTCTCTGTCCTCCCCAACCCCACTTTCTCCACTTTCACCAGCTGATTTTGATTGCTCCCCCCCATTCTTGCATCTCTATTTTCTCATGAGGGAGTCAGTGGCTGGCCAAACTGTGTAACATCAGACAGAGTTATCAGAAATACCACAAAAAATCACTGGAACCTTTTTCATGTTTTTTTTCCTGTAAGTTTCCACAAAGTGATGTATCTTCTTTCTAGTCATTCGCATCACATCAATTTCAGGTGGAATTTCACATGGAACATAAGATGGGCCAAATTGATTTATTTAAATATCTCACATACATATTTAATCAACATTTAGGTAAACCTAAGTATGGACCAGAGGGGTCCCTTATTATTTATTGATTTATTTATTTCTCTTCTCATTTTGTCCTTTCATTGTCGACTGAACTTGCATCCACTATTGTAAATATGTATGTGTGACACACATGACACTTTAACAGCCCCGTAACATATATAAAACCTGCATTGTATGAGGACTTTAACTTCGCAGGACGTCACACTCATCTCATATGTGACTTAGGGAAAATCTTAGACAGACTGTGTACGTCAGGTGTCTACATATGTTTGTTTTTCTGCAATATTGACCTAAAAAGTGGGTGTGCCGTTTTGCAGTTAAGAACACAGAAGATGACTCACAAACCCACAACAGTGCCTTAACAGACAGCATTCTTGAGATGTATGGCAATACTTTAAATAGTTTCTTTATTATTTACACTATTCTGAAAATTAAATGGAACATCAGGGGGTAAAGTAACACGGTAAGTAAGGCTTGTGAAGAAAAGATAAGTCACCGATAAGTTTACATAAGATAAGATACTTTTATTACAAAAAATAATGAAGGCTCCACCCAGTACTGAGTCACACACACAAACCGTGCCTATATAACAGGCTTTGTAATACTTGCTACTCATGAGGCGCACACACACACACACACACACACACACACACACACACACACACACACACACACACACACACACGGACACATTTCACACAAACACACCCTAGAGACACAGCATGGAAGAGACCCAGGCCGCAACCTGTTGTGAGTAGTGAGCATGTCATCTGTGGGCCGGCTGCTAAGTGAACACACTTGCCTGTAGTTACCAAGTTTCACACAAATATGGCTCTGACTTCTCTTGTCGGTATGGAGCAAGATGGGCCTGATAAGCACTCAGCATTTTGGGCTAGACCAGTCTGGCTATGCGGATTAACTGGCGTCACTCATGTTTTTTCAGTTTCACTGCATTCTAAGGCCTACTACTGAACATGTGTGTATTTTGCACAGTACATGCTGCATGTGTATGTGTGTCTTTAATTGTCTTTGTGTTTCACGTCTGTATAATGATAGTGTGACTGCGGATGGATGTCTTCCCCACAAAGCACGCAGTGCATTAATGTGACTGACATGCATCTTTTTCCAATCTTAGCTCACTCTCGCCCTACATGTTGAAAACCACTATGAAAACAAAGAGCTCCAGTCATGCTAAAGCTTGGATAGTCACTTTCCAAGCGTTGCCAGGGGTTCCTACCACACCTTGTCATAGCAACAGTTGCTATGTTTAGGTCTACCTGTGTATTTTGCCCGTGAGTTGACGTGTATGACCACACCGTATGGTATTTTATTTTTCTGTGATGTAAAAAGTGATGAGTATGTTGCTATGTGCGTGCGTGTGCTTGTGCATGTGCTTTGCTGTTGTGGACAGGGCCTGTGGGCTCCTGGCTCAGAGATGAAAGACATTTCTCATGTGGCTGGTTTAATGGAGCTCCTGAGTCAGCATGCCAGCTACTAATCAGTGTTTGCTCCCTCTCAGCTACCCCCTCCTCTTTGGCCTATCACCCTGTTTAGCTATGACTTGTATAAGTAAGAGTTAAACCAGAAGTGAATCAGATACATGTATTTTAACCAATATAGTTCAAAAACTACCAGTGAATAATCCTACCTTGTCAGAATAGTTTAGATGAAGAAGATGGGGTGACAAATCAAGGCAATTTAGATTACTTAGAGGTGGCCTATTGTCTTCCCTACAGCACTGGTCTGTGAGTATAACACTTTTTATTTGGGATGACACTGAATGTGAAGCGCCAGCAGTGTCCTAAGATGTGTCTCTAAAATGTACATTCGTTTACCAGAATTACTTGTAACTCTTCATGGCAGATAATGTTCTTTGTGTTAATAGGGAGGGGGCGAAAAAAGACTGCATAGTTTGTGCACACTATGGCTGAATGTCATCACCCTTATTCGATAGCTCCTCGGTCCTCGGCTGAACCAGAAGTTGTTCTGTCCCTCTTCAGTGAAGCCCGTCTCAAAGCTCTTATTTCTGCCCAGAGGAGCGAGGAACAAGCATCGAGGAGCTATAGGCAAGGATACATGAGAGCAACCTTCCCAGAAGCCGTGCAGCTGAAAGGGTTGCTAACTCCACCCATACAGCTGACAAATTCATGTGACACTTCAGAGGAAAAGACGTCTCATCCCTCTAAAAGCACATTTGCTCATTGCCTCTCTCCTCACATGATTTGCTTGCGTCGGGCCTCCTCAGTGGGAGGGACTAAGAAAGGGATGCAAGTGGAAGACTCGAGCAGGCGATTTAAGTGCTATGGGACGTACTGAAGGATAAATTAATGGAGCCCTCCGCTTGAGATAATGGTATATATGGATATGGCTGTCCTCAATGAAAGATGTTGACCTTTACCTGAAGCGGTATAGATGTTGTAGTGCAGTTAGCTTACCAAGGCTTTACTATTGTATTTAAGACATTTTGGCAATTAACAATACAATGAAAAGTTCTTATCCCCAAAATCTGAAGAATTTAACTCTTGTAAATGCAGTATAAAATACCAAACAAGACGGATGTAATGTGTCTCTCTAATGCAAACCCAGACGACGTACCAAAGGAAAATGAAAATTGAGTGGAAGTACGTAGGAGGGCAGAGCCAGGCTACCTCATTGTGCATTTGAAACTATAAAAAAACAACAACCACCATATAGTTTTAATCTCTTGTCTAATTGTTTGCTACTCCAGCACACTTGTGTGGCTTTGTTACATGAATTAATATAAATCCAAAGGGATTATTTAGTTAGTTTTTGCCTGTCAGGTTTGGCTATAATAGCGAGCTCTGGCAGAGATGTGCAGTGGAAATGACCACCAGCCCCGAGCCAAATGGTGCTACGTTTGACTAGTTTTTTATGAGTTTGTCTGCCAGACACTTTGGCAGTTGCACGTGCCTGTCCCGAATCAAAGACATTTTCTGATCATAAAATCAAAAAATGTCACACATGTCCTTATAGAGAACTGTGACAGAACCAGACATTTTAATATTAAAATGCACAGAGATTATGTCTTTATAGCCTGAGATGTAAATTAAATTGAGAGTGTATTTTGCCAGTCATCTGTACTGTAGTCTTGATCTGATATGTGGTTTCTGGCTATGATTCTTCTTTCCAGGTCAGCATGCCATGTATCATTCCCTGATCTAGACTATCTAGACTAGTGTTTTTTAGTTGCATTGTTGGGGGGTTTGTGTGCTTTTCTTTTTACATTGTTTCTGTATTTTGCAGTGCGTGTATTTGGTCGTGTTGTGTGTATTTGCAGCACATTTGCAAAATGCTGTGCATGTGTTGTCAAACGAATGAAGGTGTTTTCTTAATTTGCTTGTGTTTTGTCTATTAGTGTGTGTATCATTAAGTTGCAGGCCGTTTGCCCCTGTCGGCCACCGTAGGATCACACTCTCAAATACAACATGGTTGATTGACTGCTAGACATGGTTTAAATGCTTCTGGTCTACCTGCTCTATAACTTGTCTGCAGGGAAATGAATGAAATGACTCGTCGGGTGTTCCCTGCCTTAGTCAGTGCGATGGCGGAGTTGCTTGTGTATTTCTGTATTTCTGCTTGTGTATATGGTCTGTAGTAGTGCGTGCCAGGACCAAGGTTATTATAGTTTTGCATTTTTCATTAGTTTTTATTTACATTTTCGTTTTGAGTTTTTGTTCTCAAATTCAGTTTTTAAAGTGGGTGTGCTAGTTTAGTTTTTATTAGTTTTAGTATTAGTTTAGTCTTTTTTGTAATATGGGTAATTCGTCAGGGGATTCAAAAAGGTCAGAAAAAGTATTGTGTAATAATAACTCAACAAAAACATTATACAATTTTAGAAATACTGTATGTATTCACAGTGTATTCAACAATAGCACCAGTGCAAACAATGTACATAGGATGATGAGCACAGATATGTAAACAGTCAACACAACACGCAGCCAACAAATAGCCAACCGACTAAAGAAGACAGACATCAACAGGTGTTTTTAACTGTGGTTCGAGTAAAGTGTCAAACTTTTTGAAGTCAGTTGACTCACACAGTTGTGTAGACATCCCAGTATTAACCCACATATTAACCCATGCTTCCTGCCACTTATGGTGTACCTGTGTATTTACTAACTAGCTATCGGGTCGCCTGTAGTGTTCTCTGTCCTGCGGTTGTCTCCGTCATGTTGCTGGCCCTACACATCCATACACCCATGCCCGTAACGCTACAGGGGTTAGCTTCTGTTTCAGGGAAAGGGGGCTTGGCGTGCTCCTTTACCTTGTTAAGGTAAGCTAGGTTAGCCTCCTTGTGTTCGTTTCTCAAACGTAGGCGTCTTTCAAATTCGTGGGATGTTTCCCTCTAATAAACAGTCCACATATTTTACCACCTTCCACTGCAAGACACTTGCTTTTATCTGACTTTCAGTAGCGCCATGATGCCAGACAAGGGGCACAGGTTATGTTGTGTATATGACATAAATTGTCGGAATTTCTGGGTTCCCAGTCGGAAGCTACACGTCTATGGAAAGTGTCGTGGTCGGAAAGATATGTTATTTGCTCTATGAAAGACATTAACAAAAACAAGGAAAGGCCGTTTACTCGATTATTTTATTTTAGTTAGTTTTGCAAACAGACATTACAGTTTTAGACATTACAGGCCAGCTGTCAGTGGAGTCAGGAGTGTGAGACTGAGAGTTTGTCCAACTGTGAGTGATCTGTTTGTTTTATTTCGGCAGCCATTTTTCCGTTTCACAGTGGGAGAATGTCCTTTTCCTCAACACTGGAGGTTCTGTAAAGTCACAGCAACCAGATGAGTTTAGCATGACATGTGGCCAGTTAGAGACTGCAGACAGGCCCAGAGTGTCCACTTGGCTGGGGGTCAGCTCCGACACACATACATACACACATACACACACGCACGCACGCACATACCCAGGAAAATATGTAATTGCGATGATTTTGACTAATATTGCAATTATGTGCGATATTCACGATATAAAAAAAACTGAATTTTTTTTTTTTTGCGAGGATCTGTAGTAAACAAAGATTTTTCCTTTAGTCTGTAGGATACGATTTGTAGGACAGGATGTCTCTGCAGCCCCACAATACTTGATTTTAGAATGGTTCGACATATATTTTGTCTTTAACAAATATTGTTCTCCCTGTGATTTGAATATTGCACTAGTTCATATTGCGATTTAGATAACATTGCAATGAATTAAATAATTGTGCGGCCCTTAACACACACACACACACACACACACACACACACACACACACACACACACACACACACACACTATCTTGCTGTTAAAAAAGCAGTGCTTAAATATAGACAGGCAGCAAACATTTAAAAATAAAAAAAGTTAAGGTATACTTTTACTTTTCTATGTTATCAGAGTATCAGTGTACCTTGTGTATCACCATGGTGAACTTGCAGCCAATCCAGGTTATGCTTGGCATGCTGAGATCATGTAAACCAGGAAGTGGTTGAATAGCTCTCCACAAATGAGGGAAATGCTGACTTTGTCAGCCATAGATGGAATCTGTTGAGCTTTTGTGCGAGAACGCTGGCGACTCTCGCAGATCCCCCGATTCCTTTTTCCACCAGGAACCACAACTGCAGGCCTGACAATAGCTAGCTTTATCACTCAGCCTCCCTGTGTCCGGTGTCATGTGCTATAGAGAGGTCCAGGTAGTCTAACACTTTGATGAAGTACATTAAAAATGGCATGACAGCCTTTTATGAGGAATGGGAATATAGTGGTTTAGCACATGACTGGCACAAGTATGTTTCCATAAGCCCGGCTCATAAGAGAAGGGTACATTTTCTCATTTTGGGCTCCTGACACAGAACATATCTGAACCCCTTCCATACGTTTTGTTTAACTCCACCAGTGGATATTGGGTTTGAACATGTGTATTGTAGCCGGGGTTTCCCCCATGTAATTGGTTAGAGCACTGACTTCCATCTCCTCTGATCCCAATCATTGATGATAGTCCAAGTGATCAATATGACCTTAAAACTAACCTCAGTAACTTCAAGTCAATGCTGAGTTTGGGTACTGGGTGTCCGACTCAGACGTTGCGTCAGACTTTCTCGTTGTTCGTCATTTTGGCGGACAGGGACGTAAAAATACCGCCATAATGTCGTATTACCTGTTACTTTCATTTTTTTGATAAGACATTGGATTTTTATTCATTCCTTTTTGTAATAATTAATGTATAGACTACAGAACAATGTATTCATGAGGCAAGCAGGCAATGTAGCTATCCTGCTTATCCACACACACACACACACACACACACACACACACACGCACACGCACACACACACGGTGCGGAGCAGAGGAGAGTGGGGCCAGGTGATGCGTTGTTGGTACCGATTGCAAACTAATTATTGAAGTTATGGTAGAATGCCCTGAGTGTTTTAATCTGTCAAACTGACGGACAGTCAAATATTCGCTTAACATTAGGGACGGACTGATTATCGGCCTGTTTTTTTTTGGCAGGGTTTTTTGCCTCTGCTTCGTTTGATTTAATGTACTCCCCACAACACTGTGTGACTATCTCCCCCCCTAAATCGTCAGAGACAGATTGACTCTTATTTCCCCGACTTGTTAAAACGTCTCTGATTAACTGGCAGGCCAACGTGGGACGTGATCGATCAATCACCTGCCAGGTTGGGTCAGACAGATCTGGAAATATTTCATCTTGTTATCAATATGGTTAGACACTTGTGCCCCTTCTGTGTTCAGACTATGTATTTGTTTTCTTTGCTTTGAGTCCTTTCAGCATCACATTAGGCTGATTGTTGTTAACCGTGCGTCTTCCTTCTCTCTACAGCGAAACCCTTCACTTCCAAAGTGAAGCAGATGCGCCTGCACAAGGAAGACTTTGAGATCCTCAAGGTGATTGGTCGAGGAGCATTTGGAGAGGTAATATACCTTCTGGTTTTTACACTCATCTTAACCATGCAGCTATCCTTTACCACACAAGTTGAGAACCTGCAATTTGGTTTCCCCCTTTTTTCCCCTCATTTGTACAAGAAGCAGGTGTTGAGCTGGTCCGTTAGTGGAGCATTTTGTAGTGTTTGTTATTTTGTCTACTTGTCGGTTTTAATAGGAGACATATCAAAATATAGATCTTCTTCCTCGAGACAAAGATTTTACCGTTTGATGTCGGGGACAATACCTGGCAGCACCAGGCTATACTCTTCTGTCCCCTTATACTTTAATGAGTTCTAAAAAGGAAGAGTGTTTTGCATTCCAGCAGCAGTGCGTAGTATTGGTCTGCTGCATGAGCATGACTTGACTTGCAGCTTGAAAACACTTCTTTTAATTTTCTGTTCACATTTAATCCATGAACAGTACATGCATTAATGCCAGTGAAATTATCCAGTGTGGACTTCACATGTTTTCTTTAAGTTTTTGCCTTTTATCTGTGCCAGTATGGATGTTAAAATACTTTTGTCACTGGGTTTCAGGTAATGATGTCAAAGCCGGGGAATGTTGGCGGGACAGGTATTGTGGTCCTCAGCCAAGACTCTTGCATAATGCCTTTAAAACTTTAAAAATAAGCTGATAGGTGGAGAGAAACAGGGAAAAATTGATAGTTTAATGGATGGAGATAGATTTTGACATAGCGGCCAGCATGTAGCTGCAGTACCACAAAATACTAAGAGTCAATGCAGGGATTGGTTGCTTGCTTGTGTCCGTGTGTGCGTGGGTGTGTGTGTCGTGCTCAGCAATGTGGTGTGATCTATGAATTTTGGAAACATCTCTGTGCCTTTAAACCAAGTCAGCTGTGCCAGTACGGGCTTGAGAGACATCAGGATAAGATTATTTTTTGGGCATTTTTAGCTTTTATTTTGAAAGGACAGCAGAAGACATGAAAGGGGAGAGAGAGTGGGGAATGACATGCAACAAAGGGTCGCAGGTCAGAGTCAAACCTGGGCCTGCTGCATCCAGGAGTAAATCTCTATTTATGCGCGCCCGCTCTACCAACTGAGCTATCTGGGCGCCCGTAAAGCTCTTTTAAGGGCTTTTTTCCTTTATATTAGAACAGCTGAAGAGAGCCAGGAAACGCAGTAGAGAGAGGGGCAATGACATTCAGCAATGGGCCGCGGTGGGATTTGAACCCAGGCCGCTGGCAAGGACTGAGCCTACGTAGGGCACACACTCTACCAGGTGTGCTAGAGGCTGCCCTGTAGTTGACATTTTTGCACAGCTTTTGTTTAGTGCAGTATTTCTCAATAAAGGCCTCAAATGCACAAAACATAATCTAAAGAAAAAAGAATGGCCACTTGATGGTACGTGTGGTCCTCAAACTGTCTGCAGTGAAGAACAAAGCCTAATAGTGTGATGCACAGATGTGTTTTTAATTTTAAATAAACTCATTTGTAAAGTCACACATTATTTGAATTGGCTGTTATTTCTGTGTTGTCGTACTTCAGCAATTAATCTGACCGTTTTACGACACTGACCTCCAATTTATGTCAGAAATGCTCAGCGGGACATGTAAAGGAAATACAGAGGAATAAAGTGTACGGTTACCGTCAACTGACAGCTTGGATCGATGGCTTAAGACAGACATTGCTTCCTTGATGTCTGAGCATAAGCAGCACCATTCTTCCTCATTGAGATGGCAACAGAGACAATAGAAACTGTCATTGAATTTGGCTGTAATTTGTAATATTCGGCTTATTGTTTTGGAGGATATTTTGGCTAGGGCTGCACATTATATCGTATTTTTATCGTCATTGCAATATCAAGTGGCACTATATACACAATGCAAAAGGTTGCAACATATCGTGATTTTTTTGTGTTGAAAGAATATATGAGTAGAAAAAGGCATTTTCAAGTAATTGTCATTCTTTTTTGTGCCTTTTATCTTCAATTCAATGTTCAATTTCAACAAGCTATTTGTTTTATTGTATAAGAATACTGAAAGCCTCAGAAAGGCAGAACTGGGCTCATTTTAATATCTGTTTATTTATCACAAGTAATATCCTTTTTTCCTATTGTGCAGCCCTATTTTTGGCAGTTAGTTTATTTTTTTTTTTATTTCTTCATTGGGTTCTTGGTCTAGAAAAGTGCATTCCATTGTGCATTGTCTGGCCACCACTCTGCACTTGTTGACTGCTTTTCTTTGCATCATCTTTTTCTTTCCTTTGCTCATTTTAAATATGAATCATATTAAGGCAAGACTTGCTGAAATTGTTCTCTACAGCAGTCTGACAAACAAACACACGTTTGTAAGCGCTGCTACCATTTGCCAGTTTTTCAAATTTTGTTGGCAAAGTTAGGAAGGCATTCCAAAGTTAGGAAGGCTGATGATATTCCTGTTGGATGACAGTAGTAACAGCCATCTAGCCTAAGGTCAGACCAAGCTATAAAAAGTGTATTTTTTGGAAGGTTTCAAGAAAATGTATATGGGTATCTTTGACTGAAAACTGAGCCTAGACCTGAGACTGAGATATGGGACAGTGACAGAGTCAGCCAGACACAGACAGAGATAAGAGACACACCCAGACGGACAGACACAGGAAAACAAAGTCAAGGAAAAATCATTGAGAGTCAGAAAGGGAGGCGAGTGATCATGAGTGCAGGATGTTTTGATTTCATCCTCCCATTGTCAGCAGCAGGCTGAGAAATAATACAGGTGTGTGACGTTGTGGAGCCCGTCTAATGATGAATGGGCCAGTGTGTACTGGCACCCAGCCTCTGAGAATGCCTCACCGACACAATCAGGCCTAATGGTGCTCTGTGGATAGTATTCGACACAAACAATGCCAGAGTTAGTTTCTGGTTCCAAAGGCTAGCCTTGCTTAAGATGTACTGTATGTCATCATGATAGTTGTTGTTGTTGTGGAGTCATGGGCCATCAGTCAGTGTTATACATTATTGCACTTGTTGCATTGGGTCAAAAACACTGGATTGAAAACACTAGTCAGGAGCCAAATGCTTGTAAATTTGGCATGGCTGTTCTGTTGCAATTTTCTTTTTTAAAGATTTTTTTTGTGGGCATTTTAGTCTTTTATGTGATAGGATAGCTTAGATATGAGAGAGTGGTGCAGCAAAATGCCACTGGTCGGATCCGAACCTTCTGCCACTACTTTGAGGACTGAGCCTCTGTATACGGTAAGCGCTCTACCAGGTGTGCTACCCAGGCGCCTGTTATGCAGCAATTTTGGCAGATTTTCAGTCTGTCTTTGCCACTCTGAACAGTACTTGGCATGTTGAATAATTAGATTAATTCCTGTGGTTTTTCATTCCAGATCCAAACTGATAAAACCAAATTTGAAGACTCTGACACTCTCAGCTAACAAACAGTAGGAACCGCAAGTAGGAAACACTTGCAATACATACTTTCAGCCATGGATATAGACGGGAATAGTGAAATAAAGTCTGTGCTTAGGCTTTCTTGGGCCCTGTGGTAGACACCAGGCCTGACAGGGAGCGATAGAGAAAAGGACAAAAACAGTCAGGCATTGCCAAGAACAGTGCACTCCCCCCTGTCCTCCTCTCTTCCTCCTCCGTTCCTCTCCTCCTCTGGTGAGGGATCACTAGGGGAAATCCAAACACTGCAGGAATGTTATCATTGTATTGCATTAGCAGCATTCCCCAACTCATTTAATAGACTACAGACCCCTCTGTTGCAGAGGGCGCCCGTGTTTGTTTCACTTTATCTGTATGTGTGTGTTTGTGTGTGTGCGCTTACAAATTCCTTTCTATTTGTTTACTTAAGCATATTTTCATGCACAATTAACAATTTAAGAGGCCAAATAAAAAATGGACATCTGCCGTAAAAGGTGAATAGAATTTTACAAAAATATAAAGGAGGCTTAAAGAAGTCAGCCAGGATAAGTTTGCATGAACATGTGCTTTGGCTGTCAGCTTGCAGAGGTTTGCCACAGCATCTTGTGTGCAGCTCCTTTTTTGGCAAAATGGGACGCCAGAGCTGGAGTGGAGGAAAGTTTCTCATGGCAATTATCATTGAAGGGATAGTTGGCAGTTGCTATGTTGTGAAGACTGTACAAGAGGGTATTAGAAACGCAATGGCAGAGTGTGAACAGCCATGCAGTAAAGGTGGTAAATCCAGGGTTACACTCATAGCTATTAAGATCTCCAATTTTCTCAAAACTCAAATCGTAAAGCATTGCTTAGTCATGTAGGTAGAGTTGGTTTAAATATCAGATTAGTTTGTGAGATTATAATAGAGAGGTTGGACAGTGCAGCGCCTCATTATCCAGAAATAATATCTAAAGCAACTGCTGTCAATTTCCAAATTACACATTAGTTAGTGTAGGTTATGAGTGGGTTTTGGGTGGCAGTAGCTCAGTCTGTAGAGAGTTGGGTTGGGAACCGGAGGGTCTCTGGTTCAAGTCCCCTGTACGGAGTGTGGATTGGTAGTGTGGATTGGTAGCTGGAGAGATGTTAGTTCACCTCCTGGGCGGTTCTAGGTGCTCTTGAGCAACACACCGTACCCCTTCCATCTGTTCAGGGTGCTGGTCCAACACTGGCAGTCCACTCACTCTAACATCTCTCCATTTGTGTATGAATAGGTCCTGAGCAGGTGTGTATTTTAGGCCTGTGTGGTGAATTCTACCCAAAAACGTAATTTCCCCACAGGTATAACAGTATAAATTATTATTAAATTAAGTGTGGCTCATATTGTGTGTGTGTGTGTGTGTGTGTGTGTGTGTGTGTGTGTGTGTGTGTGTGTGTGTGTGTGTGTGTGTGTGTGTGTGTGTGTGTGTTTGTCTCCGTAATATCTAAAATGATAAAGGGATACATGTGGGAAGTAAATAGTTTAAGCCAATTTTGTTGGGTTGGTTTGATCGTTAATGACACACACCTTTCATGGCTTGTTTGTTATTTTAATAGTTAAGACCACATCAACAATACATGATCACCAACTTCTTTGCAAACCATCTCAGGGCAAGTGAAAAAATAAATTCTTCTAAAAATAAAGTCACCTTTTCCTGGCCCCTATACAAAATAGCTTTTTATTAGTGCTTATCAAATAACACTAAAGTAAATTGTTATATTTTACCTTAATTTAAAATGTGTAAACACAAAATGAGAGATGGCAGATTACTGTTCCCTTGAGTTCAGTGGAGCAGACTAGAAGTATTTCTATTTTTGTGCCTTTCTGCCAGGGCAGCTAGGTGAAAGAGGGGGAAGACATGCAGGAAATCGTCACAGGTCAAACTCAAACCTTGGACGTCTGTGTCGAGGCATAAAACTCTATGTATATGTGCGCCTGCCACAGACTAACACTATTTTGTAACCAACTCTCACTTGCCCCGGGTCATTGGGCAACCCTTATTGTTGAACCCTGCCATTATATCTGTACAAATCTGTCATGCACTATTGATTTGTGCCCATTTAGTATTCATTGGCTGCAGTGATTAGAGGAGTGTTCTAGTTTTCTTTCTCAAACGGCAGATTTTGCTAGTTGTGTGTGTGTGTGTGTGTGTGTGTGTGTGTGTGTGTGTGTCTGTTGGCCAGGTGGAGTGCATCTGTTGGCCTTTTAGCTCAGCACTTTAGTCCCTGTGGTCACTTCCTGACCCTGCCCCCCCCACCTTGGCTCCACTCTGCTTTCCTTTCTTCTCTTCATTCTGTCCTTTCCTTTTCCTCAGCTTTTCCTTCTCCTTTCCCCCTCTTCTCCTTGTGTCCTCTTCCACTCTTCCCTCCTTTTTCTTTTTTCTCTTTCTTCTCAACGTCACCCTGTTTTATGCTACAGCCGACCTTTGTCAATATAGTCCTCCCCCCAGCACTCTTACTCGTTCTTTTCATCCACTTGAAGGGGGGTGCCCAGTGTATTGATGTTTGTGCTGAGACGATCTCCCTCTTGTTCATTTACTGTTCTACTACAACCCAACATTTTCAATCAGTATTAACCATAAAAACTAGATTTTTGTTTTGCCTCCTATTTGTATGATTGCTGTTTGTGGATCTATGGATATGCAGATCTTGGCTTTTCCCCCCTGTTGCTTCAGGGATAAGCTATTAAATCGGCCTGGTATTTTTCTATTGGTGTGTGTTTTGATGAATATGGGTCACATTCTTTGTCTGACTTTGCTGTCACACAAATGATTGAAACGTTTGTTTTTTGTCTTCCCTCAACACTCCAACTTTTCTTTGCTTTTCACAGGTTGCAGTCGTAAAAGTGAGAAACACTGACAAGGTATTCGCCATGAAGATTCTCAACAAGTGGGAGATGCTGAAGCGCGCTGAGGTGAGCATCACTCACCAGCTTTAAAAGCTCTTGTTGGGGCGCACCAGCCCAGGATACAGGGGCATTACTGCTCTTCACTGGTGTCACCATTCAGTTACGATTATCCTGTTTGAATCGAGTTGATATCCCAATGCATCACGATGTGTCATTGCCTCAATACTATTATATATTGCTACACATGGTTTTCATCAACAAATTCAAGCAGTCACATTTATATGAGCTTTGTTGTATCTGCTCTTAAAAAAGAAACTTCCTGAATGAGTAAGTAACATCATTAGCCAATTAGCAGCTGTGGTCTGTCACCACATCGATTCATTTTAACACCCCTAATAGCTGTAGTACTGTGGAACATGATATTATATTGATTCTATGGACAATAATATATTGTTTAATATCCTAAAGTCTGCTACAATAAGATTTTGATTTAATTCAGTGCCCTGTGATCAATATGAGAAGATATGCCCATATAACACAGTTCCATTTACATCAATGACACAAAAAGCAACTAAAATATGATTTGACAATTTTATTACTGAGCTCCTCCATACACAAACTATTCCTCTAATAAACAGAATACATATAAGTGGGAATTTCAAAATAAAAGACAATCTCAAAGATGACATGCATTGATATTTTCACATTGCATCGATAATATTGGATCATTGATCATAGAGTCGATATATTGACGCATATCATGTGTCAATACTAGGGCTGGGTACCGAGTTCAATACTTTTTAGGCACCAACCGAATTGTCTCCTTAGTAATGAGTATTGAAAAATGAAAAATTGTCAATTTCATGTTGCTTTATTGGCATGACAAAAAAATCCATCTGTGTTGCCAAAGCATAAGAACAAACATACATATAAACAACAACAATGAATAAATACATCTGATATAATACAAGTAAACAGGATACTTATGATATAATTGTAGATACTAAACAAATTATGTGCAAGTCCCTCAAAGGGTACTTTGAAACAATAAAAAAAGAATAGAAAAATAAAAATGATAATATATAAAATTCTCTAATTTTTTTGCCCTGTATTGTGGCAGGAGAAGACATATTTTGCTGCTAGCCATGCCATGCTTATATCTTCCTTTATTAAAAAAGGAAGCTGTTTGTCCTCAGTGTCTTGTCATTGAATATTAAATTTCAATACCTAAGGAACAAATCTCACCAGAGTCAGTGAGCCAATCAGCATGCAGTATGCTTCTACCAAGATCCAATGATGCTGATGATTGGCTGTCTAACGTTACACAGACATGGGGCTCACTTTGTACCATAATGTGTGATGTTATTTTATTTTTGTTTTATAAAATTGGTATTGAAAAAATGTATCTCCCAGGAACCGGTATCAAAGTCACAATATTGGTACCGGTATTGAATATGTTTTAACATAACCCAGCCCTAATTGTTATACCCCTACCATCCACTCACCACACTCAAATCAGGCCTTGGTTAATAAATGCTCGCAGAACATGTTGCTGCTCAATGTATGGTTTTCTCATCAACCTCTTCCTGACAGTTTGACATTCCTGTCGGTCCCAAGGGTCTTCAATCTTCATGCATTATACGTCACTGACCACAACTGGTCCCTGCTCTGTGTGTGTGTGCGTGTGCCCTGGACATGGGAAACAATGTGGAGCCACAGATGTACTGCAGACAGCGCACACTTAACATGTAATTGTCGTATTAGGCAGAGAACATCAAAGCACTGTTCAAGTATTTTAAATACTTACATTAAGTGGAGTTTCTTTCCTTCTCAGTGTGCAAGATAAAAGGCCATAAATGGATGTGGTGTTGATTTATATTATAACCCGATCCATTTCCACAACAATATTCTGAGATTTGATTTACACAGAGAGCCTGACATGGAAGTGAGGTGTGTGTAAATCACTGAAGCGTACAGTAGGTCTACCAGGGTGGTGGAGCGAGGACTGAGAAACTATTTGTTAGCTGCAGCACGGTTACATGCACAAGACCCCTGGTCACTGGATCGTCATTGTAAAGGCAATCAGAAAACAACTTTCAATAAAATATAAAGTAGGGCTGCACGATTTGAGGAAATGATCTAATTGCGATTTATTTTGACTGAAATTGCAATTGCGATATGATTCATGATATTGGAGGGAATGATCATTTTTGTATCATTGTTTTTTTTTTTAAACATTAAACATTAAAATTAATTTTATTTAAATGATTATAGTGTGATTTTTAGGAGGATCTGTAGCCTACCCGCCCCCCTGAAATATAATGACTTTGTAGTGGTTACTTTATTTCTATATGGTTCTGTGATAAAAAAAATCTCCCCTACCCTTTGTCACCTGACCAGGGCCTGAAATTAACACAGACAAATACGGGTGGATTTAGCAATTGCCGGGTAACACTGTCAATCTAGCTGCCACATTGGCCAGTTGCCAATGACAATTTAATGATTCAGTGTGTTTGCTACATTTCAACCAAGTCCGCCATTTTGTTGGATTTTAGCAAAAAATGTATCTGCACATTACTGGGGTAAAGAGGCCATCTAAAACAAACAACCAACAAAAAGATAGCATGAGTCAAAGAAAAGTAAAAGAAGACATTTTAATACAAAGTGGATGATTGGCGACAACTGCAAGGTTGGTGAGGGGCTGATTTATGACAGCAGTACATACATGTACTGCAGTAACTGTCATGTGTATGGCTCAGAGAAAACAAAGTTAAATCCTTTTGTAATAAAGACTAAAAACTTAAAATTAGAAGCAATTAAGGACCACGAGTCATGAAAAAGCCACCGACACACGATCAGCTGTAAACTATCAAAGGCTTCCGGACCGCTGTGGTCGAAGCGTTGACATCCATGAAAATAGAGCAGTTGGAGAGGATGTGACCGCTGTTTTGGAACGTTCACGTGATTACTGTTTTTCACCTTTTTATGAAGCAAAAAAAAAAAAAACTAGCTGGTAAAAAGTCACTGTGGCAGGTGGTTTTTAAATCCACCTGGTCGTCAAAAAATGTAACTTCAGGCCCTGCATCTGAGCAAATAATGTTTCCATGATGACTATCCAAATGTTTTGCCGTAAGAGCCCATAGAAAATATGTATCTAAATACACAATTTGTTAAAAAATAAAACAAGGGACGTTAATAAGGAATGCTATGTGTTTTATTTAGCAAAATGACATTGTGTTGTTCAGTCCTATCCAGTATTCCCTATATTTCTAAGCAGATTTTCTACGTGGTATTCTCATAAATCTCCTTGCCTACTTACAGTGCCTTGCAAAAGTATTCGGCCCCCTTGAACTTTTCAACCTTTTGACACATTTCAGGCTTCAAACATAAAGATATAAATTTTTTATTTTTTATGAAGAATCACCAACAAGTGGGACACAATTGTGAAGTGGAACAAAATCTATTGGATATTTAAAACTTTTTTAGCAAATAAAAAACTGAAAAGTGGTGTGTGCAAAATTATTGCGTTAATACTTTGTAGAGCCACCTTTTGCTGCGATTACAGCTGCAAGTCGCTTGTCTCTATCAGTTTTGCACATCGAGAGACTGACATTCTTGCCCATTCTTCCTTGCAAAACAGCTCAAGCTCAGTGAGGTTGGATGGAGAGCGTTTGTGAACAGCAGTTTTCAGCTCTTTCCACAGATTCTCGATTGGATTCAGGTCTGGACTTTGACTTGGCCATTCTAACACCTGGATACGTTTATTTGTGAACCATTCCTTTGTGGATTTTGCTGTATGTTTGGGATCATTGTCTTGTTGGAAGATAAATCTCCGTCCCAGTTTCAGGTCTTTTGCAGACTCCAACAGGTTTTCATCCAGAATGGTCCTGTATTTGGCTGCATCCATCTTCCCCTCAATTTTAACCATCTTCCCTGTCCCTGCTGAAGAAAAGCAGGCCCAAACCATGATGCTGCCACCACCATGTTTGACAGTGGGGATGGTGTGTTGAGGGTGATGAGCTGTGTTGCTTTTACACCAAACATATCGTTTTGCATTGTGGCCAAAAAGTTTGATTTTGGTTTCATCTGACCAGAGCACCTTCTTCCACATGTTTGGTGT
Source organism: Etheostoma perlongum (assembly GCA_026937815.1). NCBI lineage: Eukaryota > Metazoa > Chordata > Actinopteri > Perciformes > Percidae > Etheostoma > Etheostoma perlongum. The sequence goes on from CM049388.1 coordinate 22,524,283, forward strand.
GTCTCCCAGGTGGCTTGTGGCAAACTTTAGACGAGACTTTTTATGGATATCTTTGAGAAATGGCTTTCTTCTTGCCACTCTTCCATAAAGGCCAGATTTGTGCAGTGTACGACTGATTGTTGTCCTATGGACAGACTCTCCCACCTCAGCTGTAGTTCTCTGCAGTTCATCCAGAGTGATCATGGGCCTCTTGGCTGCATCTCTGATCAGTCTTCTCCTTGTCTGAGCTGAAAGTTTAGAGGGACGGCCAGGTCTTGGTAGATTTGCAGTGGTCTGATACTCCTTCCATCTCCTCGCTGAACTTCTGGAGTGAGTTTGCTGCACTGAAAGTAAAGGGGCCGAATAATTTTGCACGCACCACTTTTCAGTTTTTTATTTGCTAAAAAAGTTTAAAATATCCAATAGATTTTGTTCCACTTCACAATTGTGTCCCACTTGTTGGTGATTCTTCACAAAAAATAAAAATTGTATATCTTTATGTTTGAAGCCTGAAATGTGTCAAAAGGTTGAAAAGTTCAAGGGGGCCAGCACCTAGGTTAACTAAATGGATGTCAGGCAGCACCGAGCTAAAAGATTAGCAAGCATTCCCATGCTGACGTGTCCTGGAGCCACAACACTGAATCCTTTTTTTTCTTTTCTTTCCTTCTACTCTGGTTAAAATATATATCTGTCACTCAAATGACAACATAGAAAGTGATTAAAAAAAAAAAATGTCTTGTTTATGAAACTGCATTAAAAAATCGTCTCTGTAGTGGTGCAGGTGCAACAAAGCTATACATATGGAGAACCTACACATTTGCTTGCAAATAAATGAAAATAAATGTGCTAATTTCTGATTTAAATTTTTGTGAGTATGCGCAATAATTTAATCTTGTGTATAACGTGTTTATTGCATCTTTCTTTAGACGGCGTGTTTTCTCGAGGAGCGGGATGTGTTGGTAAATGGGGACTGCCAGTGGATCACCACCCTGCACTACGCCTTCCAGGACGACAATAATCTGGTAACACAGTATTCTCTTCACTCGGCAAGGGTGTATATTCATGAGCTACGGCTGGGCAATATGGAGAAAATTCTGATATTGTTGATGTGATATTCTCGACGTGGATATCGATATTGACGATAGGTAGGGTTAGCCTTCCTCACGTTTTATTACATTTTTAACAAATCATTTAAAGTCCCCCTTTTTGTTTTGATCCTACGTATCCAATCCGTGACTCATAACTGTGATCTGAACCGTGAGTTTGGCGATCCATTACACCCTTAGTGAACAGTTTAAAGTGAAATTATAGATTATAGATTTCTTCCAGCTACAGTATATATTATGTTTACATGCATGCACAAAAATAATGTAATGTTAAAATCAAATCTGCAATTCTTCAAATGATCCCTCAACATGTTTCACAGCAGATTTTCTGAGAACATGGAGTTAGTATGTGCTTGTTATTATCAATTAAGACAACATAATTGTATATCACCATATCTCTATATATGAATTCATCACGATGTGATTCCATTGACAGATATTGAATTATTGCCCAGTTCAATTATGAGCAGAAAATTTTATTTTTTCCACCATCATAAGTGTATATCCAGAAATCCTCCTGCTACGGTATTAACCTTAACTTCTCTAAGCGAACTGTTAGCGTTTACTTATCCAATGAATCAGACTTTTATTTAATTTTTTTTTAATTTAATTTTTTTTGATTTCTATGTATAAAAGAGACAGTGCACATTAATCAACATGAGCATAGCGTGCAACATGTAAATGTGCGTGGCAAATTTCATTCACTATCTAGTCTACTATAAAATACCCACAGTGCACTGCTAATTTGAGTGTGTATACGATGTACCCTACATTTCACTTCCGTATACCACAATGCAACACGGCTGTGTTTTCCCGGAGGAGGAGAAGAGGCAGAAACTGAAAAGGAAAAATGGATCGGGCTTTTGTTTCTAAACCGTGGAAATGTAACACGCAACATAACATGCTCATCTGCTGACGCAAGTCACACACCCATGTGTTTTCACATGTGTGTGAGTTTGGTCATTCCCTGTATAGTTCACTATTTAATAAACTCTATACAGGGAATAGTGAGTGAGTAGATGAGGAAGCGGTTTCGAACAGAGAGAATATTTTGTGTATCCTCCCACCTTACTACTCATATTTCAGCACATTTAAACGTTGGTACTTTCCATAGTAACAACCAGAACTGTGTTCTACTGCGTAGCTCCACCTGCCAGTTCATTTATAGAATGACCCACCTCCGCGTGATGTTTGGTGACCTGCCAGATTCTGACCGCCACATACACATCTTACCGCAAAGCACAACACTACTTCAGAATTGTAACGGTAATGGTTAAAAAACACTTATGAAGAAGACCCAAAGAATGACTGCAGCTTGCTGATTGGTTGTGGGCCAAGCCTTTCCCCACTTTGATTGGCTGCTGGAGGCAATGGTTCTCTCTCCAACCTGACAGTCCTCTCTGTGTGACCCTGAGTTCACATGCCAGGGCTGCTTGCCATTACATTTCCCACATTCTCACAACAAATGCTTCATCCTGGACACTCCCCAAGGCTTTAAAAATACACACCCACTGCTCGTCCAGCAGACTATTTTTAGGAAAACTTTAAAATGTATGAACCCTTTAGGTGCTGGCTGCCTCTGTGACCCCTCTGTATAGAGATATACTGATACTGTAAGAGAAATGGGAGAGGCGAGTGAGAAGGGACGGGATATGGTTAGACATTCTTGTGCGGCTTTCTTTGAGGGCTGCTCGATTGGGGAAAAAATCCTGATCACGATTATTTTAATTACGATAATTTAACCCGACTTCTTCCTGACTTTTGCAAAGTTCTTGCAATTATTGCAGTTAGAAAACACCTAGAACGGTGAAACTTTATTTGGTCTTGTGTTCTGAATGTTTTAAAATTTAAAACCAAATAAGAAATTACTTGCAATACGTATTGTGCAAAATCCATTACCCAGTTTTTGTGATCATTTTGAGCCAAAATCGTAATTGCAATTAAAATTTAGATTAATTGCACAGCCCTACCTCTGCCTGTTCTGTCCAAATGTTCTAACCAAAAGAAAACTCCTCAGCCTACAACGTCTTACAAAACTTGCGCCTTGGTTCAAAAACACAGTACAATATAGAGGAGAGAAACCTGATTACTGATCTTCTTTTCCTTATAGGAAAAATACAAATAAGTATTTCAAGCTCTTAAATTTCTTGTCTGGTAAAGCCAAGATGGCCATGTATTTAATCAGGGAGGAAAGGTGAATGGTTAGGGCCTGTTAACACTTTGATCAGGAATACTATGTAAAGATGCCAGATGTGGACACTCTTGGGAACGTGTGGGACTTTGAAGATACTCTTTTCTCATTGAAAGACTCCAAAATCATCTTAAAAGATGTGTTGCTTTAACAGCATTTTAGGCCTTGAAAAGTAAATTTGCTGAGGTATTGTGTTCTAGGTCTTAATTTTCCTACGCTCATGCAACACTACCTCAAAATGCTAGTTTTTTTAAATTAGCATTTTTTTGTAGTAAAGTTGTAGTTCTTCACTTTATTTGTTAGTCCAGATATAATTGTACGACTACAAATGAGACAGACATGCAACTTATATTCTAAATAATCAGTTTTTGTGTTATTTGTCCTTTTTGGATTGTACCACCGACATAAAACAGATTTTACTCTTCAGCTATGGAGAAGTGCAAGTTAGCGATACTACGAAAAAATCAATTTAAGGCTTAATTGATGCTGTGATAAAAGTCTTATACTCATTCATAATGGTCTTAAAAAAAATTTTATTTAATTTTTTTTTCATTGTCTGTTTTTGATTTCATGGCATTGTTGTCTTCTGAGTTTGTTGGATGTGTAAATAAATAGGTGTTTTAAAACTCAAACGTGCTCTCTCTCTGTGTGTGTGTGTGTCTGTCTGTTTGTGTCTCTAGTACCTGGTCATGGACTACTATGTTGGTGGTGATCTGCTGACTCTGCTCAGTAAGTTTGAGGACCGGCTGCCGGAGGAGATGGCCAGGTTCTACCTGGCTGAGATGGTGCTGGCCATCGACTCCGTCCACCAGCTCCACTACGTCCACAGGTGAGGAGCTGTGTGTTTGTGCGTGTGCGCTCATGTGTGTGCGTGTTAGGAGGTACCAATGTGTCTGTAATTATTTTTTGAAGAGCGTCAAACTGAGCAATACGTCCCGATGACAGATGTTTAGTGTGTTTATATTCCCCGGCTGTTGGGAACAACTGCAGCTAAATGAAAATAAAAGGAAATAGTAGTAGTAGTGTGTCGGTGCACGTTTGTCTTCAGTCTTTACAGAAGGTAGTCAATACCGCTGACTAATTATAGAGTATATTGGTTTGTGTTACTGTGTGTGTTATTATTTCATTCCCATTTGAGGTTAGGTGCGTATGTGTCTGTGTGTGGGGCAGGATTTGGATCAGTGCTTTGGAAAATAACTGCTGCACAGGAAGAGGTACTCTGATCATTGCAACCATGTCATTATAAGTCAACAGCAGAAATGCAGAAATATTATCAGCAAAATATCCTTAAAATGGCTACAAGCTATTTTATTGTGTAATAACAATGTCTCAAATGGCAATGTGAAAACAATGGGACAATATGAAAGAGGGGTCACTCGTAGTGACACAGACCCACGGAGAATGATGTCCTAAATAAACGACTAGCTGTTAAACATAGTGGAGCATTTAGCAGCTAAAGAGCCAGATATTTCCCCCAGGAGTCGGTCGAGACCAAAAACCGAGCTAAAGGAGAGTGAATAATGGCCTTACATTAATCAGGTGGCCACAAACATTTCCAGATGGAAGCTAGGTAACTGGTAGTTACTCCGTCACTTTTGGATGTGCGAATAAGCAACTGTTTGCAAACGTGTTGATTAGCTGATAATATGTTCTATTGTGTTCGCAACTCGTCTCAGCTGCCTCCAAGTGGCTAATCAACCTCTTATTGCAGGTTTAAAGTAACAAACCTAGCCTCAAAGCAGTTTTCCTCTGTAACCTAGATGTCAAAAGAATTTTTTTCGGCCTATAGAAGATGCTCTCGGCTGAAGGAAGTGGTCACATCGGCATGTTAACACAATTCACAGTCATTTTGTTCAAGGAGCAAGGAAAGGATGGATACACAGATGGAAAGATGAGCGATGGATACAGAACAAGGGAGGGTTCCAAAAAACCGTGTGTGATAAAGCCAGGCAGCTTGTTGGGATAAGGTTTTGGGTGTGTCTGTAGTTTCTGTGATCTCTAATACGACTCTGAAAGCCACACGGTAAGAAACATACTGAGAGACTGCGGCAGTTCTACAGAGATGTAGATATAAGTGTATAAGTAAAGAAAGGGAGTGAATGAGAAGAGCGTGGGGAGCCACAAATTGCATGGTGTTATCTGGGGGCCGTGGGTGGGGGTTGGCGGTGGCAGCGGAGATGGAGATGGAAGGAAAAGGGGACAGGGAGGAAGCGACAGTACTGTTTCTCTTTGAGTCCCCTTGTGGACTCTTTGGGACAGTAATGATGGGGTGTGTGGGTGGGGGGTGTGGTGTCGTTACCTCCCCCCCCCAAGTTCCAACCCCCAACTCCTCCTTTGCGCTCTCTCTCACTTACACACGCTTGTGAGAGATTTGTACTTTGAGGGTGGAGACGGCCAGGCAGGTCCCCTGAGGAGGGTGTGTCCCTCTGGCTGATTGTGTGTGTGTGTTTCAGTGTGTTTGTTTCTGTGTGTGTATGTGTTTCTGTGTGTGTTTCTCTGGGTGATGCCGTGTGTCTGTGAGTTCAATATGCTTCTTGTTCTTATGATGGAGTAAGTTGGAGTACACAATGCATTAACCTTCTAATTGAAAGGCTCTAATGTCCGTTAAACAGAAAACCAACCACTTTCAATTCATGGCTCACAACCAAGCCACTATTGGGAATACAAATAGGCAGGTTGTGGCAAATTCTCCAGTGTAATTGTTTACCCGTTTTCTCTCTCTTGGGAATCACAATTGTCAGTGGTCTGTGCTGCCACTTCCTCCTGGGATAATTTGATGCTCCACCCGCGCTAACGCTACTGTGACCCACCTTGACTTTAAGGACAGTAAAAGGTGTCTATTAGCGCAGCCCTAAACAATACGATCCACCGCCAGCTGAAAAATACTTTTTGAAAAGTAGAAACATTTTAAGTAGGCAGAGGCCATTATTATTATTATTATTATTTGTTACATGTTTTGTCCCATTCAAATGTAAATACAGAAACAAACTAGAAGAAAATAATTTATAAATATGTTGAACTAAAGTCACTGGGCCTTTTCTAATTTCCATGTTAGACTCAGTATTAACCAATGAATGCAGCAGCTGTGCTGTTATAAGCTTTAATCATAACAGCTATGATATCAGTGAGGCTAATGCTTTATGGAGAGTTTTTTGTTTCCTTTATTCTTTATGGAGAGATTTCCCTGTTGGGAGGATAAGGTAGTCGGCATAAATCCATTATCTGTGCTGCTAGCACATATTCTTTCATTGAGTTCATCATTATACTCATACACTCACTTGTGGAAGCATTTTTTTTTCTAGCAGGTTAGCGTTTTTCTTCACAAGTTCCTCATCATGACATTCAGTTACACTGGAAATGCTCGGCTGCCTGATGGATGATTCTGGGCCTAGTCTGTTACTGCAGATCTCCTGTGTGTTGGACTGGGCTAACTAAACCCTTTTTAGTGCTGCCCAGCAACAGGTCACTCTGTAAGAGCAGTATGAACCTGGTTCTCACACCATTCACAAGCAAATGTCAGTATAAAAAATTACAACCCCAGCTCTTTAAACATTAGTTCCAGAAAGCAATATTGTCGTATATTTGGCCTAATATGGTATGTTGACCACGTCTAGTGTTTATCAACGTGTTGGTCAGGATGGTAAATTGATCATGAGCTGATGTTTGCTGGGTCCACTCTTGGCAAGAGTAATAATCAGTGCTGTCAAACGATTAAAATATGAAATAGCGATTAATCGTATTAATGTCATGGTTAACTTGTAATTAATCGCACATTTTTATCTATTCTAAATGTCCCTTGATTTCTTTTTGTCCCATTATTTCTCATTTAATGCTCTTATCAACATGGAAAAGTGGATCAGCTCGCTTTGTGCAAATGTTTTATTATTGAAAACAAAATTGGCATACAGCCTACTGTAGTGTTCAGTTTCACATGTAACATTCTCACTTGGAACAAATCATTTTGTTGTTTTGTTTCTGGTCTAGCTAGATCCGGTATGGTGTTGTAGTTTTTCTAACATTACTACGGCGGCTGTGGCTCAGCAGTAGAGCGGTTGCCTGCCAATTGGAAGGTTGGTGGTTCAATCCTTGGCCCTGCAGTTCCATGTCGAAGTGTCCCTGGGCAAGACACTGAACCCCGAGTTGCCTCCGATGCTGCGCATTGGAGTGTGAATGTGTGTGCCTGTTTATCTGATGAGCAGGTGGCAACTTGTACGGCAGCCTCGGCCACAGTGTATGAATGTGTGTGAATGGTGAATGTATCCTGTATGATGTAAAAGCGCTTTGAGTAGTCGTTAAGACTAGAAAAGCGCTATATAAATACAGCACATTTACATTTACTAGTTGTTACAACAGCATGTGAAAAAAACTACAAAGTTTGCTAGGCCAAAAGAAGGTTAATCTTGCAATAAACAAATTGACGCCGTTAAAATGGGTTTGCGTTAACGCCATTAATAACGCGTTTGACTGACAGCACTAGTAATAATATGTTCTGGGACTGACTTTTTCATTTGGTTTGCAAGCTTAACCAGGATGCTTCCTGGTCTTTTGATGCCTCAAAGGTATTCAAGAATCATCCCAGACATGTCTATATAGACATGGAAATATGTCTATATCACTGTCTCATCCTGTTCCTTGTGCTGTTTTGTTGGACTGTTCATTTGTTCTCTATCTATGTATGTAACTCTACTGCAACATTGCCCCCAATAATTCTTAAATTACTGAAAAAGGTAAGCAACTATACCAACAGTCGCAGGCGACAAAAGTAATAGATTTTACAAATGGAGAAATGTGTATTAAAGCGTCTTTGATGCTACAGAGCTGCCTTGATTGCTGGCTGTTTGTCTGTTATGAACTTTAGTATATTTTACCAGAAATCATGTGCAATTCACCTCCTATTGGTCTTATACTAAGGTTTAAGACTAAAAAATTCTCACGTACTGTTTAAGCTTGTTAAATAGCATGTTAATATGGAATTTTAGACCCAACCTAAATGGTGTCATTTTAGCTCACCTAATCTTCTTGTGATGTGTTGTCTTGTTGTGAAGTAGTACCCCTGGCCACGATGTTGGCCCATTTAAAATGAATATGGGCAGTCCCGTGACGCTGATGAAGTTGAAAAGAGCCCAGATGAAAGAATAAAAAGCAAAGAGCCTTGAGGTCAACCTTCTGTCCCCCTCAGCTAAGTCCCGTGTGTGTGTGTGTGTGTGTGTGTGTGTGTGTGTGTGTGTGTGTGTGTGTGTGTGTGTGTGTGTGTGTGTGTGTGTGTGTGTGTGTGTGTGTGTGTGTGTGTTCATTTATTCAGTGGTCAGTGATCTGTGTGGCCTCCCAGAGGGGCCTGACAAACGTTTCAATAGGCCAACTCAGCATGGCTTTGTGCTGCCTTGCACCGCATCTGTCTGCCACGGGTGAGCGTGGGTGTGTCACACACTGCGTGATTCTGATGGAGTGAGTGGAGGTGGGGGTTGGTACAGAGGGACAGCAGTGTGTGTGTGGATGGATGGATGGAGCGAGGGGCAGATTTGTTGTGATCATGGAGGGAGGCAGACCAATAACACACTCCAATGAAATAAGATGTCATGTGAGTGTGTGACAATTGACCTTTTTTCTGAATGGGTTCTCACTACTATAGTACTGTGTATTAGTGTGTGTTTGTGTGTAGGGCTGCACAAGTTTCAATCTCGATCAAGATTTTGGCTTCCCACAATCAAATCTGTGTGATCTAGTGATATTTGAAATGCGTAATTCCATTCATAGAATGCTCTGTTTTTTCCTCCTCTTGGATTTCTCCTCTTACTCTCTGCGCAGCCCCCCCCCATTCACTCACACACAGCTTCATAGCAACATAAAGAAACACAGCAGCAACAGCGCCGGTCCACTCTTCTGACATTTGTCCGCAGTTTTAATTTTTATTAACACAGCTGTATATTGTTAAGCATGATATACAAAACCTGTATTTGTACCAGTGATTCCGCTGGTAACTCTGCTATCACGGTCGCCACAGTGAAAAACAGAAGAAGTTAATGAATGCAGCTAACTTCAGTTTGTTGAGTAACAGCGTGTGAGACGGAGCTGCTGGACCTGGGCCAGAGATGTGACCCATGGCCAGAATATCATAGTTCATAAAAATGCAGCGCAGTGACGATAGACATTTCATACACACGACGTGTGTAACTCCCGTTCGACCCGCCGTTCGACCCGTGCTGGACCCATTCATAACGAGTCAGCTGTCACTCTGTGAGTAGCGTACACTTCAGTCCATTGCACTCCCCCTCTTTCCCTATCTCTTTTAATCAGTCTGTTGTTGTTGTTGAAAACAAGTGAAGGAGTTTTCTCAGAGACAATTTAAAAAAAATATACAGGGTTTTCATTTCAGATAATTTTTATTTAATTTAAATGTATTGCAGCTGTGTATTTTAAATCTGGGAATATTGAGTTTGGAGGATTTGATGCTAGGGAGTGTGGCAAACTGGTTTAGCCAAGGCCTAAGGAAGGAGGCCAAATTAAAGGTGTTAGCCATGTGAGCGCATGCGACAGCAAGGGGGGACCTGCTATAAGACTTTGAGCCATGAAATGTTAGATCTCAGTTCAGGGATGTTTTAGCCTTATTAATCCAGTTCCTACTGTAGCTAACATTAATATTACCTGCTGTGTAACGTGTTATCAGTGTTTCTAGTGTAATATGCAGCGATGTTTCTGTTGCCTCCCAACGTCTGTTTTGGAGCATCGGAGAGCAACACAGTCATTAAAGTGGCACCGTAATTAGGTACCAAAATCCCCATTGATATTTCGTCTGGTAGATAACGGGCATACAACTCCAACAGAAGAGGAATGTAGCACAATATGGATGTGAAAGCAGTTATAAATAGCCTGTGTGACAATAACATTTGTTTTGGTTAAAACAAATAATCGTGATGATTAATCGTGATCTCAATTATCGTGATTATCATTTTGGTCATAATTGTGCAGCCCTATTTGTGTGTGTGCTCATGTGTAAGTAAGTAAGTAAGTAAAATTTATTTGTATAGCACTTTTCTCAGATAAAGATCACAAAGTGCTTCACAACAAAAGAAAGCATTAACAACTCTAATACATACAATACATCACAAAAAGAAACAAAAGAATAACACGAACACATAAAACCAGCCTAACCACCCTATAATCTAGTTAAAAGCCTCTTTAAAAAGCAGAGTTTTCAATTGAGTTTTAAAATTTTCCACACAATCTAAGCAGCGCATGGAAGGAGGCAAAGCGTTCCACAACCTTGGAGCAACAACTTGAAATGAACGGTCCCCCCTAGTTTTAAAATGTGTAAGGGGGACAACTAAAAGTCTCTGGCCTGTTGATCTCAGACTACGTGAGGATGTACGCAGCTGTATCAGGTCAGAAATGTATGGGGGTGCCTGTCCTTGTAGGGCTCTAAAAGTTAGGACCAAGATTTTGAAGTGCATTCTAAATATCACTGGTAACCAATGAAGTGAAGCTAAAACTGGAGTAATATGTGCCCTTTTACTCATGTGGGTTAAAAGCCTAGCAGCAGAATTTTGGACAGTCTGGAGACGACAAAGATCCTTCTTATTAAGGCAAATAAAAAGACTATTACAATAGTCTAAGCGAGACGAGATAAAAGCATGAATAATCATCTCCAACTCGGCTTTTGACACCAGAGCTCTTATCTTTGAAATGTTCCTTAATTGAAAGAAACAGTTTTTAATAAGTTGTTTCGAGTGTTTCTCCAGAGACATGGCCGCATCAAAAACAACACCTAAGCTCCTGAGACTGGGCTGAACAGACGAACCCAAGTCACCAATGTGTTTCTTAATCTGAGGGATGCTCTGCTCCGGAGCAATAATTAAAGTTTCAGTCTTGGCTGAGTTCAACATTAAAAAGTTGTCATTTAGCCACTGCTTGATCCTACTCAGACAATTCATTAAAGATGACAGTTTAAATAACTCAGTAGGCTTAAAGGAACAGTATAACTGAATGTCATCTGCATACAAGTGATAAGAGACATCCTGAAACTGGCTTATTATCTGCCCTAGAGGGAATATATACAGAAGGAAAAGAATCGGTCCCATGACAGAACCCTGAGGAACACCACTCGATAAACCTGCAGTATCTGACATGTTCTGATTTATATAGACACTAAAACTTCTACCAGTAAGGTAAGATGAAAACCATTTCAGAGCTAATCCAGATATCCCTAATAGAGCTAGGCTAATATAAACTAGGCTTTTTAAGAACAGGTTCGACAATTGCATGTTTGAAAAAGTCTGGAACCACCCCAGTTAAAAGAGAAGTATTAATCATTTCTACAACACAGGGGCCAATACTATCAAAAACCTGCTTGAACAGCATAGTCGGGAGAACATCACTCTGGCCATAAGAGGGCTTCAGCTTATCTAATAGAGTAGTAACATCAAATAATGACACAAGTTGAAAAAGAAAAACACGGATAGGAAAGAGCCAATGTACAGGCCTTTGTACAGATGGGAGGTAATGAAATGCTAGCTCTGATATCCTTAATTTTTCCAACAAAGAAGTTAAGGAATACATTTCGACAGAGAGAGCACCGCGATTTGAGGAACAGATGGAGAAACAATAGAGTTAATAGAATCAAACAAGAATTTGGGGTTTTTCTTGTTGGACGATATTAGTTGCAGGAGGTAAGAAGTAGTTAGTTCTAGCATTCTTCAGGAGTTCATTTAGAGAAACAGTTAATTCCCTGAGATAGAGCCTGTGGACTTCGAGTTTAGTTGTTTTCCATAAGCGCTCTATTTTCCGACGTTTACTTCTAAGGCTCTGAATAGATGAATTAATCCACGGGCAGGGCTTTTTAACAGACACAATGTTTGATTTCATAGGAGCCACTTCATCTAAAATTGTTAAACATTGGCTGTTAAAAGACTCCACACACACATTTACATCACTACAACCTCTTAGCTGGCATGGATCAAACAAGATAGAAAACTTCCCAGCAACATCCTGGTTAAAAAACTCTCCTCTGAGCCTTAATTCTCAGAGGCGGGGGGTCCTGTGGTAAATTTAAGTTAAAGAAAACACAACTATGGTCACTCACATGGACATCCTTCACACTCACATTTACTATCTCAAGACCTAATGAAAAAACAAGGTCCAGGGTGTGCCCCTTTAAGTGAGTAGGACCTGAGACATATTGCGTAAAGTTAAAAGAGTCAGTGATAGATATGAGGTCTGTAGCTGCAATACATGACATATCATCAATATGAAGATTAAAATCTCCAATAATTAAAACTTTCTCCAGCTTGATTATAGAGGTTAGTAAATCAGTAAAATCAGTAAGGAAGATACCTGCAGGGCCAGGAGGACGGTAAATTAACACACAATAAAATATGTTAACAGAACCGACCTTAATCATCTGTGACTCAAAAGAAGAAAATGTTTCACAGTGGATGTGGTCAGTGATGTATGTTTTCCTATTGATTGCAACCTTTGTATGTTTTTTGTTATTGATCAGGGCCATGTGTCTCTTCACAGCTTAGTGATCTAAAAGACAGAACAGGGCGCGAGCACACACACACACACACACACACACACACACACACACACACAAAATTTCCTTTTGACTTTTTGTGCATGTGTGCGTGTATGCGTTGTCCAGATGGCCTTCACAGATGGATGCCGTGGTCTTAGAAGAGATTACCTCCCTCTATTCTCGTCTCTGTGCTGCTCTTTAAAACTGCAGGAGACGTGTGTCACAGTAGCACAATTAGCTACACTAACTAGCGTAGGTTTAGCACCACCACCTTTCCAGGGTTGTCCATGTTTGGAAGGCTAAAAGTGAGTCAGCTCTTGTGCTGTTAGCTTCCACTGGTGTGAGTCGGGGGCTTTTATGTGGCTGCCCCAATGATCAGTGGTCAGAGTGAGAGAGATTGTTAAATAAAAGATGATATTAAGCAGGGGTGGGAAAAATAATTGATTCATAGATGCATCACGATTCTCTCTAGAAATCAGAAAACCGAGTGACTGAAGAAGATGTAATAATGGACAACAACTTAGAGTTTAGGCCGTAGTGCAGAATAAAAACCACACAAAAATGGCCAAAAGGAAAAAAGAATTACATTTTGTATATACAGTATACACGTGATCTAATGTGACATACATAAAATAATAACGCATAAAAACACATTAAGGCTGTTCTTCTACTTTATCCCATTACATGTGACCACCTCATGTTTCATGTTCTAAGAAACCAATTCTCCTCCTTTAAACATGACTGAACCGCTGACATGGAAGATGACTGTGAGAGAAGGAGAAGCATGTTTAAGGCTTAAACATGGCATGACTACAAAATAAAAACCTCAGTAGACAAAACATTTCATTAAAACTTCATGACAAATTTGTAACAAATATATGTCAAAATCTAAGCTTTGTCTAGCTGCTTAGTCTAGGAAGTGATCAGCAAACTGAGTAGCAAACTCAGATTTATATGTATATTTTTTTTAAATCACGCATGGAAACGTACATAAAAACATTGTTGCATCAATAATCTGTTTAGAATCGAATCTTTGGTATCTGAATTGAATCTGGAGGTGCCAAGATATTCCCACCCCTAATATTGCAGCGGGCAAAAAGTAATGTTGACTTTTGGTGAGAGAGATAAAGGGCTGAGGGAGACTTGGGAAAAGAGGATGGTTTTAAAGAGACAATTGCTACTAAGAAGAGGAAGAGAGGGGAGTTGGCAGACGGCGGCTGTGGTGAGGACTAAATGGTTTATCAGTAGCAGCCCCCCCCCCCTTATCCCGGTTTGTCTGCCACACATGGACCTGCAAGGGTCAACTCATGCTGTCTGCTTTTTGGCAGACCAGAAGTCTCTGGAGCAGATTAAGATCTTCAAGCATTGGTGTGTGTGTGTGTGTGTGTGTGTGTGTGTGTGTGTTTTTGTACAGAACAGTTTAAAATAATATCCACCAGTGTATTTGTAACAAAGTACAAATACTTAATTCATATTTCTGGAAACTTTTCCTCCACTACCTTTCCACTAAGCATCTCAGTTACTCTTTATTTGCAAGAAATGATTTTGCACGTCGGAGTGAAAGATTCTTTTTCACACAAAAAATAAAAATGTTGTTGTTTGGCGCCCAGATGGCTCAGTGGGCGACCGTATATAGAAGTTTGCTCCTCGACGCAGCGGGGCCCGGGTTCGACTCTGTGGCCCTTTGCTGAGTGTCACTCCCCCTCTCTCTCTGCCCTTTCATGTCTTCATCTGTCCTGTCAAAAATAAAGGCCGAAAAATGCCCCAAAAAATAAATAATTTGATGTTCAAGAAAGATGTGGAATATTATGCTTTATCATGAGGAAGTTCAGAATCAAAGTTTTTATTGACATTTACTTCTAATAATTAAGTACATTTAACATTAGAAAATGAAATGACTTTTGAGACTTAGTACAGTAAGTAAATACTAAGTTCAGTAAATATCAGATACTTTAAGACTTTTACTCAAGTAATATTGGGGGTGCGAAGGGGCGGAAAAAAACAGATTACTTAACTGTACTGTCCTGCAGTACTTGTCCTTGTAGGCTATTTGCAGTATATTAAATGGTTTTTGACCTAATTATTTTGCACTGAAATGACACTCGTCTGTCGGCTCTGACAGCGCTGCATCAGCGCCCTGTGCATGTCCTCGGCTTTGCGGCTGAGACACGACTAGACTATTCATTTAAAGCTTTTACTCTTAAACACAAAAGGTGCGTCCACTTTAATATATACTGTATATTTAAACATATCAGTGTTGTATAGTCCATGCATGTTGGTGTGGCGTGCTGGCGCTGGATATTAATAAATTCTTCAAACCTCAGCCCTCCACAACAGCAATGGGCCTCATATCCTGAGCCATAAAGTTGACAATTCCTTCCGTGATATTATTTTAGCGTTTGGATGGTAGGGGCTTAACATCCAGCGTGGTCTGGGAGGGTCTGGGGGGGTCTGAGGGGTCTGGGTGTGTCTGGGGAACGCTACCGTCGTTGCGGGTGGGTGCTCCGATAGTTATAAACGATTATTAGACTATGAAATATGCCGATTCTGATATGTTCATACAGCCTACTCAAAACAGACAGGGCAACCTAACGCAGACAAGTTAGCTTACCGTTTTTAGGTGATATGCCATGTTTGTAGTCGAGCTGCGATATGCAAACTGTTGCTTGCAAACTTTGCATTCAACTTTTTTCCGTTATCTATTTTTGTAAAATGCTGCCACACTGCCGATGTCTTCGACATGGTAGAGGAGGACTGACTGGAAACTAAACACTCACAATTAAATAAATATTCAGCAAACTTCAAAACCAAGGCTTTCTAGTTCTTTCTTCAATCTGTCCCCAGTGGGTCGGGCTAATCCAAAAAAGTGAAAACAAGGGGGGTGTTCTGAAGACAGACTGTTACCTGTGAAACAGGGGTGCTCTGAAAACACCCCCATTAGCAATTAGTGCTTTCCACCCATAGACCGTAACGGTCTATGCTTCCACCTGATGAAATTAACACGCCAAAAAATCCACCAATCAGAATTTTGGTCGAGCCAGAACGTATTGACCAATAAATCGACCAGTCGACTGGGAGATTACAGCCCTAGTAATTAGAATTATAAGTGACAAGAAAAATTGCAGGATTTGGTGTAAAAGCGAAAGTGCCTATTAGGCAATAATTCAGATTTAAACCCAATGCTAATAGAGAACCTATGATAACGTTAATGAGGCAATCTTTAAACTTTGAAGGTAGCGATATCATTCTGCAGTCAGCTCCGGCAGCCACACAGCCGGAACGCGGCTCTGCAGTGAAGAGTGGCCTGAGATCAAAGTAAGCAGTCTACAGATACGGTTGAGGAATATCTTTGTCCATTGTAATCAGTAACACTGTTCTTGTCAAGACGGCGCAAATGTAATACCGTGACGTCCATAGTGTGTATCCTTGTGTTAAATGTGTTAAATACATTTCCTTCCTCATAAAACATCTGCGAAGCAGATTTATTGAAAATGTTGAAACCTGCAGCGCTACATTTATTCTTACCTTCTGGCAGTCTTCTTCTTCCCTGACTTTACTGCTGTATTGTTGTTTCTTGGCGCATACCTGGCACTTGTAGGTTAAAGAAATATTGTAAAACCATTGGCAGCCATTTGTACCGTATCACTCCTGCATATTAGTGCACAAGAACAAAAGAACAAGAGACCCACTCATAAGAACATTGCTGCATATGCTCCTAGTGGTCACCACCTTCACACCTTTAAGTTATTGCTCACATTTAATGAAACAGAATTTACAGCTCTTCTAAAGGTGGTTCTGAAGTTTCTGTTCATAACATTATACAATTGCAAGCCAAAAGCTGCATACTTATTTCCAGTGATTATGCCCAAGTGTGTGTCCTCATGCTCAAGCCTTCCATCATGTCTAAGTGTGGAGTTGTTAAAGTTGAGCTCAAGGTTCAGATACAGCAAAGCGGTGTAGAGACATTAACATTGTATATCAGAAATCTTAATCCTTTGTCTCAGTTGTTTTTGACAGTGTGAACAGTTGAGTAGGCCAAGTCAGAGCCATTGTCACCAGCAAAGATAGAAGAAAGAGGCAATTATTGTGATCCCCAACAGCAACTGATGATGATGGGGATGGGGATGTAACATGGGATTTATTATTATTATTATTAACAGAAATAGCACCTGCTCAGTTCTGTAACCTGGGAAATCAAGTGTGTTCATTGTCATTTGTGTGTAACTGCATGTTCTGTGTGTATGTGTGCTTTTGACACTGCTCTATAATGAGTTAGTCTGTGCCCTCCATACCATGTGTATTGAGCCATGTCGGGGTTAAATGTGTTAAGAGGGCCTCAGACGCCGGGACTGGGCAGGGTCTTCCCTCGGGGGGGATGGGGGAGGGCCCGGTGAAATGGACAGGCGAGGACAGTGCCTATATTTAGCCATGATGCATACAGTGACATATCTGTCTCATACCAGTCCAAGCAAGCAATCATTGGGCTTATTTAGTAGGTTTTTACAATTATTATAATGTGGATTTCCCCCAAATACACACATAAATATCATCACGATATTAACACTGACGCTAGAAGGTCACTGATGAAACGGAAGGACCTTTTTTTATTTACTCAAAAATTACTCCACCACCAGCAGCTGACACAAACCACCTGTTAAACATAACACAGTATCCTGGACCTTATTCCCTTTAGGATGCATTCCCATTAGGAGAAATATAAGTCAAACTATCACAGTAGTGCTTCTTGGAAACATCAATTGTGAAAATGTTCCCATAAAGAAGTCGTAGGACACCGGCCACTAGGGCTGCAATGATTTTTAGCCAAAAAAAAAAAGGATCAGCAGCTATTTTAATAGTAGATTACTTGTTTTCAGTCTTTCTTTTGTTTGTTTTTTAACCGAAATTACATCTTGGTCTATGTGAAGGTTTACTGAATATGTTTGCGTGCTGGACTCTGGGTTGGAAAAAAACCAAACGATAAGTTGATAAGGAAAGTAGTAGGTTGTTGCTACCTTACTGGCACCAGCCAAATGTTGCTACATTTGTCTGTAGTTATGTCCTCCAGCCATCTGATAATCCAGTTCCACTCTTAAAAACGTGTGTGTGTGCGTGTATATGCAGTATATTATAAACATATCATCATTATAGCCGTATTAATGCAGAACAGATGCAGGTTGAGAAGTTGAGTGGTCTATGGTGGTAACCGTGTACACATCTGTGAATGTGTTGTGAACAGGGTGAGTGTGCATGCTTAGGACACAGGGGCTTTTTTGTGTGAGTGGGAGTGTGTTTGTGTGTTGCATATTTCCTTAAACAGAGTACATGCTTGTGTGTGTTGTAAAAGCTGTGTGTCTCAGACACACACACACACAACAAACTTTCTGCACAGCTAATTCCCACAACACAACTATTTCCAGTGTTTATTCTTTCCTGCGGTCAATTTAGAGTTGTCACGCTGCTGATAAATGGGGCACGGGGAAATTACACTTAATTGAATCATACATATATCTGAAGTATTGCAAACTAGCTTTACAGGCAAATTAATACAGTTCAATTTCCCCAAGTTATGTAATTTTAATTTGACAGTAACTGATGCCAAAATATGGGATCAGACTCCTGTGTTGGTTTTGAATGTCCTACTGTATAGGTGTGTTTTGTTTGGAAGACTGTGTTTTCTTCATCTTCATTCTACTCTTAGGAATCACTTGTTTAATTTGTCTTTTCCTTCTCCCCCTCCCCCTTCGTCTTTTCTCTCTGTCTTCTTCCAGGGACATTAAGCCCGACAACATTCTGTTGGACATGAACGGCCACATCCGCCTGGCTGACTTTGGCTCCTGCCTCAAACTGATGGAGGACGGGACGGTAGGTTTTTACCACACTGCTGCTGATGCCTCCTCCGGTCCAAAGCAAACATACCAGAGCTTTACTGACCTCCTCGTCAACTCCCAGGGGTCTCCCAGGAGGAGTGTGTGGTTCAGCTGCTTGGATGTGCTTGCACTTTATGATTTAGATAATTCTTCTAATGTAAAAAAAAAAGAAGAAGAAGAAAAAAAATGTTTCCCTCAGGTGTTACATAACAGTAAAATGACAGGATGAAATACATGATCAAAGAAGTGCCTGAAATGTTCCTCCAATGTTAATATAGTTGAAGAGCTTATATTACCATTTGAACAAATAAAGTCAGGGCTTGTTGGACACCTCTTGGCACATTGTTTTAGACTAAAAAGCCCAGAATGTAGCTTTCAATTGTCATAAGAGTGGATGGCTTTGGTTTTATCTCTATTAAAGCAACTTCCTAAATAATAAAGTGCGATGATGACAACATGTGATTAATCCGAATTCCAACATCTGCTTTTTATCTTCCACTGTGGAACGTTTGGCGCTTAATTCCGACTTCAGCATGAATGTGCATTCTCAAAATATTAAAATAGAGCTCCAAAGAACTGTGCAGAGCAGGGCATTCATCCTGTAGCGGGTCTGAAAGTTCAATATGCTCTTTGTTGGTTGTTTGTTGATGTTGCTGGTGGTATTCAGCCTGTAACTCAGCATCATTACTTGCATTGACAACAGAAATATTGTACTTTTTAGTCCGCTACATTCATCTGACAGCTTCAGTTACTAGTTACTTCACAAGTTAAGATTTGTGCACACAAAACACAAAGTATAATTTACATAAAGTAGTGTAAAATACAATGTTTTATCATAATTTAAACTACCCAACAGTGTAACAGCCTAGAAGTCAAGCTGAAATGATTAGCCGATTGAAGACTTAGCTGACTGACAGAACAGTTTGGATTGTTTCCCCGTTTTCTAAACTGTGAGGGTTTTTTTCTGCATTGAGTACTTTTAATTTTAATACTTTAAGTACATTTTACTGATGCTACTTACATACTTATACTTGAGTAACATTTTCAATGCAGGACTTTTACTTGCAACAGAGTATTTTTTCAGTTTGGTATAAATACTTTTACTTAAGTAAATGATCTGAATACTTTTTCCACCACTGTTTGTATGTGAGATTTTGCCTAATGTGTGATTTTTAAAGGTGCCCTGCCACACACATCCGTTTTTTACTTGCCTTTTTTGAAATATGTTAGGTCCATATGTGTATGTTTTATGTGGTGAATGTGAAAATGAACTTCTACCTCCTCGGTCAGCTCTAGCCACTAAAAGAAATAAGAGGAGAAATCAGGCCAATTACAAAAGCTGGTCAGTCTGATGTCATGCTGCCTGAGCTCATTACTATGAGCTTGCCCAGTTGCGCTGGGTAAAGGATGCTGATAGCCAGGCTCTCATTGGCTAGTTGTTAGCCAATCAGAGTCAAGCAGCTTAGCTTGTTAAATATTAAGGGAGAACTGGCACAAATGGAGCTGAGTCTTCCTGCAGGCTTTCTATACCTCACTAGAATGGTTTGAAACAAGGTAACCAAGGCACACATTTTTGACAAAAAATGTTACCGAGCCCATGGTAGAACTTTAGAACTTACCGCTAAGTAATGAAATACATGTGGCAGGGCACCTTTACGGACATTTTTTTTTTTTTTTGAGTTTTGTTTTGTCCCCCCCGCTAGGTCCAGTCCTCTGTGGCGGTGGGGACTCCAGACTACATCTCCCCAGAAATCCTCCAGGCTATGGAGGATGGGAAGGGCAAGTATGGTCCTGAATGTGACTGGTGGTCCCTGGGAGTCTGCATGTATGAAATGCTGTACGGCGAGACTCCTTTCTATGCAGAGTCCCTGGTGGAAACCTATGGGAAGATTATGAACCACAAGGTGAGCTGATAGAGCTGCTTCTCTGTATGTGTAAATCAGGGCTTCCGTGGGGTCTTAAACAGTCTAAGAAAAAGGCTTAATTTCAAAATGTTAGGCCTTAAAAAGTCTTAATGCTGAAGTATTGTGTTCCAGGTCTTCAATAATTCTAAATGGGTATTAAATATTCTTATGTCAATGTAAGGCCACCTCTAATGCTTATTGAAATGCGCATGCAGCATTTTAAATGTTTTATTTTTTATTCTGCGGTCTTGTGTTGCTATTACAAATGTAATTTGCTGTTTTACAACTACAAATGAGATCAACAGGGAACTAATATTGCAGCCAGACACCAGACTTATAATGTCGATGAGGAAATCAGGAAATTGTTTCAGACGATGTCCCTGAACTCTGACATCTGACTCTTTTTTTTGATGTTGTGATATAGGTCTTAAAATTCATTCGTAATGGTCTTAAAAGGTCTTAAATTTGACTTGGTGAAACCTGTAGAAACCCTGGTGAATTTACATGTCAACACATTACCATGGTACCATGGTACCAAATACCAATGCTGTAGTAAAAGAGTTTGGAAAGATAGGATGTATAAGCAAAAAGTAGAAACAAATTGAACGTAACAAATGTGCCAGTGTTGATGCATGTATACCTGATCTCTGTTGCCTCTAATGCATTGCGTCACATTTTGTTCCAGGAGCGGTTCCAGTTCCCACAGCAGATAACAGACGTGTCCGAGGACGCCAAGGATCTGGTACGCCGGCTCATTTGCAGTCGAGAGCACCGATTGGGCCAGAACGGCATTGAGGACTTCAAGCACCACCCCTTCTTCATTGGTACAGTCTGACGACACATATGCCGATGTGTCTTCCCTTGGTTCAATGTTTTTTCTAATTCTAATATAAAAATAGAAGTCACATGTATTTTTTTAAATCTAGTTTTCATCAAGTGTGTATCAGCCTGATTTACTACCTCTACCATTTAATAGATTTTCCCATTAAGATTCAGGGCCCTATCTTGCACCCAGCGCAGCACAAAGCCTGATGCGAGTGTTGTTACTACTCGACCGACAGTTGTCAATTTCCTGTTTAGCGCCCACGCCATTTAAATAGCAAATGCACCTGCAAACGTCTTACAGGGATGTGTGTTCAGGTGCATTCTTGGCGTATTGCTATCCTGAGGAGGGGGGAAAGTGATCGTGCCATTGACCAACAAAAACCTAGTCTAGTCAATAACGCAGCATTTCATTGATATACCAAAACTAAACTTCATATACTGCACATATTGAAGCATGAATGCCTTTTTAACAGAAGATAAGTGTTTTTTATGTTATTTTTTACCCTAATAGATAAATTGTTTGACTTAACAGTATATCTTTAAACAGGTTTAATAAATGAATACACTTTTAATAATTATCAGTTTAAGGTATCCAGAGTTCATAGATTTGTGCCTCTATTATGTGCTTATTATAAGGGAATTATGGATCCTCCTTGGTTCCAATTGTGGCCTCTCTTGTGTTCAGGCATTGATTGGGAAAACATTCTTACGTGTGAGGCGCCGTACATCCCTGAGGTCAGCAGTCCTACAGATACCTCCAACTTTGATGTGGATGATGACTGCCTAAAGAACTCGGTAAGGGCGTTGTATTCATATTAAGCTTATAATCTCGTATATTAGACGTGAGAAACTCATTTCTTTGTCATGTTTTATCATAATATTTCAGGAGACCATGCCCCCTCCCTCTCACACTGCCTTCTCTGGCCACCACCTCCCCTTTGTGGGCTTCACCTACACCAGTAAATGGTAAGTGCTACCACGGCAACCAGATGTATAAATGGACTGTTAAAAGGTTATTTTTATTGCAGCCTATATTTAGACTTCAGCGTTGGTTGTTTTGTGTGTTTTTGTTGTTGTTGAAAAGTCTTTCTTCACACTTCATTGTTATGACTGTGATTAGGGGATCTTTAGTGGACGGATAAGGGAAGCAAAGGCACTATTTTCCTGCAATATTTTTTCAAGTTGACAAAATTAAGATTGTTGTTATCCATTTTCACCACTCAGATGAAGACAGATGAAAAACATGTGGCACCTTGTTGCAATCTAGCATGATATATAATTAGTAATCACACAGATTTCCCAGACAAGCCTTCTCACTGCATAGTATTGAGGCGTAGGAGTGCTGAATTAGCTTCCATCCCTAATAAGGTGATGTTCAAGACTCGCTGTAGATCTTCACACTCAACACTCCCTGTGAGAAAGCAACAACACCACCACTTACTTTTTTATCTCTTCAAGGCCCAGTGATAATGCTCCTTTCTACTCTTTCTTTCTCTCCTCTTACCCCCACTGTCTCTCTCTTTCTCTCTCCCACACTCCCCATCTTCCTTTATGCCGCTGTCATTCCTTCTCCACCCTCCCTCTCCCCCTTCTTCCATGACTCAACATCCTCTCATCTTTCAACTCATCTCTATCTCTGTCGTCCACTTCTCTTTCCTGTTTCCCCCTCTTCCTGCTGTTTCTCTGTAATTTCCCTCTGGCCTCTCCCCCTCCCTTAACGAAACACTTTCATATTAAATTTCCTAATATGGTTTAAAACCATTGTTCCCATTTTGCAACTCTATAAATGGCCTTTTTCCCTCTAATCATTCAGTCTGTCTGCCATTTTGATCAACTTTGCTCCTTCTTTTTTCATCACTGACTCACTGCTACTGTTTCCATGCCTCCTACACCTTTCTCTTCTCTACCTAACCTTATATTATTTTTTTCTGTCCCTGTAGTACCCTATCTGACCGGGCCTGCCTGCGACAGCTGGCAGGGGAGCCGGGTAAGGCAGGCCGGGACCAATTGGACCTGGATGTCCAGCGAAGCCTGGAGGACAGCCTGGCCACAGAGGCTTATGAGAGGAGGATCCGTCGCCTGGAGCAGGAGAAAGTAGAGCTGAGCCGCAAACTCCAAGGTATGGCTGATGGACAAAGTTTCTCTTTGCAATTTGAGGCTGAGAGGGAGGAGACACATTGGTGCATTTATTCTACTGATGTTTAACTCTTGCTTAAAGAGTTCAGATTACCAAAACATGCACGCATACATTTACTCTGACATACATACATACTGTAAACCCACACTGTACTGTACATTTAGTAGACTATATATTTTTTAAAACATGTAAATAAATGGATCATATTGAGAGTCCTCTTCTATTAGGTATTTTCTCCTCACAACCAAGTTTTATTTGAAAACAAACAACAACAACAACAAGGAACACATAACTAATGCGTCTCCCCTGACCGGTTGCAGAGGCGACTCAGACGGTGCAGGCCCTGCAGCACCCAACAGGCGAGGGCCCTGTCAGCGCCAACAAGGAGGTGGAGATCAGGAGTCTGAAGAGCGAGATCGACATCCTCAAGAAGCAGATCGCTGGTCAGGATTCTTTTTCTTTTCATTCACCAACCTGAGGAGTTGGAATTAACCAGCTATTCACTTACTTACCAGCCTAATTTTAAGTTTGGGAAAACTCTAAATCGAACTTTGGAGTATTTATAAACTTTTGGAAACAAAGTAACACAGCCACTGTTAAATTGAATGTCTGTTAAGAAAGAGACTAGGCCACCCTGCTCGCTGTCATTGGCTGAGGGTTAAACCCCTACCTGTCTATTATCCTTAAGGATAATACTGCATAATATACCTTTAAAGTAAGGTTTTATTAACCTGTTTGCATTCATTTGTCTGTGTGTGTCAGAGTCGGGCCAACGGGAGAAGCAGCTGGAGGACGTGTCGTCGGCGCGCAGGGATTTGGAGGACTCATCCAAACACGCCAAGACTCTGGAGAAACAGATGAAGAGCGTTACACAGGAGAGGGATGACATGCACAAGGTAGAAGCACTATTGTGTGTGTGTGTGTGTGTTTGTATGTGTGTATTTGTATTTTCCTTATGTTAGTAACGGATGTTGTGCCCCTAGTGTAGGAAAAAAACGGGATTACTTTGATTTTGATGTCAAAAAGTCAAATAAACGCCTTTCTTATATTGAGATGAATTTTCTTTGAAGTCACTGTGAGAGTCTAAATGTTGATCTACGCGCTCCCTTTTTTATGGCCAGGATCTTGCTGAGTCCAACGAGAAGCTGAAATCTCAGTCGAAAGAGCTGAAGGAAGCCCACAGCCAGAGAAAACTGGCCATGCAGGAGTTTTCTGAGCTTAATGAGAAACTCACAGACCTCAGGTAGGATCACCCCCCCCCCGCCTTTTTTGTATGTTGTTTGTATTTTAAAATAAAAAATGTTTTCTGTGACTGAACTTTTCACCCAGGTCGGTGAAGCAGCGTCTGGCTCGCCAGTTGCGCGACAAGGAGGAGGAGATGGAGAGCCAGGCTCAGAAGCTTGAGGCACTTCGCCTTGAGGTGCGGAAGTCTGAGAGGGCCAGGAAAGAGGTAGAGTAGTCTCCCTGTGGTTGCTAGAACACGCTGTTCCGTCACCAGCAACTGGTTGGTGCACAAAATGGCGTCCGCGTCCTCATATCACATTTCTAGAAATAGTTCTAGATTTCCATAATTATTTATACAGTAGATTAGAAACAATGTTGCAGTGGCTGTATTTCAGTTTATAATTAGTTTCTACACATTTGCAAGAATGTGACAGACATTTGGGTAGATTTCCATCAGTTTAGAGTAGCATAGCACATCATAATGTCCTTAGGTTAATACACAGAACAATGCAGTGGAATAAGGCCATTTATTCCATTTCATTTATAGTTATTTTGTGTATTGGTGCAGTTATGTGTGGTTGGAGTGTCTAGCTTGTGCATGTTTTTGATGGGATTTTATAGGTTACGAATGTATAAACATGTATAAAAAAAGATGTTGAAATTAGGGTTGCACGGTATGAGGGAAATATGCGATAATGTTGTTGAATGTCGCCATAACAATATTACGTGTGATGAATAAACAGATACTAATGTGTTCTCAGTTTAGTCTTTCTGCTGCTTGCAGTATTCTTCTAAAATACAACAAATGGCTTGTTGAATTTGAAACAAACAAAAGGAAATCCTTTGCAACATTCTTTTATTGAGCATATTAAACATCGAATTGAAATATAAAAGGCATGACTAAAAAAAAGAATGATGCTACATTTTAAAGTCCAGTTTTCTGCTGATATTTTGTTTCAACTTACAAAACAAAATCTTAGTCTTTCGCAATATGTTGCAGTATTCATCATGTGTGTATTGCGGCAGTTGATATCGCGATGACAATACAGAAAAACAATATATTGTGCAGCCCTGGTTGAAATGGGTGCATAAGGGGAGCAATGGTGTATGATATATGCCTGCATCCAATCACTGGAGTTTATGTGTGAATCAGATGGAGGTGCAGACGGAGGAGAAGACAGCGGAGGCTATGAAAGAGAGGAAGCTGAGAGAGCGTAATGAGCAGTATAGCCGACAGCTGGAGGAGGAGTTGGAAGGGCTTAAGGTAAGCATGCCAACAAACACAGATGAACATGAACCTGTCCATCCACAGAGTTTCTGCGCATCTGTGCGTTTGTTCTGTACTGACACTAAGGGCCATATTTTAACAATCAAACACATGGCGTGAAGCGCCTGGCGCAGGTGCTTTTAGGGCGTGTACGAATCCACTTTTGCAAGTTTAACCGTGGAAAAAAGGGTCAAAAGGGTTGTACTTAGTGTCTTCATTAATTCATAGTTGTGTTTTGAGCATAACATGCAATAAACCAATCAGTGTCATCGCTCATTCCCTTTAAAAGCCAGGCGCGTTTGTACCTTGGCACATTGCTATTATGATGGCGGATTTGCTAAGCAGGAATGAGAGATTTACAGGAGAAGAAACTAATAGCACACGAGCAGATCATATATGACACAAGCACTATGCCACCAAAACTCTACGAGGTGAGGCCTGCGTTAAAATAACAATGAAATGCTGTGCTCTTGACTTTAGACCAGGTGTTTGTTGGTCAATGGCGCGATCGCTTTCCGCTGCCTTGCAACGTCCTGTTGTGTTCTTTAACCCCCCGATGTAGCACATGTAGACTTTATATTTCACAGCTGTTTTCCTTCAGATCGTTTATTCCGTCATTTCCAACTACACTTGAAGGCAGCTACGTTACCCGGAGAAAGAGGAGAGACGAGCGAGACAGATCGACTATGCTTTGTTGTTTGGCAAACATTGAGCTTTAACATGTACTCCTGGACAGTTCAGTGCTTTTGTTTCATGTTTTAAAACCTTCTTGTGGCAGGGATAGAGGCATTGAGGTTTCCTGTACATGTCTGAGAAAAGTCTGATCGCCATTTTCCTTATCAGCTACTGTAGCGTGACGTCGGGTTTTGTTCTCAAAAGTTGAGTCAGTCTGAACTTTTTGCCGCAGGCCTGCTGTGTTTTTTTTTTTTTTTTTTATGTCCCCCCTGCAGCAGCCTCCACCACAGGCTAAACGCACTACCCCCATTAAAAATGAATGGAAAGACCTGTTTGATGCTGCACCGTCTGGCGGCCGACTCAAGCTGTGTGAATGGCCACTTTAATGATCTTATTCACACTTTTCTCTCCATACTTTACTAATCTTTATGTCTGCCGCTCAACCTCACCAACCCCACTTATACTCCGTATTCCCACCCAGCTGAAGCAGGCAGGCTCCTCTGCTGCCCCGGCCTCAGCGGACCAGACCCAGGAGGTGGGCCGCCTGCGGGGAGATCTGGAGAAGAAAACGCTCCTGTATGAGGAGGAGTTGGCACGCAGGGAAGCGCAGCACAGCTCGGAGCTGAAAGCCCTGCGCAAGGAGCTGCGGGACGCTGAGAGCCAACACCTTGCCCTGCAGAAAGAGATCCTGATGCTCAAAGACAAGCTGGACAAGACTCGCCGCGAGAGGTACTTTATCACTTTTTCTTTATTTTTTTCATCTGATCAAGGCAAAATGTTATTTTGGTGTAGCAATGTCCAATGTCCTGGCTGTTGACATTATTTTTGTTTTCTTCATTGTCCTTTCCAGTGATGATTGCATCAGGTAATTAAGTTATAATGGTATCAATGTGTAGTAACTGTGAAGTAGTGTTTTGAATAGTTAATCAAATTTTTGTTAGATTAATATATTGTTAGAATTTAATAGTTGTGTTTCCCCTAACCCAAGGACAGAATAACCTCTTTTGCAGGTATCTTTCTTCCAGAGGTTTTCAAGTTTTTTTTGTTTTTTTCATCCCTCCAAATTGACCCCCATTTTCCAGGAGATGCATGAAGATTCAGGGCCCTATCTTGCACCAATGTGAAATAGTATTATTGTGTATATCTATATATACAGTACATGGAATACCTCTTTTGACAGAGGATTGAGAGACGACAGAAAATTTTTCCTTCCTGCTTAGCAAATCCGCTATTCATCATAATAGCAATGCGCCAAGGTGCAAACGCGCCTGGCTTTTAAAGGGCATGGGAGATGACACTCTGATTGGTTTATTGAATGTCACGGCCAAAACACACCTATGAATTAATGAAGACAATAAGTACAACCCTTTTGAATCATGCACCCGGCACACCCTTTTTTCCGCCGTTAAACTAACAAAATTAGATTCATACTCGCCCTACGCCAGGCCCTTCACACCATGCTCTTAGATCGGTAAAATAATAAGTCATTTCAAAGATTCAGAGAACTCGTTACTCACCCTTATGAAATGATTGCTGATATAAATTATATTATTGCCACTCTGAAAGCAACTATCCAAGCAGGCAGTTACAGTGCTGTTGAGATGATCAATTGCAATTTTACTCATTTGGTTTACTGTACCTAATCTAGGGTGTATTTCTTAATAGAAAAATCTTCTTATTGCGACTTTAAGTGGTACAACTTGTTTTTTGTACACAATACTGAAGTTTTGAATGGTAAAGTAAGTAAAGGGCAAAAATGGTTGAATTAGTAAAAAAAAGAAAAGAATATTCTGTAAGAATATGCCTACTCTGATATTAAATACCTAGAAATGAAACTAAGTCAGTTATTTATCTGCAGCAGACCCCCTGGTAGGCACTCAGGGGCACCTGATCCCATGTTGAGAACCGCTGGTTTAATCACATTTCTTTTATAAGATCTTGTTTTTGAGTAGAGAGCTTTCAAGCTTTGTTTTTGTACCCTGTAGCCTAACTTTGCTGCCTGGTGTTGCTGACATTATTCTCACAGTGCTTTGTACTTCATTTTTAAACACACCCCTGTATCAGGTTCTAACTGCATTAATGTGTTTGGGCTGAATAATGTGAGCCTGGTCTTAGTGCCAAGCCTTTGGTTTAGGTTTTAAGGAAATGAGTGGAGCCAACGGTCCTCACATGAACAAAGGTAGGAAGATAGATGAGGCATTTTGAGAGATTGGTGTACATTTGGTTATATTTTTAATTTGTTTATACTCCTGTCGGTAAGTTAAATGTAGAGTGGCAGAAAAAAGTAATTCCACAAAATCAAAATCTCTGAATATAGTCCCTTTTTTTTAAATTGAGATTGGATTAGCAGCTGTGAATAATGGTTAGGGAGTAAATGTAAGTTTATATAATGCCACAAGTTTAACAATCTGTGTGTGTGTGTGTGTGTGTGTGTGTGTGTGTGTGTGTGTGTGTGTGTGTGTGTGTGTGTCTTGTGTGTGTCTTGTGTGTGTCTTGTGTGTGTGTCTTTGTGTGTGTCTTGTGTGTTTCCTCCAGCCAAAGCGAGCGAGAAGAGTTTGAGACGGAGAACAAGCAGAAGTACGACAGGGAGAGAGTCCTGCTTACTGAAGAAAATAAGAAGCTGTCCAGTGAACTGGATAAGGTAAGATATTTGGTCACATAGACACGAAATAAAAGAAAAATCACACTAAGAACACTCATGTCCAGTTTCTCTCACCCTTTTCTATCTTGCTTTCTCATCTTTTTAGGGATTTGTTTATCCCTCTCAAACACACACAGACATACACATTCCCCTAACCCCAGGTGACCCCCTCTCGGCCGACACAAACCCTTTCATCACATTCCTTTCTCCACCCCGTCTCTCCCAGCCATGCCAAAGAAATCACTGTTCAATATCCCCCATAAAACACCCTGTAGCCTCCTACACAGTCAGATGGAATAACTCTCTGGATTACGCTCTATTGACTTTGGAAATCGCTCTTGGAAGTTTAAAAAGACCCCCAATTTAAACAATGTCTTAGAAGTGGGAGGCATTTTGACATATGGAATAAAATGTCAGAGTGTTGTTTTTAAAGTCTGCACCTGATAACAGAGAAAAAAATATCTGGATGAAATTGAGAGAATATGGATGTGGGTGCCACTGGAATGATAACACATATCACTCTAGTTATTTAATGTATTTTTATGTTATTTCATATTCTGAAAAAAATGTTTATAAAAGCTAAAGCACTCAGTTTAGATTTGTCTGTATGATTTGCTTCAGTTCTTCATCTTTGGATTGTGTGAAAATATTATTGTTTGACTAAGTCTTATCTTTCAAAGGAGGGACTGAATATCAACAGTGTTAGCTTAGTAGCAAAAAAAGGCCGCTCCTTCAATTCTGTCTTTTTGTGCGTGTTTTCACTAAAGGAGAGTAAGCAGGCAAACCTCTGAAGTTAAATTTTCACTGGCTCAAATTGGTGAAGAATGACTAGTGATAATGCAGAAAGAAACTTATTGCTATAGCAATTCAGCCACACATGAGAAACTGTTTTGCTGCGTGTTTAGAATGAAACAGAAGATTTTTGTAGTATTCTTATCCAAAATCTCTCTTTTTCTGTAAGGCATGTTTGTACAAGTCCTCCAGTTTGGATTTACCGAAACCCTTTTAACGCCACAATCTTGCCAGTAAAATATTAGTTAAGAAAAAAAGAGCTTGTTATCGAACCTTTCAGTAAATTTGCAAGCCATGATGTGCATCACACTGAAACAGTAATGAATAATTTTACTTTTTATTTATTTATTTTAATGTTAGTTGATGGCGGTTATGCATTATAGTTGTATATAAGTGTTTCCTCCTGGTGAAGAAAGGCACACTCGCTGTACAGGATTTGTATGACAGACCTGCTACTTGGGATTTCCCGATGTCTGATGGTCACTTCCAAACAAGTGCAGACATCTTGAGTGATTTTGATTGAGTGATTTTATTTTATTTTTTCTCCATTTTGTGGGCTTTTGCCCAAAGACTTACAGCACATGTTGAAAAAGCCAATATTTATTTCATCCCATGTTTGTTTATTTCAGCGGCTCCGAGCTTTTTTCAACAACATAGTTTTATGACTTTTACTGTCCTCAAAGATATTCCAAACATTTGTAGTCAACAAGCTCCAGGAATAGAAATCGCAATTGCAACATTACATCACAGTCTTGACAGCTGCAACATACTACAAAATGTGCCCACAAAGTAGGTATTTAAGCAAACTAGGACAGTTTGAGACCTGTAATGACGTCATGACTGTTAGGTCTTCTCACACACACACACCTCATATTAAAGGATTCAGGAAAACTTTAGAGATTAATCACCCTCTGTGGGTGTGGGTGGGCGTGGGTGGGCGTGTGTGTGTGTGTGGTGTGCGTGCACACGCACATCAATTACTGGTCATGAGTGTGTTTGGTAGATACACCTCCCAGATGCTCAACCACACTCAACTACAATGCTGCTAAGAAGGTGTGTGTGGACACACTGCTTAGAAGGTGTGTGGACACACACACCTTCTTAGCAGCATTGTAGTCAAGTGTGGTTGAGCATCTGGGAGGTGTATCATGAAAATAGTCATAACCTTCAACAATACAATGATTCATTTTACATACTGAACCAGTCCTAATTTTCTAGGCTGAGCACCTTTCATCATTTCAGCATCTCCATTTACCATACTTACTAATGACAGCTTTACGACTTTTTAATATGTTTAATCTGACCTGTTTTCTTTGCTTGTGTGTTTGCACTTATTCCTTCAGCTGACCAGCATGTTTGAGAAGGTGAGCGACTCCAACAGGCAGCTGGAGGAGGAGATGAGGGAGCTGGCTGACAAAAAGGAGAGTGTAGCTCACTGGGAGGCCCAGATAACGGAAATCATCCAATGGTGAGACACACACACACACACTAAAATGCAGGAACATTGTCAAATGTCCTCAATACTTGCTTTCTATTTTCATTGATGATATAGCACAAACTGAATAACAGCTATATTCTCTCTCTCACACACACACACACACACACACACACACACACACACACACACACACACACACACACACACACACATACACCCACCCATGTTGTCTAGTAGGGTATTGGGTTAGTCCGTAGCATTTCTCGCATGCCTTTGTAGATCTTAGAGCTACTTGACCCTCCCTTCCTCTCAGATCACTTCCCATGGCAGCTGACACCTCACCAGCTGCTCAGCTTCCCTCTGTTGGACAAGCCTGCAGTCCTCACATAGCACACATTCCACACACACACACACACACACACACACACACACACACACACACACACACACACACACACTACATTCAGCCAGACACAGAAACACACAAATGCACGCACTCACATTCCAAAAACATGCACATACAAATGTTGAGTCTGTAATGCATTTTTAGAAGAATGTAGTGAGTATTGTTGCCCCCTGGGGGAGGTGATGTGCTACTGCAGTGGATAAACTGGGGCCAAAAGGATCACTTAGTGGGTAACATGTTATAGTCCTCATAATATGACTTTTTGTTTTGTTTTAAAGTTTAAATATAAAAAAGTGTGTGTGTACATGTGGAAGTCAGTGTATATTTGAAATATGCAAATGTGTATAGCATAGTAAGTGTGGAATACTGCTAAAACTTTATGTGAGACAAATGTGACACTAGTTATAACAATATGGTTGTGGAAAGGGAATCAGTGCATTTCATAAAGTAGCATAATGTTATAGTTTCAGACTGACTGAAAGTATGTCTTTGAAATGTCTTTGCATGTATGGTAATGCACATTTGTGCGTTTGCTGCAGGGTGAGTGATGAGAAGGATGCTCGGGGCTACCTGCAGGCTCTGGCTACTAAGATGACAGAAGAGCTGGAGGGACTGAGAAACACCAGCCTAGGAGCGAGAGCCACGGTGAAATATACACACACATACAAAGACTGTTTCAAACTACTCTAGATGCTGTTAAGTCAACTGAGATCCCTTTGTATTATTGACATTCAGTCTGTAATTGTGAACTATAAAAATGAACAGATTTGCTGTGCATACGATTTTATTTGAATAAGATGAAGATGATGATGATGAAGTGGTATTTGGCATTCTTTTTACATTTGGGATTTCTGTTAAATTGAATAACTCGTCTAAACTAGTAATACTGTAGTAGTAGAGTAATAGAGTAATAGATGAAGACATGTAGCCTAATAGATGACTCCTCTTCCTTGTCTGTCTCATTTCTCCTTCCATCTTTCACTGTTTTTCATTAACTAACTTCTTTTCCTCTGCGTTTCAGGACATGCCGTGGAAGATGCGCCGCTTCGCAAAGCTGGACATGTCTGCCCGTCTGGAGCTGCAGTCGGCCTTAGACGCTGAGATCAGAGCCAAGCAGAGCATCCAGGATGAACTGAACAAGGTCAAGGCCAACAACATGTCCACTGGTATGGACATTTTCCAAGAACAGTGGAAAAAGTTACCTTTTTGCATTTTTCACTAAAAGCTGTTAGATTTGACTATTCGTTTTTACAGATTTGTGATGCATTATTGTCTCTAATCCACCAGTAAACTGCAGGATGTGGAAAGTAAAAACCAGGAGCTCCTGGCTGAGATCGACAGGCTGAAGAAAGAGACAGAGGAGCTGCGGCTACGAAGGGGTACAATTTGAAAATATATCAAATGAGCTCTATGTTTATTGCCCGTTACCAAAACGCACAAATAATGTGTGTTAACACATATTTATTAATTTCACAAACACTGTGATCTTGCAAACTTCTATATGCATTTTTTTTAATATATGGATTGACAAATGTATTTAAATGGGTCCATAGATGAATGGACACTGCCCACTGTTAAACTTTGCGCAAGAGATTATTGCTATGAAAGAGGGATAACCACAACCAGGGACCCACATTAGAAGGTTTAGCGAGAGCAGCCATGTTAGAAATAAAATCATGTGCTATGTACATGAACATGTATTGTTACTGTGGTCATATGAAACACCCCCACTTTTTAGAAACAGTCCTGTGACTCATTTTGTTTAAGTCACCCTTTGATGTTTTAATATTGCGTACTTAACACAAGATGTGTAATTTGTTCTGTGTCTGTAGGTGTCAAGCACCAGGATTCCCAGAATTCCTTCTTGGCTTTTCTCAATGCCCCCACCTCAGCCCTCGACCAGTTTGATGTAAGTATTCAAGACACAAAATCCTTACAGGGGGTAATTCAAAATACAGCTGATGTGAGAAACCGTATATATCTGTCTGGAATTTTGAAATATATGATCTTTACCAACTGGATAATCATAAATCTCGTACATCTGCAGTTTATAAAATTATATCTGTGCTTTTTTCTTCATGCTTTTATGTTTTTTCTGTTTACATCTTTATTTTTGTTTATCTTTTTGGTTGTTTCCTTGCTTCATTCTCTGCTACATCAGGACTCTTATTCCTCATCCTCATCTTCTTTAATTGAGTTTTGGGAAGACGTAAGTTTCTCTTGGCTAGGCGGAGGTCCATGTTTGTGTATGTGTGTAACAGTAGCTGTACCATGTTGGACTCTGAGCATTTTATTAGCTGAAAAAGACAGTGTAGATCTAGTGTATCCATATTGCGGCCGTGAGTTTGTGCCTGTGCCTCAGTGTAACTGTGACCAAGAGCAAAGGCACTGCAAAAAATGTCAGTCCTGTTTAACAAGGTCTAAATATTATCCATCTTAATACAAATGAAAAATACATGCTTCTGGTGCACTGCACCTGAATTAATTTTCTTCTATTGCCTATACTTGTTAATATGATATTTTTGCAGTGTGCTGCCCTTGTATTCAGTTGTTTGCTAGTTCTTGTAGGCCAGTGGGCTATTTGAATGGCTCTACCTTGGCTTTTTTTGTGCTAGAATTTCTGTTGATCACAACCACAAAGTACTCCGTACATTTTTTTAAATCCTTTGTACACCCCTTCATCTTTTATCAGTTGTTTTTTTTAGCCAGAAAGAGAACTTGAGTTGTCACTGTGTTCCATACTGACTTTTCCAGCTCCCTTTCCATCCCCATGTTCATGTTTTTCCATTTGCAACCATCCACCCTCTGTACTAAATTCAACTCTCCACAGTACTCTCTAAAGTACTCTGTAGTAGAGACAGTAGTCTAATGCAGTGATTCCCAACCAGAGGTACTTTGTACAAAGGAGCATGTGGAAAGCTCAATTAACTCATCTGAACTAAACTAAATAAATTTAAGGAATACAAAGGTAAATGCAAAAATGTAAGGATAAAGGATAGATACTGTATATGGTTAAACTTTTTGAAGAAGCAGTTAATATAGTTAACAAAAAATAGCTAGGATAAACATTTGATACAGTTAGCAAAAAGTAATGGATAAATAGCTAACATAGTTGGCTTAAAGTAATGGATAAACATTTGGTAGATAAGCTAAAAGTAATGGATAAACATTTGAAGTTAGCTAAAAGTAATGCATAAACAGCTAAAATAGTTAGATAAAAGAAATGGAAAATAGTTGAGAGTAGAGTAGCGGATAAAGTAGCGGATAAACAGATCAAGTTGGCTAAAGTAATGGATAAACAGTTGACAGAGTTAGCTAAAGTAATGGATGAACAATTAATAGTTAGCTAAAGTAACGGAAAAACATTGAATTGAATTAGATAAAAGTATGCTAATTGAAAAACATTTGCTAGATAGTTATAAGTAATAAACATATCAAATATACTGAAAATTATAAATGCAACACTTTTGAGTTTGCCCACATTTTCATGAGCTGAACTCAAAGATCTAAGACTTTTTCTATGTACACATAAAAGACTTATTTCTCTCAAATGTTCACAAATCTGTCTCAATCTGTGTTGTGAGCACTTCCACTTTGCCAAGATAATCCATCCACCTCACAGGTGCGGTATATCAAGATGCTGATTAGACAGCATGATTATTGCATGTGTGTCTTAGGCTGGCCACAGTAAAAGGCCACTCTAAAATGTGCAGTTTTACTGTATATTTAACTGTATGCACCTGTGTTCGTTGTCCATTATATTTTGGTCAGTGTAGTTAGAGGATAAATGGCTGTATGGTGGTTTAATATTGTTAATAGTGTTATCAAACAAAATAAGGTTGGGAACCACTGATTTGATACAATACAGGCTTATGTTACAATTGTAATGTTTCTCTCTCATTCTATTTAACTATGTGTTTTCAACTCTGCTAGACAGCCTTTCTGATATTCACTCATCTCTCTGTCTTTGCCACTCTCTGCCTCTCCTGCCATTGAAGCGCTCGCCCTCCGTTGGCCC
This sequence comes from Etheostoma perlongum, assembly GCA_026937815.1. Classification (NCBI taxonomy): domain Eukaryota; kingdom Metazoa; phylum Chordata; class Actinopteri; order Perciformes; family Percidae; genus Etheostoma; species Etheostoma perlongum. Next base: position 22,560,264 of record CM049388.1, read on the forward strand.
AGCTAGCAAAGGCAGACGCGTAAGCACCATCACTGTGCTCTTCGATCTCAGAGCCTTTCTTAAAGTGCTGTCTTGTCATGTTGCTATTTAATTTGCGTGTGCATTTCCTGTGTATGTTTTCTGTGGCTGTCTGATTGCATGGCAGGGGTTCTGAAAAATATTTGTGTTGTCAAAGGCATTACTGTGTTTATTCATTTTCCACATTTTAATTACATTAAATATTGATATGTGTGCTGCCTGTGTGCATTGGTGTCAGTGTGTTTATTGTTTTTATTCTTCAGCATAGCTTTGTAAATGGCCATGCATGGTGTATGGTGTACGCTTGTGGTGTCTTACATTAGCATGGTTATTGGGCTATGATGATGATGTGTTTTCATGTGTACATAGGGGGGGCAATAAAGTTGTGGTTGGTGTTTCTCTGTAACTTTGAAAGTATCTTGACCTCAATATCTGTGTGTACTGTTTTCCATTTGTGTATTGGCACCCGCCCCTTTCTCTCTACGCATGGATGCTGTATATTGTTCTCTGGTTTGTTTGGTTTAACTAACACTCTACTTCTTTCCCTCTGCCTCCTTTCCTACCTCCTTCCCATCCTTCTCTCTCCATCTGCCTCATCACCACATTGTTCCTCTTTATTTCTCATCCTCATTTTCTTTTATGCTCCCCCCTTCTCCTTCTTTTTGTTCTTCTTTTCTCACTTATCTTTTCTTACTTTTCCCTGGTCTTCCATCATGCCTCTCTCTCCTCAGGTGGACTCTATGGATAACTTCACCCCCTCCAACACTCCATCCCGGGAAGATGACCCTAAGTCCCTCCTCAAGTCCCGATCGCGGTCACCCTCCATGGCTAGTGATATGGAGCCCATAGAGGTCAGACAATCCCTTAGTCTGGGCGAGAAACTTGGTTTTGAATAGAGGCTGGTGTCCTACTAGCAAGATAGATGTAGGGGGCTTTCACACCTGCCTCATTTAGTTTGATTAATTCACACCACAGTTCGTTTTCTTCCATGGTGCGGTTTGTTTGGGTAGGTGTGAATGCGGCAATTGCACTCTGAATGTGCACCAAAAGCGGACCAAACAAACAAACGTACCCAGACCTCCTTCATGAGGTGGTCTCAGTATGCTTTCAGCCGAACTCTGGAGCGGTTTGTTTGTGGTGAGAATTTGATCCGAACTTGACCGGCACCAACTATGTATATTCACAAGTGTAAGCTAAATGACTCCTGATCATGAGTCAGATCTGTTTTGCAATCTGCGTTGTGGCAAAACATACAAACTTTAGCAGCTTGCTGTGTTTCTTTAACAAAAATAGACTGCGATCAAGCTCGTCGTCCGTCACTCACATCTTTGTGGTCAAACCAACCGCTGCTAAAGTTGGAGACACCGGCAGAGGAGATGTGACCAGAGCAGATGTTGTAACGTCGCTCGCTGAACGTCTGATTATTTAAATGAAAAAAAAAAATGGTTTGACCATGGAGATGGAAGAAATACGCACTAGTCCAGAACACAGGACCTTCTTCCTGTATTTACTTTCTTGCTCCCGCCCCCAACACGTCTGACCAATGAGTGGATTTAACATTCTTGCGCGGTTTGTAATAAGCCATTTTGGTACGCTTGGATCCAGGTGTGAAATGAAACCGAACCAAGGGGAAATCTCTTCAGGTTTACAAACTCAACCGATTCAGACCGGAGCAAATGAAATGTAGAAGATATCTGAGGACAAGAGAACTTTGGTGGGATGTCATTTTCTTTCATCACCATATAGAAATCCGATCTAGATTTGTTTGGATTAAGAAGATCTAGTTTAGCAACAGTTGCATCTGGTGTGTCTGGCATCTGTGTGTCTGGTGTCTCCGTTGAGGAACAAGAAAAAAATTGGTCCAAATATTCCTCATACCGATTCAATTGACAATTTGCAATGAAGGTTCAGCTGAAACTTACTCAGAGCCACTCACAATACTGAGTTTGTCAAATAGGTCAGCCCTTGTGAATAGCGAGTAACTCAATTCTTAGTTAACTCATTATGGAGAAATGGGAGCAGTACAATGCAAAAGAGAACATTGAGGCCAGCTGTAGACTCCAATTTAAATTGAACTTGGTGTGTTCTCAGACACAGTTGTCTAACATGGTGCTGCAAGTTAATACCAGTGTCCTAATTGGGACTTGTTGTGCTTGTAAACCAAATTGAAAGCAGATATGATTCGCAAGTTTCTCATAATGAATAATGGAGTCATCTTAAAGCTAGTTTAACTATGTGAACAGATAATATGAGACTGCAGGCAATCACATTGCTCATATTTTACTAATTGGAGCCTGAGGGAAACCGTAGACAATTTTTTAAGTCAGTACCCTACCTTGGCAATCAATATGAAATAATGATTTTGCTGAATGTATTGCCAGCTGTAATTTCGTCACCTCCATCCTTACCACTGACTTAACTTGTAGAATGTCTTGTCCTAGCTTTTTGTCCTTGGTAAGCTATTCATTATGTCACTCACACATTGGACAAAAACTAACAAAAAAAAACAGCCAAGATACAGTCCCTCACTGCATGTTTTTGTGTGTTTTATCATGCAGTTGATAGACCATCCTCCTCGTACAATCCAGACCCCCACAATGCGCTCAGGGGGTTACGGCAGCATTGGACGCTCCTCTCCTAAGGTTAGACATTTTTCTGTAGGATCCCACTTCATTGTTAAACGTTGCCATAACAGACATCATGCTATTTTATTAACCACTGATTATGTCTGTTACTCATACATGCTCATTCCTTCATGCACAGCCCAAAGCACATCAGTTTGTGGTGAAGTCATTCACCACGCCCACTAAGTGTAACCAGTGCACTTCCCTCATGGTGGGGCTCATACGTCAAGGCTGTACCTGTGAAGGTAAGGACAGGAATAGCGAAAGGTGAAGGAAAACACAGTAGATGGGATCTAAACTTTTAAACTGTGTTCTGGCAATTCTTCAATTGAACCAGTGGACACTATTAAATCTTTAACACACCCAAAACCTGCATAATCTGTTACTAGAATTATTCCTGTTTATATTTTCAAGTTTAACAAATATCCATAGAACATGACAATTAAAACCGCAAAGCTATGTTGTCTTTTTATTGATTATAAAATCTAAAACTTGATCGACTGAACATCTCATTTGTCTCATCTTGTCTCCGTCTGTCTCCTTGTCCAGTGTGTAACTTCTCCTGCCATGTAACATGTGCGGACAAGGCTCCGGCTGTGTGTCCCGTGCCCCAGGACCAGACCAAGGGCCCGCTGGGTATTGACCCTCAGAGGGGTATTGGTACTGCGTATGAAGGCCACGTCAGGGTGAGTGAGAAAGAAAGCCCTGCTTGTCTTTGGCCCCAGATAATGACTCAGTGAACTGAATAGTCGGTTGAAAACAATGCAGATTTTTGGAGAGCTTGAGATAAGCTGGTTTCTGAGTTGTTTACTTCACGTGAAACCAAATAAACTTTCACTCCCCCTGGATTCTTTGCACAGCCACACAAAGGTAAACATGAACTGTAGCTTTTGGTGGACACTTGTTTTACAGGTTTCTCGTAGTACCATGACGGCTTACACAAGAGCAGAGATCTTCAACAGTGGGTTCTGGGACCCTAGGGGGTCCTAAAGAATCACTGCAGGGGGGCCTCCAAATTATTGTTAATTTTTTTAAAGGTTAAAAATAACATGAATCCAACATATTATTAGCAAATATAAATCAGTTTTTTGTTTGTGAAAAAAAAAATGATCGGCTTACTGGTCTAAGGGTAGTCACAAAGGTAGCCATGCACAGATACAGTTTATCCTGAGGATTCACTGTTCCATATGTATGTTTATCAATAAAACATGATTCATAAAATCATGGCTACAGATATTTGAATAGCTTAGAATTTTAAGCACTCAAAAGGTATGTATAAAGGCTTTAGGCTGCCCACATGTTCTTCCCAGTTTAATATGCAACCTAATTATATACATTATAAAACATGTAGTATGGGGGCCCTGATCCGTCTTTCTCTCAATTAAGGCGTCCTTGGCTAGAAAAAAAGACCCCGGCACTACAGTACAGATACCCTGAGTGGGAATTTCAACTACCAACCACATATTATATCACTCAACCATGTCTCTGTGTCTGTCCTAGGTGCCCAAGCCTACAGGGGTGAAGAAGGGTTGGCAGAGGGCGATGGCTGTGGTGTGTGACTTCAAACTGTTCCTCTACGAACTGGGAGAAGGAAAAGTAACGCAACCAAGTGTAGTAGTCAGCCAAGTCATAGATATGAGGTAGGAGAAGTGCAGCAACTCTGACTTATAAATCTGACTTTCCTGGCTGTGTCTAGATAGTTTACTGTGTACTGCAATGAAACAATAGAACAAGTCCACTGTTGACTGACCAACGGTCTAGAAAAAGAAATAGAAAAAAATTACAGAAGTGATTAATCAATTATCAAATACAATTTTCTGCTGATCAACTAATAATAAATAAATAAATAATAATAATGTATACTTTATTAATCCCCAATGGGGAAATTACAATGTTTTCATTCTGTTGTTATTACACACATTACACACACATGCTCAGTACCTATACATGCACTAATGGAGAGATGTCAGAGCGAGGGGGCTGCCCATGGAAAGGACCCCGGAGCATTTGGGGTTTCGGTGCCTTGCTCAAGAGGAGGTAAACTGGCACCTCTCCTGCTACCAGTCCACCACCATACTTTGGTCCGTATGGGGACTTGAGCCGGCTATCCTCCGGTTCCCAACCCAACTTCCTACTGACAGAGCTACTGCCACCCCCCTTATCAGTGGACTAATAGACTAATCGTTGCAGCTTTAGGTCCTGCGTGTCTAACCTTTTGATCTCATCCCTGTCATCCAGGGATGAAGAGTTTTCAGTCAGTTCTGTCCTGGCTTCTGATGTCATCCACGCCAGCCGCAAAGACATCCCTTGTATATTCAGAGTAAGTTTTGTTGTTATCTTTTAAGCAACCATCAGTTTAAAAATTACTGGAATCCCCTTAATTCTTAAATACTATTTAACACCTGGTGTGACTTTCCCCTGTCCCTCGTCTCTCCTCAGGTGACAGCGTCCCAGCTCTCCCCCTCCAGCAACCACAAGCCCTCCATCCTGATCCTGGCCGACAGCGATCAGGAGAGGAACAAATGGGTGGGCCTCCTCAACGAGCTCCACCGCATCCTCAAGAAGAACAAGCTCAAGGAGCGCTTTGTCTACGTCCCCAAGGAGGCGTACGACAGCACCCTGCCGCTCATCAAGACAACACAGTCTGCTGCTATCATAGGTGGGCCTGCAACACTAAAACACAGAGTACTACAAGGGGTATTATAGGAAGCAATTATAGTATATCACTGCTAATCAAGATCCTAGATCCACGTACTCTTTTCATCATCTCTATCATCTGATCCCTATGCAGTCGTTATCTCATTAGAAGATAGGTCCTTTCTTTGTGTATTATTTTTTATTTTCTTTACAGCTGATAGATCAGAGCAACTCTTGAGTTCCAGCTGTTTGTTTTTTTACCATGTTATGAAAACAGGAACCAGCTGATTTTCTGCAAAGAAGCCCCTTTTCTGACCCCTTACTGGCACTGAAATAGCCATGTTGCTTTATTTGCTTTGCCCTTAGATCACGAGCGTGTCGCCCTGGGCAACGACGAAGGCCTTTTTGTCATCCATGTCACCAAAGATGGTAAGATCCACTCTTTAAGATATGTTCTGTGTTCTTGTTTTGTATCTCCCCTATTGCTGTTTTTAAATGTGTTTGCATTAGTAGAGTAAGGGGATTGATGACCTCTTTTTGCTTATTTCTATTCCTTACTTACTCCCAAAACTGCCTGTTACTGTCTCTCGCTTATCTTCACCACTTCCTGTCTTCTCCCTCCATCCTTCCTCCTTCTCAGAAATAATCCGGGTGGGGGACAACAAGAAGGTGCACCACATTGACCTGATTCTCCAGGAGCAGCTGCTGGCGGTCATCTCCGGTAGGAACCGTCACGTCCGTCTCTTCCCCACGCAGGCCTTGGACGGCCGCGAGGCAGAGTCCTTCAAGCTGGCTGAGACAAAGGGCTGCCAGACCATTGTCTCTGGCCCCATCCGCAACGGCTCGCTCACCTGCCTCTGCGTGGCTATGAAGAAACAAATCATCTGCTACGAGGTCAGAAAGCACAGTTTATTACTACTAAACAGATCACTTCTCAAAATAGTTATTTCATTTAAGCCACTGAGATGATATTTAAATTGTTGAAATTTCTTATTCATATTATTTGCTGTTGCAAAACCACTCCGTCTTCCTGCGCTCCAGGTGAATAAAAGTAAAAACCGTCACCGTCGGCTGCCAGAGATGCAGGTGCAGGCCCCGGCGCCCATTCAGTGGATTGGTCTGCTCAGCGAGCGGCTCTATGTAGGATACCAGTCTGGCTTCACCCGCTACAGGTACACTACCTGCTAACTGGCTGATCTATATGCTGTGGAGTTGTTGCTCTAATGGTTTTTATGTCTGTTTTTATTGTTACCATATGTTAAGATGCTCCCTGCTTGGGAAAAGGAAAATCCTGCACCCTGCTCTTTCTATAGCATCAACATTTTCTTTAATAAATGATGCAAGAGCAGAGTGCAAGATGTTTCCTCTACTCCAAGTTTGTGATATTTTCCAACACACCTGCAGAGACCAATTGTTGGACGTGCAAAGTGTTTCTTTGAAAAATCTAACTCTGCAATGACCACCTCAGTGTCCACGGCGACATGGACCCTGTCAACCTCCTCCACCCCGAGGACCACACCCTGGCCTTCATCCCCCAGCAGGCCCTGGACGCCCTCTGCGCCGTGGAGATCTCCAGCAAGGAGCTGCTGCTGTGCTTCAGCTCCATCGGCGTCTACGTGGACTCCCAAGGCCGCCGGTCGCGGCAGCAGGAGTTGATGTGGCCTGCTGTTCCCAACTCTGCTTGTGAGTGCAGGAATGAATGTCATTGTATGCGGTGATTAAATTAAAATGCAGATTTAGAAAACAAATGATGTTTCCCTTTTGTCCAGGCTACAACGCCCCCTACCTGTCGGTGTACAGTGAGAACGCTATCGATGTATTTGATGTCAACACCATGGAGTGGATTCAGACCATCCCTCTGAAGAAGGTCAGTGCTGGGAGTGGACTTTGTCCCGTTGGGACTCAATTTCACATTTTGCTATGTTGCTCTGTTACGAGGCGTTCCACAATTTTACGATCATCTGGGACAGGCTTTCTCACCTTCCCTAGGTTAAGCCCCAAGCACTGCAGATCTGGAAGAAACTACCAGAACACCTGACATCTGCCCCAGTGCTGTGTTCTTTTAAAACTTCTCTGTTTACCATTGCTTTCCCTGAGGTCACTTAGAGATGGTCATTCCGGGCGTCTGGGTAGCTCACCTGGTTGCACAGGTGCCCATATATGGAGGTTTACTCCTTGACACAGTGTTCACGGGTTTGACTCCGACCTGTGGCTCTTTGCTGCAAGGCATTTCCCACTCTGTCTCTCCTTTTATGTCTTCTTCAGCTGTCCTATAGAAAAAAAGACCTAAAATATGCCCAACAAATAATCTGTAGATTCCTACACTTCTATGCTTCTAAAGTTGGTTTTAAATCTACTGTTTACTACTGCTTTGTATGTTATGCCTTTGTAAATCACTTTAAATTACCTTTCTATCTGAATTGTGCTATAAAAATGAATTTCCTTGCCTTCAAGCTTCAGTAGCAGTGGTGTTGAGAGGTTTAGACAGCTGGAGACATCTCTGGCTCCACCTGGTGGATTAGATGATTCACATAATGGTCAATTTCTAGAATAAAGCAGGTGATTATTGATCAGAAATCAGATGTGAGAAATGGATGAGTGATAGATTTCTCTGCCTCCCCCTTCAGGTGCGACCTCTGAACGTTGACGGCTCTCTGAACCTGCTGGGACTGGAAACAGTCCGGCTCATCTACTTTAGAAACAAGATGGCCGGTAAGAAAGTACAAGTGTATTGTGTGAGCAGTACACGGCTAAAAAGTACAAAAATGTCAAGAATAACACAATACACTCTAAGATTAATTCCATTGTGGTTTGTATCTACAGTGAGGAAAATAAGTATTTGAACACCCTGCTATTTTGCAAGTTCTCCCACTTAGAAATCATGGAGGGGTCTGAAATTGTCATCGTAGGTGCATGTCCACTGTGAGGGACATAATCTAAAAAAAAAAAAATCCAGAAAGGTTTTTTTCACTATTTATTTGTATGATACAGCTGCAAATAAGTATTTGAACACCTGAGAAAATCAATGTTAATATTTGGTACAGTAGCCTTTGTTTTGCAGTTCCAGAGGTCAAACGTTTCCTGTAGTTTCTCACCAGGTTTGACACACTGCAGAAGGGATTTTGGCCCACTCCTCCACACAGATCTTCTCTAGATCAGTCAGGTTTCTGGGCTGTTGCTGAAAAACACAAAGTTTGAGCTCCCTCCAAAGATTGTCATGTTGGAAGACCCAGCCTCGACCCATCTTCAATGCTCTAATTGAGGGAAGGAGGAGTGAGCCAAAATCTCGCAATACATGGCCCCGGTCATCCTCTCCTTAATACAGTGCAGTCGCCCTGTCCCATGTGCAGAAAAACACCCCCAAAGCACGATGCTACCACCCCCATGCTTCACAGTAGGGATGGTGTTCTTGGGATGGTAATCATCATTCTTCTTCCTCCAAACACGGTTAGTGGAATTATGACCAAAAAGTTCTATTTTGGTCTCATCTGACCACATGACTTTCTCCCATGACTCCTCTGGATCATCCAAATGGTCATTGGCAAACTTAAGACGGGCCTCTTTTCAGGTCATTGACCAGCTTCTCCCGTGTAATTCTGGGATGATTTCTCACCTTTCTTGAGACCCTATGTGGTGAGATCTTGCATGGAGCCCCAGTCCGAGGGAGATTGACAGTCATGTTTAGCTTCTTCCATTTTCTAATGATTGCTCCAACAGAGGTCCTTTTTTCACCAAGCTGCTTGGCAATTTCCTCGTAGCCCTTTCCAGCCTTGTGGAGGTGTACAATTTTGTCTCTAGTGTCTGGACAGCTCTTTGATCTTGGCCATGTTGGTAGTTGGATTCTTACTGATTGTATGGGGTGGACAGGTGTCTTTATGCAGCTAACGACCTCAAACAGGTACATCTAATTTAGGATAATAAATGGAGTGGAGGTGGACATTTTGAAGGAAGACTAACAGGTCTTTGAGGGTCAGAATTGTAGCTGATAGACAGGTGTTCAAATACTTATTTGCAGCTGTATCATACAAATAAATAGTTAAAAAATCATACATTGTGATTTCTGGATTTTTTTTTTTTTTTAAGATTATGTCTCTCACAGTGGACATGGACCTACGATGACAATTTCAGACCCCTCCATGATTTCTAAGTGGGAGAACTTGCAAAATAGCAGGGTGTTCAAATACTTATTTTCCTCACTGTAGCTGTTGCTCTTCATCACCGTTTCCACAGTTAGCTCCAGCAGCATGTGTAGCTGCAGTTGTCATCGCATGACTTTAACTCTTACTGAAGTATTTTGTCACTGTGTAACCGTTATTCAGCTCATTGTATAATACTGTTTTGGACAACAAAAGCAACAGTAGAAAGTTTGATGTAAACACGGCTGTGGCTTTGTTGTGATCTTCCAGAGGGTGACGAGCTGGTCGTCCCGGAGACGTCAGACAACAGCAGGAAGCAGATGGTGCGCAGCATGAACAACAAGAGACGCTTCTCCTTCAGGGTGCCTGAGGAAGAGCGACTTCAGCAGAGGAGGTAGTTTATCTGCAGCAAGAGGCACTTCTAGAGTTTTATTCGCGCTGTTTACCTTCGCCAAAGTTTTCCTTAAAATGTTTCTTGTTTTTGCAATTTCGTTAGTTTTCTTAACTTTCTCTTTTGTATTTAAAGCAATTTCAAAATTTAAATTGTATTTCCCCTAGACCAATTAATAACACTACTGACACCACTGCATGTACTATTGTGATCATCGCTATGTTTTAAAGTGCTCATATTGTGCTCATTTTCAGGTTCATAATTGTAATTTGAGGTTGTAACTCAACACTAAAATCTTCATATACACTTGCTTTAACACTTGCCTTTTCATTAATTAGCATGCAGGGCAACCAAAACCAAGAATACTTATTGTGGATGTTTGACAGGAGTCGAAAAAAACAAATAGCACACTATTTACAACAGAATTGTGTTTGTTGCCCACAAGGTACAACTAGTGGTTAACGGACGTTAGTGGGCTACTAAAGCCACATTTTAGTTTCACTTATCCTGACTGTCTGCACCGCTGCACTCAGTCTGTTCCAGTCTCACTCTGAACTTGTTTGTGCCTCTACTTATCTTTTCTCTGTGTTTGGGATTCTAGAGAGATGCTGCGAGATCCAGAGATGAGGAACAAGCTGATCTCCAACCCCACCAACTTCAACCACGTGGCCCACATGGGACCAGGAGACGGGATCCAGATCCTTAAAGACCTGCCCATGGTACACACACACACACACACACACACACACAAGCTGCAGTATATACAGTATATATACAGTATGTTAACATATGTGCTCACAAGACTTGTGTATTGAATGGATGTATTGGCAAACACATATACAGAGGCACACACAAATCTATACATACATACATACATACATATTGAAACAGACACACTTGGACTGTTTGAGATGTGTGTGTTTGTTGTCCTGCTTCTACAGAACTCCCCACACCCCCGTAGCATGCCAACATTGGGATTTGAGTTACAGTTTGCATTATATGCCCTATTTTGTAAACTGATCTAAAAAGACTTGTTTGAATTCCATAATGAACCTCCTCATCCTCATATGCCTTCATCCTCTAATCTTGCTTCTCCTGACCAGCTGGAGACCATGAATGCATGTCTGTCTGCCCAAACCTCATTGGCCAATCACACGAGGGCCATATCTGTGTTCAGCTGTAGAGCATGTAGCGTGTATCACCGCAGCGTCCTCACTCCTGTCCCCTGCACTGCACTCTGTGTTGTGTGTGTGTGTGTGTGTTTGCTCTGTGCGTGTTTAAACCAGAACGTTCGTGTTCAGGAGAGCCGTGCGGGCTTCAGCGGTTCAGTCAGCATCCCCTCCATCACCAAGAACCGGGCCGAGCCGGGCCGTTCCATGAGCGCCAGCAGCGGTCTGGGCATACGTGAGTAACAGCATCCCAGAAATCCACTTTAACAACCTCCTTCCCTGCATCGGGAACCTCTTTTTTCAAGTAGCATCATGTTTGGCCCTTCCCCCTGACTTCCTCCTTTCTCCCCAGGCTCGTCCTCCCAGAACGGCAGCGCTCTGCGCAGAGAAATGTCCGGAGGAAGCTACGGCAAGCGGCAGACCATGACCTCTCCCTCGGAGAGCTCCCTGTCCTCGGGCGGTGGCATGGACTGTGTTGATGCTCCACTCTCACAGTTCGACAGAGAGGTCAGTAAATAGATTGAAACTGAACATACAGCTTCATGTGCGGTTGACTGTAAAATACTTTATGTAAAATACTGTATCTTTTATGTATATACTGTATGAGTATGGACAGCCTAAACAACTAATTCTGTCTCAATTGCACACTTTACTTTCTACTAACTGTTGGTTCAAATTAAGTCAAATCTGCCTGAACAGGTTGTTGTGCAGCCACGTTATAGATCTGAATACGGAGTCTATGTCAACCCAACATCAGCTTTGTATGAACAAGTCCAAATGCAGATCATGTTTGTTTCCTTGCAATGCGATTGTAGAAGCTAGACATTACCTTATCAAAAAAAAAAAAAAAAAAAAGAATAAAAAAAAAAAACTCCCTCTGTCCCATCCGTCACAAACATCCCAGCCAGGCACAGGCCTCTCACCCCATCCCACTGCTCTGATTGGTTAGCTCCCTGTGATGTCAGTGCTTTCTAGTGAACACAGTTGGCGCCTCCCCATGGTCTCTGCTTTAGGTTTAGCTTGGGCTAGCTGTTGCCGCCAAACACTGGGACACCTGCTAATGTTTCTGGTGTCCCTGTAACGGTTTAACACATCTTAAAGAGCGCAAATCTAAGTTGAGCGAGGGAGTGGTGACGTGTTAGAATCATCATGTCGGTTCTTGTTTACATAGCGACCCTGCTACAACGTTAATGTATATTTCACACACGGATAAAAGGACTAGGATCAGACAGCAATAGCTTGCGCAGTTTTAAAGCAACTTCTACCCCCACCCACCCACTCACCCAGCCACCCACCCACCCTCCCACCCAGCCACCCTCAAACCGCCTGCCATCCTCCCTGTGGCTCCCTCATCCTCATGGCCCATACGCCTGGATGCTGTGAGCTTCATTTTGCCCCATTCCTCGCCTCCCTCCACCCTCACTCAGCTGTGCCTTCCCCTAACCACCCCCCCCAGCATGTTGTCTGTGGGCTGGGCGCTGAGTCTGAACTCTCCTCTGCAGTGGCAGGCAGTCTCACCGTCGGAGAAGACCCCTGATCTGAAAAGGGCTTTAAGGACCCTGCTTAGTAAAATGAAGGTAATGTCAACAGCTGCAACGACTGCACCAAACACACAAACTGAGATCACCGTGTCACTGAATATGCACCCACACTGTATCATTTCAAAATCTATACACAAACACATTTAAAAAAACAAAACACCAACACACAGCAACTGTGCTGTTAGCCGAAGCTTGCGGCACCATCTCTGCTCCGTCACATCTGCAGCAGCATCTGATGGCTTGTCACATCTGTCAGTGGAGCATCAGCTGCACCATCAGTCTGTCCCTCACCTGACCCTCTGTCGTTTTTTGGTTGCTGGTTAAAACCGCTGCAGCGCTGCTGCTGCTGCTTGGCCATTTTGCATACCCACAATCACCGAGCATGTCTGCTTCCACACGGCTCACCGACAGCCTGCCCATGTTTCTAACCATGAGCTGTCCAGCTCAGAGCACAACTAGGCCAGACGGATATAGAATCTGTGCTCCCTGCAGGATATTACTCTTCATGTAATGCTAAAATACATCCAATCATACATGCAATTAATTACAAAATTGGAAAACCTCACAGCAGCTGCATGGTTTGGAGTGATTCTGATGGAAATCTTGGTTCAAATGACAATGACTGATTAGTTAATATGGGTGGAAAAGGCTGAGTGCTTTCAAACACAATGTCACCTAGACAACGGTTTTTACACAATGTAGGTGGGCGGTGCTCCCCCCCCCAAAAGACACAAAAACTCGGCAGAACCTCAGTTTTAAAGAGCAAATGTATAAAAAATTGCCACTGCCCATCTACATTGACTTGTCAAAGGCTCTTGTGTGTGAGAAAACGACAGTGTTGAGTGTGACTGAGACGTTTCATGGGTCGACAGTCTGGAGTCATGGATGGTAGAAGGGAGACGGCAGGACGGCTGTGCCTCTCGGTGTTGTCTAGGCCAAACAAGTTTAGATTGGATCCAAACAGGAGACAATTGTTGTACATCAAAGACAGTTAAGTGCAGAGTCACTGATCAGGAAAAAGTCTTCATACAGCCATTGAGACTATTCTAAATCCCCTAACGTGAGGACTTATCACTGAAGGGGAAAGAATATCATACGGCATATGTTCCCCGTTCTCTCTTCTACAGTCCCTTTTGTTTCAAAGGGTAGGAGAGGCAGCAGGTATCATGTCTGTGTTGAGTGAAATTAATCACATATATATTCCACATATGCAAGTCCTGCTGTATGTGATGTACAGAGTGAAGGTTTAACCCCCCCACCCCCGTCCTCATCTGGCCAGCTTGCATGTTTGTTTTTCTTCAGCTGATCATTTCTGCCAAATTGAGCTGTTCATCTACTGATGATGTGGAATGTATTTGAAGACGGGGGGGGTGAAGCAAAGCAAATGTGATTTAATCAGACGTTACATTTACCCTCCGGCCCAAGCAGCAAATTAATAAGCAGCAGAGAGAAAGGGTCCTTGGCTGTGACTAAGATATGCACGCTCGCCCAGCATAGAGCCGTGAGCCAAACGATATTGTATATTTTCCTATAGTGTCTCAGTTTATTTTATACCTTCCATCAGCCCTCGGACAGACACTTAGTCTCCAGTTCCCTGAATGATATATACTGTAATCTGTTACGAGGCACTTCTTACATCATCTAATTTATGTGCTTTCCCCTGTCCCTTTATCTCCCCCCAAACTTCACTTGCTTCATCTCAAACTCCCTCGTTCTCCTCCCCTGTCTCTCCTGTTCCTTCTCTCCTTTCCTTCTCCAGGACTCGGACTCCCCACGCCACTCGACGGCCTCCAACAGCTCCACCTTCAGCAGCCCTCCCAGTCCCGCCTCCCCACACAAGACCAAGTCCCTGTCCCTGGAGAGCACAGACCGGATGAACTGGGACACATGAGCCTTGGCCAGCCTCTCGCCGCCCAAACCCCGCTCACCGACCCACAGAACCCCCCCCCCCCTCTGACCCTCCAACCGACAGCACAGGACTCCAAGCCCTCCTCTCCCTCCCTCACACCCTCTCTGTTGATTTCCGCTCACTGCCCAGAGAACTGCACCACCCGGTGAACATTTGTCCCACTTCACAACCTCAATTTGTCTCTCATCTTACTTCCAAGACGGGGCAGAAACACTGAGAAAGGGTCCGTAGTCTCTGTGAGGGAAATTCTGACGGAGAAGTTATGAAAAATGAGTGGTAGTGTACATGTGCGTGCTGATGTTTGAGATGGGGTGTGTGTGTGTGTGTGTGTGAGAGAGAGAGAGAGAGAGAGAGAGAAGCTGTATGTGCTTGCCAGCGTGTGTGCATGTGTTTCATGCAGAAAGGGCATAAGATATAGGAATGAAAACCTCCCAACTTGGCTCTTTTTTTTGCTATTATCCGAAGCATCGAGCTTCATGGACACACCGGTGTCCACCACGGCCCCTGAAACCTCACAATGCAACAAAAGAGAAGAGGGTTATTATTGAGAGAAAATGATTTGTACTTGTATATAGGACCCTTTGGGTTTTAGGGGACAATACTTTAATTTATTTATCAATCTTAGACTTAAGTAAAGGGAGGTTTGCTTCATGGCCTGAATCAGACGGGTGGAGTTGAACCCCTCCTCACTTCCCTCCTTAGCTTTCTCTTTGGGTGCTGCAAAAAAAGAAAATGTTAAAAAATTTAAAAAAAGAAAAAAAAAAATTTAAAAAAATAGAGAGACAGAGAAGCAATGATTTTTGTTTTTATCTTTTGCTCATGATAATAAGTGCAGTGACTTTATAATATTTTATTTTTGACCGTCAGCAAAAAGCTACAAGCAGCGTTATTAATGCCAGCTTGTGTGACATCACCACAGCTCCTCTGTGCTACTCTCTTCCTCATTGGTCCATTGCGAGTGACATCATCCAGCAGCCCTGGACGATTCCTTTACTGTAGTGTAGACGTTCCACTTTGCTGTACAACCAAACAGACCAACTCACAGGTTCCCATCACAATAATGTACATAGGTTCAAAGTAGAGAGTAATATATGATAAGGAAAATACTATTAAGAACTACAGGGGAAAGACAAAAAAATCCTTTTTTCCTTTTTTTTGTTTTGAGAGTGATTTAGGGGTTGTATGCACACAAAAAGCCATTTTAAACCACTTTCCAGTTTTCATTTTTTTTACCAATTGATTTTAGATTTGTTTGTTTTATATTGTATGTATGACACGCATTGTGTTTTTTTTTTCCCCCACTCGGTTGGTGTTTGAGCGAAGAAAACTAATGTATGGATTGACACTACTGCCCGTAGACATACCTTATAGTGAACGCGTGCATTTATCACACACACACACACACACAGGTGGTGTTTTTATGCAGCAAATGCCTTGTCCTGCTCCTCCTCTGACTGTTTGAGAGGAAGTAATCATTTAATCAACGGTCAGTGTGTGTGTGTGTACCTGGATGGAAAGATTGGTCCTTTCACTGAGATTTCCACTCGATTTAACCAAAAATGGACGACA
Organism: Etheostoma perlongum; assembly: GCA_026937815.1. Classification (NCBI taxonomy): domain Eukaryota; kingdom Metazoa; phylum Chordata; class Actinopteri; order Perciformes; family Percidae; genus Etheostoma; species Etheostoma perlongum. The sequence goes on from CM049388.1 coordinate 22,576,258, forward strand.
TATAGGGAGACTTTGACATATTTTAGTCTGACAGCCTTTGTGTATTCTGAAGTTTAGTTTATCTGTTAAAAAAACACTAAAATGAGAATGTAAACACTTAAAATTCAGCACCATTTGTCTTGATAAAGCACAGATAAAATAACCTCAGTGCTGCCTGTTGTCTGTAAATTTAACAAGGCGGGATCCCTAAACCCTCCAGGCGGTTTTTCTTTTGGCCTCTGAAAGAGCATTTTACGATGTGGCAGCTCCTGGCGGCAAAGCAGGGCGTTAACAGCCAATAACCTGTTACCTCTGTTCATCTCCTTCAGCTGACAGACAGATTGAAAAGCATTTTATGTGACCAGTCGCTCAAAGGGCATAATGGGGTAAAACTGTAAGGGAACAATGTGCATGGAGCGGGAACTGTTCTGACATTAAACACTAAATAGAATGTGGTATAAGAAGAATGCACATACTGTACTGTAATGTACAGTCCAGTGTCCTGGGTCACAATCTTCCACTTTATTCCACTTGTCTTGTTAGAAAGGGAAACCAAAAGTATTTTGGTGTTTTATCCTGCCGATTCCAGGTTAAAACACAAATAGCTCTAAACAACCCATTCCAAGTTGTTTTTTTTAGTATTCCATTTTATATGAAGAGAGAGGGAGAGGTTTGGAGAACAGTGGGACTCAGCTTTTTTTTCTCCAAACTACCACTTCTTAGAAACTTTTTAAGCTAGTGAGTTTCCCCAGTTCCTGCTGGAGTTTCTGTAGAATGTATTAGATGGGGGGGGGGTTTATTATTGGCCAATATTGTACAGAAACTGATCCTAGACATCCCAGTGTAAGGAAAAGGGGAAGAGAAACTCAGGAAATGTTAGAACCAATGAATTTTCATTTAGATGAAAATGAGTGTGTTAGAGGTTTGTTTGATGGATGGATGGCTGTGTGGAGTGACGGAGAGATGAATCTGGCTGTAGTGTACAGTAGATGTGACCTGGGTGGAGCCAGCGGGAAGAAAAGATGGAGAGGACTAGAAGATAGAGAAAGCAGCTGTTTTCAGGGGTGAAAGAGGACAGGGCGTCTGATGGCTGAGGTGCCACAGTGGTAAGAAAATCAAACTAAAAATATTGGCCTTTGCATTTCAGTGAGGTCTTATCTACAGTACCTTCTATATTATTTTGCTCTTTCATATCATATTACATTTTGTTTTCTAGGATTGCTTTGTAATAATTTGTACAGTTTTGCATGTTATAGATGTAATCATTTTTGTTTTCGGTTTGTTTTACTTGGACTTGCTACTTTTTGAAAGGTTTGGGCGTTTTACTGAGGATAACCCACTACAGGTGATGTAGATTCTTTTTTGCACAAAAAATTATTTAAGGTGTAAGGTCAAAACAAAAAATAATGTATGGAACTGGCTGCCACACTTAGTGGAGAACTCATTATATTAACCTGACTCCGATGTATTTCAATAAAGCGGAGGGCTGTTACAAATACAAACCCAGTGTGTTACTGTGTGGTCATTACTTCTTTAAAAAAACTTTATTACAAATGAACAACTAAAGTTCAGTTTTAACATCTATACACATTTTTCCACTTGAAGAAATGTTGGTTTAACATTTTACAGTAGTAAGGGCACATTTTGATTCAGGATGGACTACTCTGAATGTTCTCTAATTCTATTATCTATTCATGTGAAAGTGTTCTGACAGAAAGTAAAGCCCGGTTCACTGCTGACCCCTTTACTCCAAACGGCCATTGCACCAACTGTGCGTTAGCTGTACGCTAGCTAGCAACAGACACATCAGCTGTTCAGCCCGGTCTCTACACAGTATGAATGCAAATCTTTTGCAAATTGAAACATTTTACTTTTCATTGACTTTGTATGTAACTGAACTTTGCTTAGCGTTCTGTCTGAACAGTCTTAAGGCAGGAGTTTGGATTCAGCTTTTTTCCCCCGTATATCAGCCCTTGGATTCTGGCAGACAGACATGTTCCTCTTTATCATTACATACATCATCCCACCAAAGCAGTGAAGTACTTCAATTTGACAAAACAGTTTTTAAAATGACGACGAGCTTTGTAAAGTTCAGCTCTCAATCTGCTGTGCTATCTGTTAGCTTCATGTGGAGTTTAAAATCAGCTGGAAAAAAAGGAATTGCCTCCTATAAATATGTTTTTTAGCAGGTTAAGTTACCAGAATACTATTTGATGTTGAAAAATACGTCAGTAGCTGAAGTAGTTCATATGTAGCCAGTGCACCTTTTGAAAAATCAAATCAAATAAACTCTGCTTCACACTCCCGAGTGCTAGAAAAACAGACTAGATGTCCCTTCGGTCCTTACTTCTACAAACCAGAACAGTACAAATCCAAAACTATCCAGTGCAGTCTGTCAGTGTTGGTCACATTTTGATTTTTGACTGGCTCAGTAACGTATGTCCAACAGTCCTTGTCCTTGATGTCAAGTTCCAGTGTTGGTATCAGGACCTCAAAATCCCTCGGAGTTTTGTAAACTGGACAAAAATCATTTTGAACTTCAGTTTTTTGGGATCAGCTAGTGAGTCAAGTAAAGCTGAGAGGACATTTTAAGGCATCAATCCACTCAGTCCTGTCAGTCTGGCTGGATCTAGCTAACGTCGTCCGTTCAGCAGGAGTAGATACCACAGTGTTTGCTACTCTGCCTTCTTTAACGTTCTTTAACGTTCTATATAAAAAAAGATAAGCCATCGTTCCTCCTAGTCACATCTTCCAGAGCGCCCGCATCCTGTTCAGGCTGTAGCGCCGTCCTCCTCCAGGACTCTGTGAATCCCGTTTCCGGGGATACCAAGGACTGCTTGGGTGGTGCTGGTGAGGTCCCTGACGCTGCTGTGCCGTGATTGGCTCTCCAGTCGTTGGGTGGAGCCGTGCCGAGATAGGTTGTCCAGGCGATTGGTGCTACAGTATCTGGACTGTGATTGGTCGTTGAGGCGAGACATGCTTCCGTAGGTCAGCCGGTCGTCTATGGCCCGGAAACTGGATGCCGTGTATCTGGGACAAAGACCAACAACAAACACCAGCATCAGGAGCGGGGCTCTGTGGACCAATGCAGGACAGCGCGAGGACAAAACAGCGTCTGAAAGATAGGAAACCCACCTGCCGTCCCGCGAGCGGTGCAGGCTGCCGTGATAGCTGCTCATCTTGGAGCGTGCGCTGCGGACCGAGCCGGCCCGGCTGGTGCTGCCGCTGGGCGGCTCGTCCAACATGGCCAGGTGGGTGGATGAGGCGTGGGTGGAGGTCCCCTGGGTGGACGTGCCCCGGGACTTCCTCACAATGGGCGTGTTGGGGTCCCTGAGCAGCAGCTGGGCGAAGTCGGGCTCCTGGAGCACCTGTCGGCTCTCATTGACCATCCGGCTGCAGGACGGGGGGGAGGAGGGCAGGGAGGGAGTGGAGCAGGAGGGGGAGGAGAACGGGGGGAGTGGAGGAAGGGAGGGCAGGGAGAGACGCAGGAGGGTGGGGAGGGAGAGGGGGAAGGTGGTGGGGTGGTGGGAGTGGTAGAAGAGAATGGAGGAGTGTGTGGAGCAGGCGGTGGGAGAGGGGGTTAATGCTCTGAGTTTGGGGGGGAGTGAGTGCAGAGAAGGGCCTGTGTTCAACACCTACACACACCTACACACACCTACACATACCTACACATACCTACACACCTAGACACACTGTGTACAGGACAGCTGCCCTGAAAGCAGGGTCAGTACAGTACGTCTCCCCATTGGTCTGCGCTTAGTGACACAACATCTAATTTGAATATCTCGTATGATTATTCAAAGGTCTGGGTATCTGGATACCAATTTTATCAAACAAAAATAAATTACAACATTACGGCACAAATCTTTTTATTTATCTTTCAGCTCTTACAACGCGAGTAACGTTAGACAGCCAATCACAAGCATTATTAGATCTTGGTAGAAGCATGCTGCATGCTGATTGGCTCACTGACTGGCGAGATTTACTCCTTAGGATTGAATGACCATTTTTGTAAGAATTTAAAAGCAACCTTGTTAAATCCATGTTTGCCCCCCCTTTCCTATGTTCAGCTGTCCTAATGAATAAAGGCCAAAGATACCCAAAAAAATAATCTCCAAAAAACTAAATTCCACATTTGCATTTGGCCTTTATTTGAGAGCCAACGGTGTCGAGACTAGTCTGCCTGTGGATCTTGCAGTTATGAGGAATCATTTTTTGGTTGCACTGAAACAAAAAGTTACAACTAACATAACTATGCATTAAAACATTTACAGTAATTGTCTACATATTGAATTTTTTTCTTAATAGTTGTAATGTGTTTTCAATCCAGACAGTGTCTGAGCCAAGTCTGCGTAGAGGTATTAGCTAGAATCAATGAGATAAAAAAACAGTTTTTAGTTTTCTTGCATTAAATTATGCATAAAACTAAAAAGAGATGAAACGCTTTGCGTTCTGCTCGAGTTCAAAAACACTGAGACAACACTTATGTAAGAAACCTTTTAGGGACAGCTTGCTGCTGAAACATTTAGCCTCAGTCAGGTCCATAAATTTAACAGCAGTTCCAATGTTTGTGCTCTATACACCACCACAATGGATTTGAAATGAAACAAACAAGATGTGCTTTATCTGCAGACTTTCAGCTGGAAGAGGGTATTGGCCCAAATCAGATGAACGGTGTAGGAATTACAACGTTTCTTCTTACTGGCCACCCAGAAGACCAAAAGTAATGGGACAGATTAATAATCCCTTTCGCTTTTTAATACTTGGTTGCAGCATCATCACGTACTTCACCAGGAACACAGCCAGGTCAGGACGGCTGGGTTGCATCCCTGGTGACCTGCCAGGGCCACACACACACGAGACAGGGCTATTCTTTGGATGTATAGGTGTGTGTGTATACACACATCAATCACAGGTCGTGAGTTTGTTTGGTAGATTGCAGAGGAGGGAGAGAGACAGAAAAAGTGAAGGTTTGCTGCTCATACACCCACACAGTGTATGACCTGAGGGTATGAGAGAGTGTATGTGAGTGCGTCTGACTGGCTAACGTTGGGTTGCATGGCAACAACATCCTATTTCCACACCCAGGTTTTACACAAAGTATCGCAAATATCGAGGTTAGAGCTTGCCACATTTTAGCCAGACATATGCAAAAATTTGATGTATGATTTTTTGTACATTACATTACGCTTATACAAAATAATGATATACATGCCATGTGTATATGTCTATATAAGAGCAACTTTATAATTAAAAGACAACAATTTTGATAATCGATTAATCAGTTTGATTCATATATAAACAAGATTGCTTTAGTCGATCATGTGTTACACTCTTCGAGCTAAATTACTTATTGCCCAAAACGTTATGAGCACACCTCTGGTAAAGATTTAAAGTGATGCTTTCTCTGTGGAGAAACTCAGTTTTACAGATGAGTCGATGAAATCAACAATGAACATGTAAACATGAGCATCTGTTAACCAATTAAAACGGTCCACGCCTGCTGACAGTGTCCATGCATTCCCTATGTATGTTTATGTGTATGTGTTGTGTGTGTGTGTGTGTGTGTCTCTACTCTATATCATCACAGACAGCTTTGCACCACAGCAGCTCATCTTTCTCCGACATGGCAGCTGATAAACCGTCCTTGTTGAAAAGAATAGGAAGCAGATTTTCTTGCTCTTCGTTGTTGTAGTTTGATTGTCTTATCACTTCTTTTTTATGTCATTCTATGGTATTAGACAGAATTTATTGTTCATTTTAAAGAAGGCCTGGGGACAAAATATCATCTCAGTAAAATAGAGACATGCATATGGAGCCAATGTGTGCCACACATTTTCTTACTTTCAATAAGGCAGAATGTGGTCACAGCACTGAGCCCTGCAGGATAAGGTGTAACAGATTTTAGGTTTCTGTTGTACTCTGTATGTTTCTGACAATGTTGACTTTATAAATATCCAGTGTATGGATATTTATAAAGTCTATCCTATATATGTATATCCTTGTACGGCCTCGGCCACAGTGTAGGAATGTGTGTGAATGGTGAATGTATCCTGTATGATGTAAAAGCGCTTTGAGTACATATCGTAAAGACTAGAAAAGCGCTATATAAATACAGCACATTTACATTTACATGTATACTCAGGACGTTTACAGCTTGTAATATGGAGGAAAACCTGACCTGATTTCTGTCTACTGGTTGATCATATTTGTGGTAATTTAAGATTCAGGTTAATGTATGCCGCTGTACATAAATTTATTGTGTTAAGGTAATACATGTAAAACTGTGATCAGGAGGTCTATTTCCAGGACAACGCTGTGCCGAGTCACCACACTGCTGCCTGCTGCCATAGCAACAACACTACAGCTGCATCCAGTGAACCACAGGAACACTATCTCCTACTCTCTTCCGAGCTGTCTTTCTGTCTCTCATACAGCACACACACTCTTCACTCAGGCAGTCCCGCACACAGCGATAGTCATCATGGCCTCATTATGAAAAGAGTGGGCCAGGCGGAGAGCCCCGCGGCCCCGCCATCCACAGATACACTCATTACAGCACGGAGATAAGAGAGAGATCCTTTATTCCGCTGCATTTTAAAGAAGCCTGAAGGCTCCAATATCAAACTCATGCAGTTTATGAACCCTAGCCTAAAATGAGTTACGACCAAAAAGACAGTGGTCACAGTGAGCTCTTCTAGAGTTGCAAAGATTAATAAATTAGTTATTACCTATTGCATTTGTTAAATGTTTAAAGGTCGCATGACATGGTGCACTTTGGATGCTTTTATATAGACCTTAGAGGTCCCCTAATACTGTATCTGAAGTCTCTTTTATATAGACCTTAGTGGTCCCTAATACTGTATCTGAAGTCTCTTTATATAGACCTTAGAGGTCCCCTAATACTGTATCTGAAGTCTTTTTATATAGACCTGACCTGGTCCCTGGTTGATCATACTGTATTTAAATTCAGGTTTTATATAGACCTTAGAGGTCATGTAAAACTGTATCAGGAGGTCTATTTTATATAGACCTTAGTGGTGCCCCCATACTGTATCTGAAGTCTCTTTTATATAGACCTTAGTGGTCCCCTAATACTGTATCTGAAGTCTCTTTTATATAGACCTTAGTGGTCCCTAATACTGTATCTGAAGCCTCTTTTATATGGGCCAGACCTTAGTGGGCCCCGCCATCCACTGTATCTGAAGCACTTTTATATAGACCATTAGTGGTCCCCTAATACTGTATCTGAAGTCTCCAATTTTATATAGCAGTTTAGAGGAACCCCTAAAATACTGTATCTGAAGTCTCTTTTATATGCAAAGAATAAATTAGAGGTCCCCTAATAACTGTTTATCTGAAGTGCCCTCTTTTATATAGACCTTAGTGGTCCCCTAATACTGTATCTGAAGTCTCTTTTATATAGACCTTAGAGGTCCCCTAATACTGTATCTGAAGTCTCTTTTATATAGACCTTAGTGGTCCCTAATACTGTATCTGAAGTCTCTTTTATATAGACCTTAGTGGTCCCCTAATACTGTATCTGAAGTCTCTTTTATATAGACCTTAGTGGTCCCTAATACTGTATCTGAAGTCTCTTTTATATAGTGGTCCCTAATACTGTATCTGAAGTCTCTTTATATAGACCTTAGTAGTCCCCTAATACTGTATCTGAAGTCTCTTTTATATAGACCTTAGTGGTCCCTAATACTGTATCTGAAGTCTCTTTCCTGAAATTTGGTGCAGAATTCCAGCCACTAGAGCCAGTCCCACAATGAGCTTTCCTTAGTATGGGACATTTCTGAGTCTGTAGCTTTTGAGGGGGGTGGGGGTGGCCATGATGTCTCTCTCTCATGGGTGGGCCAAATTCTCTGGGCGGGCAAAGCAGAGAAAGGGGAGGTAACCTTTCCCAACATTATGACCTCATAAGGGGAAGATTACAGATGGACCCATCAGAGATTTCATTTTCTCAAAGGCAGAGCAGGATACCCAGGGCTCGGTTTACACCTATCACCATTTGTAGCCACTGGGGGACCATAGGCAGGCTGGGGGAACGCATATTAATGTTAAAAAACCTCAGAAAGTGAAATTTTCATGCCATGGGACCTTTAAATAGTCCAAATTCTCTCATTCCAGCTTCTTAAATGTGAATATGTTCTTGTTTCTTCACTCTTCTATGACAGTAAACTGAATATCTTTGAGTTGTGGACATAACAAGACATTTGCAGACGTCATCTTGAGCTTTGGGAATCACTGATTGACATTTTCTGACATTTTACAGACCAAACAACTAAAATAAATAATCAACAGATTAATCAACAATGAAAGTAATCGTCTCTTTCTTCATTTGACCAATGTCATGTGGTTTACTTGTGACTACCGTGCGTGCGTGCGTGCGTGCGTGTGTGCGTGCGCGTGCGTGCTGTGGAGAGGAAGGGTCGAGCTGTTGAGCCAAGTGGAGGTATGAGCCTCAGGGTTGGCTTTTAAGATAAATATAGTAAAGCACTTAACTTTACAAGTTTACTGATGCATGTTATTGACTTAGTGTGTGAATGTACAGTACGTGTGTGCTTTCATGAACAGAGAGGGTTTGAGGTGGGGGGGTGGAAAGTTGAAACTTTTATTTTTAGATTTTACATCTAGATGCATCTCTACAGTGCACTACTGTATAGTGTCTGATAACAGCACGCAGCTGTGTTCAGATCTGCTGGGACTGTGATGTGGTACACACACACACACACACACACACACACACACACACACACACACACACACACACACACACACACACACACACACACACACACACACACACACACACACACACACACACACACACACACACACACACACACACACACACACACACACACACACACACACACACACACACACACACACACACACACACACACACACACACACACACACACACACACACACACACACACACACACACACACACACACACACACACACACACACACACACACACACACACACACACACACACACACAGGATCACTACACTGCTCTCTTACACAATGCAGTGTTTACGTGACAGATTGAGTGCACCATCTGACTTTACTCACTGCTCTTGCATGTCATGCATCTCTGCTGACGCCTAAAAAACACGATATGTATCATATTATATCATATCATATCATAGCATACATACAGATAGTTTGAACAGGAGTGGTGAAGTCAAAGGGTCTGACTGAGGAGTGCCTTGTTAGTCAAGTGGTTACAGCGCATGCCCCCCCCGATCCAGATAAAACAAAAAGAACACACACACACACACACACACACACACACACACACACACACACACTAATAGTTCACTCTCTGCTCTACCACTTTAGAATCCACTTTAAACATGCAGTGGTGAAAGCGGATGTGCTAAGGCGTGCCTCATGGGAGGTGATACGTAGCTGAAAGGAACAGAGAACAACAGAGAGAGATGTCTGAATTATTAACTGCTATCAGATGAGTTGCAGTGTGTGTGTGTTGATGCTGGAGGCTGCTGTAACTGTGAAGACAAGCAGCGTTAGAGTTACAGTATATTACAGTATCACTAGACTGTCTCATATAAGAGAGTGTATGTGCGTGTGTGTGTCTGTTAGTGGACTTTGTGTTAGACATTGTGTTTAAATGCACACAGTACCTGGTCATATTCAAGACAATCTCACTGAGCATCCTGCTCTCTAATGTCTCTGTGTGTAAACACATCTGGCAGTTAACCTCCTCCCAGCTGTTACCGCCTGCTCATCCTTCCTTACAAAAGTCCCAGTTGTACATCTAATGTGTACAAACATCGGTGGGAACTGTGCTGAACATCAATGAATAAATGCATCAGCATCTCATAGCAACTTTAGTGAGGGGTCTGTTAGGGTGATATGATCCTATGAGTTTTATTAATTATCATTTGTTCATTTTCTGTATGTACTGTATTGTATGCAAAGCTGTCTCACGCTGTTGTTTGAGTAGGTCTAGACCACACTCCATAATTTACAAGGACCCAACAGTGCGACAGCGGCGAGGAGAAACTCCTTTTAGGAAGACACCTGGGACAGACCCAGGGGCTCTTGGTAGGCGGTGTCTGACGGGCCGGTTGGGGTTGAAATGAATAGTGGCAATAACAGTCCCAATAAAAGATAATGGAACAGTGACTAAAAAATAGTAGTTTGTAGTAGTTCATGGCATGGAATGTATCTGTGGTAGCAAAACTTTACTTTTTCCGTCATACTATAACTTTTTTAACACTTTCCCACATACTCTATTATGACTTTATTATTACTTTTTTGACATACTATAGACTTATTTCTACATGCTATACTATGACTTTTTCCGACATGTACTACTTTCACTTTTTAATGACTTTTTTCAACACACTATGCTATTATGGTTTTTTAACGTCCATAATTTGGTTGGCCCGTGGCTTAGTGGTAATCATTTCTCCTACTAAAACCAGCCTGTAGACAGTACCGGCTCTGACTCCGGTTCAATCCCCAGTCTGGGCTGTGACTTTATGTGTGGAGTTTGCATGTTCATCCAGATTTTTTCGACATACTATACTATAACTTTATTATTAAGTTTTTAACGTACTATACTATGACTTATTTTGACATACTATACGACTTTCTGTTAAAATACAATGCACAGTTGCTTATGCATAACAAAGTAGAGTGGGCGATATGGAGAAAATCAAATATCACAATATTCTTGAAAAAATACCTCAATGTCGATATTGCGACAATATTGTAGGGTTGATAATTGGTGCTTTCACAAAATATTTACACAATGAGATTTTTGATAAATAATCATCAGTCATATGGATATAATGACAAAGTAGATGAAGGCAAATAATACAACAGCTAGTTAGTCTGGTAAGTTCCGAAAATTACATCACTTTACTGTAATGTAGCCCTTAAAACCAAGAAAGACAACACCTAAGTCATATCACGATTTTAATATAATATGTATAAATTGCCCAGCCCTTTAACAGAGTCAGGCATGTTACCTGGTAGGGGCAGGGGATGTGATAGTCTCGACAGCTCTCCTGGACCCAGGTGGTCTCCCAGATGGCACGGTAGCTGTTTTCATAAAGGTAGCAGGCCAGAACGGCCAGCAGAGGGACCAGGTAGAGCACAGAGAACACGCCGATGCGGATCATGAACTTTACCAGTTTCTCCTGGTTCTCCTTCTCCAGCGGAATCTCCATGCGCACTCGGTTTAGGGCTGCTATGCCTGCCAGCAGCAGCGCCACACCGACCTAGGATGATATGACACAGTGGCGTGGGGTTATCTTGTGTAACAGATCATACAGTACAGACTTGTCAGAGACGGAAGCCTGTATCTGTTAACTGCTTTCATTTAATCATGAATACTTTTTACACATATCAGTCTTTAGTCTTTGTTGTTTGTTTTATATCTGTTTACATTTTGAGACATTTCCTTAATTGCAAAACGAGCGATTATCTATTAGAAACATTTAGAACAACCCATCCCATCAAGATGAAGTTGTGAGGCATCAGTATTTAATTAAACATCTCTTGTTATTCTTTATCTAGTTTTTCCTCACCACTACGTCCAACCCCAGCGGGGCCAGCAAGAACCAGCGCAGGGCCGTCAGGTTATAAAGCCCCACAAAGCAAACACCGCTGACACTGTCGCCCTCGATCTTGTTCATGGCGAGCAGGCTAACTGTGAGGACGCCAGGGATGCCCCAGGCACAGGCGTGGAAGAGGAGGGCCTTCTTCTCTATTGCCTCACTGCCCCACTTGGGAACAGCAGCCAGGAACCAGGTGATGGTTAGAATGACCCACCAGACACTGCCGGCCATGGTGAAGAAATACAGCACCATGAAGAGAAGGGTGCAGGCCTGGGACGGAAACAGGATGTACAGGTTCAGGATCAATATCTAGGCAGTAGAAAAACAGCTGAATAAATACACAGCCAAGAAAAGATTTTCCTACCTTATTATGGGAGCCCTGGGTCACTGTTGAAGCCCTAAACCTTCCAGGATTCGCTGAGTTACAGGAAACCTTGTCCTCCAAGAGAAAGCCCAGGAAGAACACTAGAGACACCATCATGTAGCACACAGCATAGAATATGATTGGACGCTCTGGGTAGCGGAATCGCGACACATCGATGAGGAAAGTCAGGAAGGTGAAGAGGGTGGCGGACAGACAGACGATGGACACCACCCCAATGAAGTAGCGTGCGAATGTCAGCTCCTCTCGCGTGAAGTACATGTTTGGACAGGGGGGCGAGCAGTCGCGGATCCCCATGAAGGAGTAGCTGAGCTCTGGGTCCATTTTGAGTTCTCTGGGACACCAGAAGCCATAGTCCCGCTGGACGGCGATGGGCGATTCGGTTGTGTCTGAGCTGGACAGAAGGTCCACGGGACGGGGATAGGCCTCGTCACAGTCTGGGAATCTGAAAGGAGATGAGAGATGATGATCTCAGGGTCATTTTAGCTGTAAGATTACATATACTGCCAACACTATATTACTGCCAATTAGTTTCAAAAGCATTAAAAGGTGCTCTAAACGATGTTGGGTAACGGCACTTCTTGTTGAAGTATGTTCAAACAAATCAAGGCTAGCTCGCCCCTCCCTACACCCCAACTCCTTCTGTTTTTGTTTTCTTAGTGACTTTATCACTATGTTGTCAAACAGCTAAATACACATTTTGCAAGTTTTCTTGGGATATTTCTGTCGGCCAAACTTGAACCAGCAACATTGGTCTATTCTGTCAGCGTCCCAGACCACTGAGCTACTAGAAAGCTTCAGCTATCTTTCTAATGCAAGGCTCTACTAAAGTAAAACCTTTCTCAACCTCACTCCTCCTTATGTTCTGATCATGCCCTTCCTCTCAGAATTTTTAAAATCAGTCTTCCAAACCACATCTGGAATGTTACAATGGCCAGCAGAAATGATCTTGCCCAAAACCAAACAGAGTGTGCTTGACTTCCCTTCCTTACTAACATGACTACTCAAATGGAAAAGATGCTAATCACTGGATTAGGGATATTATGTTTAAAAATTGAAAAATAAAGAGACTGCTTCTGAGCAACTGCCCCAAACCATTTTACTCTATTTTTAATATGTTTTGTTCTATGTACTGTTTTTATGTACTACCATGTTGGTTTGTCATTATTGGGCTAGTGTGTGTTTGCATAGTCAGCCAGGTGCCTGAGGTTGAGTTAACAGGGAAGATTTAACTCTTTTAAAATGCTTACCAGTTGTCTTCCTTCATGGTATTCAATTCAAAAACAACTCTGAGATTAATTTTTCTCATTTAATTTTAAACATCCAAATTCGCTGGTTTTCTTCAAGGTTTCATTCATTGTGTGAATGCAATGGTTTATACTGTGTTGACCATGTCTGTGCATTGTGCTGCTGCTTCTAATCTGATGTGTGGTTGACTGAATTAATGATACGGCTGCAAAACTAATTTACCCTCTGGGACAACATAGTTTGAAAAAAATGGAATTGTTTAGCAGCCACTTCACAAAGCCATGCTATTCTTCTTCATTTCCGTGGTTTATATAAATGACTTTTGACATACTTGCTGGTTTGTGGCTGCATTTCTGTTCTCACAAAAGGAAAATCTGCTTCAATTTGTGATGCAGAAAGGTTGTTACCGCTGAGATAAATCCAGGGGAAAAGAGTTATTACTGTTGTACCAACCTGTTGCAGTCCATCTCCTGCGGCCAGCTGACACCAAACATGTCCATTAGTTTGTAGCAGTCGCTCTTGGCCTGCAGACAGAGACGGCGGCAGGGCAGAGTCATCCGCCCGTACTCGGTACACACCGGGCGTAGAGCGCGCACAAGAACATCCTGAGATCCGGAGAGCACTGCAGGTTTACCATGGGATGGAACGGCTGCAGTTGGAGATACAGAGACATATATTTAAACACACCAGCACAAAATAATGAAACTCTTTTATTTGAAACAGTTCAAAAAGATAACATCATAGCACAGACCAAAGCCAGAGTGTTATTCCAACTTGACAATGAGAAGGCAGGAGAGGCACAAAGAAATCAGTGGTGCATGTCTCTCATATGTTTCTGGAGATGAGTCCATAAAAACAACTTTGGCCTCTTTCCTAATAATCCCCTCCAACCCCATAATAGTAGGCTCCCCCTTCTTCCATCTCTCTCTTCCTTCCCTTAGACCTTCATATAGGAGGGGCACATCAAACTGGGCAACCCCCACCATTCACACACACACACACACACACACACACACACACACACACACACACACAGGGCTGCTGCTGACAGGGCCTTTGTGTTACATGGAGGACCATGCTGTGACTGACTGACACACTGCGGTAACATGCATACACTCACACACACTCACAAGCCAAAATGTACCAAACGGAAGTATATTATTTAGATGCTCACACACCCACATACCAGTCTCCCATATAAACTGAGCCAAGAGGCGTTGAAAGCAGGAAGCATCTGTAAGGCATGTTGTTGATATGCAAATACCTAGGTGTGTGTGTGTGTGTGTGTGTGTGTGTGTGTGAATTAATGAGTGGGAGAGCAAATATACAAATCTATCTGTCCAAGAGAGCATTGTTACATATTTCTGTCTGCATGAATTTGCATACACCACCGGTGTTTGTTACAGAAAGGCCTCGAGCCACACCCAAGTCAGTCAGACACATGCTAGCCACCCTCCCCCAAAATGTAAAGACAGAGGTCTGTATGACAGACAGGGACAAGGAGGGAGGGGGAAGGGAGGGGTGAGGAGAGGACAGGCAGGGGGCAATTTGTCTCTGTTTGTTAGAGGGGTGGATATTAAAGGATGTATCACTGCGGTTTAAACAAGTTAAGCATTTTGTTCTGCCTCTTCAGTGTACATTAAACAGAGAGAGGGACATGCACACGGTCTACTCTTAATTGAGGTTTTGTTGAAGAAAGTATAGGAGACAAATAGGACAATATGTAGCTCTCTTTATCATTTACGACACTTTAAGAGAGCTATTGTTGAATTTTAGCCACATATTAAAAATGCTGCAACAGACAAAGGGGGAGCAGCTGGAGATGACTAAGTTTATATAGAAACATATTATGCTCAGTTTACACTGATGAGTGAGTCTGTTTGTTCCTTTCTGACACAGATGTAGGCATAAAAAACTCAACACATCTGTGCCACATATTAAGACATCCCAAGATTGGATTTTGGATTTTAAAAAAAGGTGAAACACAGTTAGTTTCCTTTAATCCTACATGTAGTACATTGTACGTCGTACACAGCCCTGGAAATGAAACCAAAAAAAAACGCCTGCCGCATTTTGCTATCCTCTGAACACTTTTAGCTCAGAATTCAGCAATAAATCCTTTTAGAGAACCAGTGATGACAGATTTTAGATCTGATCTTCTCAATTGTTTGCCACCGTAACTGCAATCACATTTGAACAGACTATTGTAATGTGTTCCCACCATATGTCTACACCATCAGTACATATCCTTCGCCTGCCACCCACATGGGATGTCTTCATGTAAAAAGGATTATAATGGGTGTTAAAGCACAAAGCAGGCACATCCGTGCAGCTTTTGTCATCGCATTGTTCTTATCACTTTTCCAGCAAAATAACACTGAGCTGCCTGTGTGTGTGTGAGTGTGTGTCTGTGTGAGTGTGTGTCTGTGTGTGTGTGGGGGGGGGATGGACAGAACGCAATCATGAGACAGACATATGGCCATTGAGGTAATCGGACTGGTTAGTCCCTTCCACTGTGAGGGATCAAGGATGGATGGGTGGTGACAAGGGCTTATATGCACATGTAGAATCCATAACGTGAGTCTTAAAGTGTTCATATTATGCTTTTTGGCTTTTTCCCTTTCTTTTATTGTGTTATATATCTTTTTTGTGCATGATATAGGTTTACAAAGTGAAATAGTCCAAAGTCCACCCCAAAGGGACTTACCATCTGCTCCAAACAGCTCTACTGTAGTCCAGCCTTCACTTTTGTGACAAACGTGCGTCACTTTGTAACACACGTTATAATGCTCACCTAGCTGCTAGCATGGCACGTCCTCATACTACTTCTTAATGGCTAGCTGTCCTTACCTAGCTACTGGCCATGTGCGACTCCCAACAAAGATCAAACTGAATTAAGACGTCTCACTCTGTAGCTAAAACGGACAGTTGAACACATAGGGTGAAAAGGGGAGCTGCAGCACTGCACATTGCTGCAGCTCCTATGACAAAAAGATGGTGTTTTTTTTTTTTTAAATGAAACCATGGAAACCTGTTCTAGTACAACCTCTAAATACAATTATGAACCTGAACATAAGCATAATATGAGCACTTTAACTCAGCGGAGTATTCATATGCACTGCAGAGAATCCTTTTAGGTGACTTAGACGCCTGTCATAACGGAGATCAATCAACCAGTCGGTCGTGTCATTTTTGTGCAAACGGAGTCATTCCGTTTCATTGAGCATCACTGTACACTACAAGGACACAACACCACAAGCACTAATCACATGCTCTGAGACAGAGTCATCTAATAACACATCAAAATAAACACATCTGCTAGAAGAGTGATCCACCTTGAAATCTATTGTGACACACAGAATCTAACATCTGACTCTTACATTTCAGTTTTCTCAGGTAGTTTCTCCCAAAAGTCTTAAGTATAGATAAGTATACTGTAGATAGACAGAAGTAAGATAGGACAGCTGTAGACAGGAAAGGGGGGAAAGAGGGAATGTCATGCATCAAAGGGCCATGATTTGGAATGAAACCCTGGTCACTGCAGTAAAAACTGCGCCTTGATTTATGGGGCACGCGCTCAATCAGGCGAGCTACCAGGGGGTCTCCACCTAAATTGTATCAATGTCTTAATGTTTATTATTGATTAATATTCCAAATATTTTTTTGTCATATTTGAGAAGGTAGCAGTACATTTAGTCTTTGAAAATGGCAAAGGTTTGTCAATAAATTCTGATTAATTTACTGTGAATCCACCCATCCTTTAATTTATAATTAACTCATAGTCAAATAATCCATATCATAATCCATCATTAGATTTGATGCTCACAATGCTTTTATATTAATTTGGCTTAGGTGGTGCTTTATGTCTTAGGTGATGCGCCTAAAACTTGGAAAACCCTGTACTATCAAATCTCCTCTTTAGTAAGAGCAGAGAGGCCAAACAAACCTACAGAAAGCCAAACTTCAAAGGAAACAATCACAGTGCTGTATAGGATCCTGTGAATTTATTATAGCATTGAAAGGGCTTGACAGAATTATAATGAACTCATAACAATGAGTCATCTTTAAATGAAATTGCGTTAGAATTAAAAAAATTGAATAAACATAGAAAAAGGAAAGTATGTTGTTGGACAGTCTCTGGAGAAATAACACAGAAAAGCAGGAAGTCCTTTGTTGCCAGTGTGCGGTCCTGTGACATCTACTGTAGTAGAACTTCATCAGTAGTGCCCTGTCAGCGTTGGTTAGCCACTCAAACATGATCTAATGCAGCTAAAGTGAGCTTGCATCTTCACTCTGCCACTCCGTTTTGATTCCTGCAGGCTACAGATATGCTCCATGAAACACAATGTACTGTTCTACAAACAGAGATGCCATTGAATAAATATATACAGTAGGGTACACGGACTAGGGGGGTGGGAAATCAGTTTCTCTTCATATTCATCCCTCATCCTATTCATCATACCTCCCTTTTTTCTATATTTACACTTCTCCATCCTCCATCCCTCTCCTACTCTTCATACCCCTCCTCCATCTCTTCAGCATCTCCATTCAGCCTCTTTATTACAGTCAAGCCATCGTGTGAGCCAGTGTGGACAGGACTGAACTGGTTTGGATGGGACATACTGCTGGTAACAGCTTTACCAACCCAAACACCAGCATCATGAGGCCCTGCAGAGCCTCTACACTCTCCATGGGGATGTGATGTTAATGGCCACACTGGAAACAGCTGGTGAGCCACTGGGCCGATAAATAGCCAGGGGTTTGTCATGGTGCTTCCCTCCCCAGAGCCGGCCGTGTAAGAAGAATCAAGCGTGCAATACACAACTCTGTCGAATGGTGCAGACCTGGTATGCTAATGTGTGCCATCTTCAATCCCGCTGCTACAGTCACGTATTCATGAGAAATGTGGAATAAAACACCACTATGGAAATTGCAAGCTCCGTTAGAAAAGCAATGGATTCTGGGGCTCCAATGAAAGTCAAGAAATCATTCAGGGACAGAGGCTAACCTTCCGTTTTGTTTTGCACCTGTCGACATTGTGCGATATTATCTAAGATTTAATAAAATAAAGAAGGAAATAAGCCAAGAGCGAAGGTGTCCATGGTGTTGCAGGAGTGAGAAGTGTGTCCCAACAAGCTTAAACCTTTTACATACTCAACACCATGTGTCCTACTAACTAATGCACAAACAAGTACAAAAATAGCTAATTATTATTAACAAGACAAAAGTAAAGACATGGAAAAGACAAAAGCGGAGAAAAACCAACAAGGCCCATGTCCAACCCCCGGACTTGCCTGAACAAGAGATCCTGGATGAACACACTGAACACAGGGCCCTTCTAACAGAGTGCTTCCTCCTGCTGTTACCTCATTGCAACAGGTTGTCTTGACTAGACAACATGCGACACAATTGATTACAAAGAACAATCAATATATTCTCATATCTATCTTAATAAAAAAATAAATAACTATATCTTAATCCATCAATACATGCCATTTCTTGTCTTGTCTTTCTTTTTATATATTTGACAGGATTATGAACCCTTATTTTTATTATATTACATACTACAGCTCCTTTACTGTAAGTAATTGCATCCACCTGGTTGAATTCCCAGGGATCTAAATCATATCTAATTAAATGGCAAATACCAGCGGTGCTGTGCGACTGACAACCATTAGGAGGGTCCTAGGCATGCTCCCCCATGGAGAATAAATGGCGGCTATTTTCACTATTTTTTTAAGCCATTTGATTAGAAAATACCTAAAAAATAATCTGTATATCATTGGGGAAAACATGATAGTAAAAAAAAAAAAAAAATCACCCTTTAGCCTACATCCTATTTCATATCTAATTGTTTCTTGTTTCTTTATCATTCTGAAACCATAACAACAAATATTTAGAATGACTAATTTTTACTCCTTCCATCTAAAGTTACAAAACATAGGTATGGTAGTAGAGTTCACAGAATCAATGTTTAGCTGACAAATGGCTGCATTTGAATCCATCCCATATTAATCTGGGCTGCTCTAATTGCAAATCAAGGACCTCCAAACAAACTGAAATAGGAACAAGGGAATATTATTTTTGAAAGACCTTTATATTAAAGTGCAGTTCAATGCGGTGAACATGCATACTGTGATAATATGTTATAATATGTATTTTGCATATCCCTGCATATTTCTGTTTGTGAAACCCTCTAATCTCTAAACTGTCTGCCTTTGAAGAACCAAGAAAAACAGCATGACCTCAGTTTCACCACCATGCATTTTGGAGATTATGCAGCATGTTTTGAATCAGATCTAGATTCCGAAGCCGTGGTAATACATTTTAATGTGGCCTAGTCTAATGAGGTCATCCAGGGGATCCTGTACCTTCCTAATGCTAAAGTAATTAGTTTGTAATGAAGGCTCAGTCTGCTGCTAAGATGCTGTGACTGATGAATTGCTGACAAAGAAGCCCAACGTGGCCAACTGGTCTATGTTGATTTGCTCTTTTAGAAATACCTCCCAGTCACCTCTCTTCTCATCCTCCCTCTCCCCTCCTTCAGCCCCTTTCCCTCCTGCATTTCTCTCCCTCTCTCGCTGCTTTATCTTCCTTTCTCCTCTGCTGCCATTCCAATTCTCAGAATTTCCAAGCTCAGCGCCATGGCGACGAGTGATGCATCACCGGGGAGGAGGGGGAGGAGGAAAAGGGAGGAGAGCAGGGTTTGAGGAGGTCAGGGTGCGGGGCGGAGGGGACCACCTCCCGGGAGGCAAGAAAGCCTCGGCTCCCTTTGTTAACAGCACAATTGGGAGTGTTTCCTGGGCAACGGGGTGAGCCCTGCACAGGGGGAAGGGGAGGACAAAAGAGAAGGGTGAGGGGGGGTTGAAAGATTGGGGAAGAGGGAGAGAGAGAGCAGGAGGGAAAGAGAGAGAGAAAGAGAGACAGAGAGAGAGGAGCGATGGGCCGACCGAGTCAGCCGTGTCATTCACCGCTTAGAAATGTTTGAAAACCTAACGCTCTGACAGTGTGTTATGTGTTTGTACACACACACACAGACACATACACAGTCACACATGCTCATACACACTGACAGATTGTTGTGGACCAGCGACTTGCTCTATGAATGTGCTTCTCTTTCAGTCCACTGCCAATAAACACGCTGTTGGACATTAAATAAAACAAGAGGCCTTTATAGCCTGGGTCACGCTGGGTAGGCTTTATCAGACCATGTTGTATCTGTGTGTGTGTGTGTGTGTGTTTGTAGCTTGGATAAGCATGTTAAATGTTTACTGCGGCACGTTTTAATTGACTTGCAGCCATCAGAATTATTTCAGCATTTTAATGAAACTCTATTACACACATGCACGTATGCATGCACACACACACACACACACACACACACACACACACACACACACCTACCTCTGCCTCTCCTTTACAAATCCATTCACACAGCATGGGTGGAGTATCTGGGTTATTCTACACAGCAGCTGTAACATGACACAGTTTATCTGAATACGTTGTAAACCTGAGACAAGAGGCTGATTTAACGACCTGAAAGGAGAAGGAAATCACTGGAAGTGGGACAGAGCAGAATAAAACAGACCATTGATTAGTCTTTGTGTCACTGCACACCCTTCCTAGAAAACAAAACACGTCAAATACCAAAAATATCAAAAGCTGAAATCAAGATGACAGAGAAAACTTATTTTTCAATTTCATTATATTACTACCAATGATGGTTCTTATGCCTTGTGCCTACACAGGCAGAATAACCTGATCCAATAACATGGTCCAATAACCTGGTCAAACAATATATAATTACTGCAAAAGGGACAAAATAAGACATGTTAGGGCTTGTTAATTATCAACACTGAATTTACAACAAGGCAACATGCACCTATTTTATCTTGCAGCCAATGAAAAGGGATTTGCTGGCTTAGTTTCGACTTCACGGAATTGTTTTTTTAAAAAAAAAAAATGTAAAAAAAAACTCTCAACCTAATTTGATTAACCTCTTCGGTTGGCTCTGACCCTCGCTTGTCCCATCTGGCCTTGGAGAAACTGATCCCTGTTTTGATTACTTTTGCCATTACAACCTTTGGGAAAACCACTTCCTTTCCCCGTCCCTCTTCCTGCTGAAAGCATAAGGCATCATTTGTTTGTCTTGCTAAATATCTGAGATGCTTTCCAAATGTTTTCCTTTTAACGTGGGCCTATTTTTGCCTATTGCTAAATATCTGTCACGGTATGCTTTGGTCCAAAGCTCAGGACATATTTTCTAAATTGGGTAAATTTCTGTATACTGTATACATATTATAACTGTATAATAAAGCACAGGCAATGCAACACAAATTTAAATTAATGTGAAAATTAGATTTGTTAATTTATTTGAAGATTTAGTGTATAATTCAATTCTAAATTGCAGTTTATGTCCATGTCTTTCCAGATTAATTTAATATACATGTAGTTGGGCACCCGCATAGCTCAGTTATATATAGAGGTTTCTCTCCCCTTTCATGTCACAGGTGTCCTATCAAAATAAAAGCCCAAAAATGCCACCCAAAACAAATCTTGAATGTACATGTATTTAAGATTTTGAAGCAATTTAAGAAAAAGGTATTAAGTGTGTTTTTTGACGCAACATGGATGCTTCACACACATCTTCAATGCGGCTGCAGAAGAGATCTAAACCATCCCCACAGTTTCAACGTGAATCCAATTCAGTATCTGACCAAATGTCTCCCCTTTTGTTCCTGAGTTATGAAAGATAGTCAGAAAAGTGTTCTTTGCAGAACATTATGATGTCACAGTCCAGTTGACTTTCACCTTTTCAATATAAAATGTCATTATTTCATCATTGTATCCTATTATATATTTGTGTTAAATGTTATCATATTTAGGATAGGCAAGTTATGGTAAAAGCTGTGTTTTATGGAGGTCCTTGAGTCCAAGAGGAGGTCTGGCTCAAATTTGATGAAATTTCTTTTGGGGAGTCCTGCGATATCGTGTTCACAAGAATGGAACGGACGGATGTGTGTACGGACAGAAAACCCTGAAAACATAATGCATGTGACCATGGCTATCGCCAGCGCCGAGGCATGATGAACGGTAACGTAAGCTGCAACTACACGGTAGTTCTTAGAAAATATTATTTTCTCAGAAGACAAAGCAACAGAAAGGTTTATATCATGGCAATTTGCCTCCACTTTCCGCCAAAGAAATTCTCACAGGATCTGCAATTCTAATAGCTTTCTTATCAACCACCTCCATTACAGAAACAGCGGCCCTGATATCACTGAACCAAAGGCCATCTGCTGCTATGGATACCAGCGACAGTTCATACCAGCCTATTGATTCATGAACCCACGCTGCTTTACATTCATCCTGTAGCTTAAATGTGGACCTACTGTATCTCTAAAGGGGATTTTAGCCCATTATAATTTTTTTTTGTTTGGTAATGCCAGTCAAATCCGCCACGCTCCCACATATCTTATGTCAGTGTGGCACAGTATCACAGCCGATTCCCAGCCCCGAGGCCGCTGGCCCACTTCAGCTGCGGGGTCATTCGGCGGTCAGCGATGACTGACTGAGCAAGGTTCAATGGCAAAAAGAAAAAAATCCTGTTTTCAGAAAGCGACTTGTTTGTGTTGTTTCCAGTTCAGACAACCTTTAAAAAAAACAAAAAAAAACTGCCTTTCATCCTTGCGTGAATCCCATTTGCCAATGTGGTTTGCAGCAGATTATTTATACACCAAACAATCATGTGTCGCCACAGTAAGCACAAAGCTTAGATGAAATACAGTAAATGCAGTAAAGTGACTATCACTTGATAGCAGTTTAAAAAACCGGGAAACCTCCCAAGATAGGCTACAGCGACAAAAAGGTTTATAATGACATCATGACACATTGCACCCACTTTCCCAAAAATACAAAAATCTTGAAAAGAGCTTTTAAAGCAAGACCAGAAACAAAGAAATTCAGAAAGACACCACTTCAGGGGGTTTAGACAAAAAGTGCAAGAACGGCAGGCGTTGGTTCTCATCCAACTCCCTGTTTCTCCACGGTGCAAGGCATTCATCATCATTATCATGGCTATTCAGCGGACCTAATTCCCTTTAAAATCAACTGTCAATTCTCATTTGGCTGCCCTCAACATCTTATAGGCTTTGAATTCTCCCATGAACTGGATCTAGGGCGAGTTGTCAGGAAAACAGGGGCCAAACAGAGCCAGAGTCTCCGTTATTGGAGCCTATTAGGTTTCCATGTGTTTTCCTTAACCCAACGAGCATTTCTGAGCACTAAAAGAGACTTAATTGTGGATCCATGACCAATTAAAGTGAACACCGTCTAAACCAGAAGTGCCTCGCTCTGTTCACTGCAACCCACACGCTGGGATTAGGCGTAAAAAGCTAAAACAACATCCTTGTAATGATTCTATCAAAGCCACATCCATCCATCTGATTTATACATTCAAATTACATTTAAAATGTACTTTCATTCTTTCCATAAAAAACCCAGAGGATCAGAATGAATATTTCACCCAAAAAAAAATATATGGACACAGCGCGAGTATGAGTGGTGTTCCGAAAGTGACGTGGTGCGATGCTATGTGCTCCCACGGCGGCCAGAGCATGTTCAGAGGTTACATAATCCGGGATTTTTGTGCCACACAACTCCTCCCGCCCTCCATCGCTCTCTCACTCTCACACCCTCAATGCGTCTATGCTGAGTACAGTGAAGTGGAGCAGGCACAGATGGTCGGCAGCGCTCCACACATGGACATCATCGCTATGCCAGGCAGGGCGGGTGCGTGTCAAAGGCTAAAAGTGATAGAGGGAGCGGCAGCTATTGGGTACATGATGCTGAGAATGAATAAACTGAGATAAATATAGATGGCTGGACTCACACACACACACACACACACACACACTCTCTTGGCAGATATTTAAGCCAAACGAGCATCCAGTCTAATGTTTTGATGCTGTTCGGCCAGAAATTGCTCGATAGATTCCAGAGGGATCAGCCTATGTAAGGATGGGATTAATTTAACAAGGTGATGCATCTGCTTCATGATTGTGTGTAAATACTTATCATTTCAAAGTGGATAACACACTCACAACAGTCAAATGATGTGGCTGGTAAATCTATAGATAATCTATAGATAATCTGAAAGGTTAGAAACAATTCAAAATTTGACCAAACAGTGGAATGTGAGCTTTTTATCCATCCTCTGAACCAAACTGAAATGAAAGAGAACTGTTTGGTATCTTCATTCGCAGGCTAAGTTGACTAACTGCTCAAGTACAACGGCTCTGACCGTCAACATGCCAGACATGCGGGCAGAAACCATTTTAGGACAGTTTAATAATGCACTGTCCTCAGGGCCCCCAGGGACAAGTATTAACACTTCATTTCTCACTTAATATTTAGGTAATACACTACCAGTCCCTGAAGCTTAAGGAGCCAAATTAAAGTAGGCTAGCACTTTGATATTACATAGATTTATAAGTACATATTATTGTCATTTTCAGCACATAGCCAGTAAGCCGTGGTGATAGCGATCTAGGCTGCAGACCCATGGACACATGGGTCAGGCAGTGTAGCAGACTCCCTGAACCACTTATCACAAACCTGTCCTGTCCTCAATCGGTTTGAGCAAATGTGTGTTTGTGTGTCTGCAGATGTGTGTCGATATCATTTCCGTATAGCCACAACAATGTGAGTCACAACAGACCGAAAAAACAGAGTGAAAGGACAAGAGGAAAATGTTCAGAAAAGGTTAGAAAGAGGAACAAAGTCGGTAGTGGGAGGGATACTGAAAGGTTGTATTGTAGAAAGAAAAAAAAGCTATTTTTGATAAAAACATTATCTTTGCCAATATTTCAGACTAGCACTTTTGAACAAAACCCAATATGTTTTGAACCACTTTCTAAGACAATGGTGTTGTGAAAAAGACTTAAAACAAAAAGGACCAAGAAATGCTCGGCTTATTACTATGTATGCCCACGAATATAAAATGACTTCCCTGAAAATGGGATTTACTGATTACTTTGTTCAGGTCTTTGCCCAGCTTGTATAAAGGCCAGTACCTATGTGTGTTCCCAATCCATAGCTTTATTAAAAAAATCAATTAAACAACAGTCCAGCTGAAATGAAACTTCCATCTGATTCATAATTCATTCATTCCATAATTCAAAGTTTCACAATGTGTTAATAATTTAGTCCATGCAATATCAACACCTTATGATAAAACTGTCCATCACAATTTCCCAGAACCTAATAGGACACATTTGAATGTTTGAGTCAAAAATTCTATTTTGATATAAAACTGAAATATTTGGCATTTTTATATAAAAAATGGTTAAAGCGATGAATCAATTATGAAAATAGTTTTTCATTTACTCGTTTGTCTATGAAATAATCGATTTGTTGATAAATTGTCTGGCCCCTAGAAAGAACCCAGGGTATCTGCTCAGACAAGGTCAGCGAGGAAGAAAGAGGAAAGGAAACAGAAAAGGTTATAGCGTAAAAACTAAGATGTAATTATATTATATTAAGATCGGATATGAACCTTGATATTGACTAAATAGCTGGATTGGGATCGGAAAAATTAACAGATCTATCTACGTGCCGATCTAATAACAAAGAAATAAGAATTGTGTATGAATATGTGTTTACATGTTTACAATGTTCTGTAACGTTTTGATTATTACTGTATGTTTGAACAACAAATTATTTAGTTTCTACTGCTACATTTTATTTATTAAAATGTAATTTAACAAGTTTGACAACATTCTATTTTTGATTATTTGAATGCACAATTGTTTTTTAAATAACAAATATAAAAGAATTCAACACATTACATCAATGTTTTTTGTCTACGTTAGGACAGTCTGCCTTTAGTGTCTTCCAAATGCTGGTATGAAGGTATAAGGTGGAAGGTATAGTTTATTAATAATTCAACAACGGTATCGGATTGGTAACGGGTATCGACAGATACACAAAGCCCAGGCATCAGCATTGGGACGTAAAAACTCGGATCGTGCATCCCTAGATGTAATATGCAATTTTCCATATAAACCATGTTATATCTCCATAAGGTGAGTTTTTTGGGAGACTGGCTAACACTTTGGAATAACACACAATACGTGTTTACAATTCATTTCGAAGACAATAAACCTGAAATCCTCTCCGCCATTTACCGCCATGACTCAAACATAAAGATTTTGAGACAATGGGCCAACATCCTCTCCGTATAATCCCATATATGACTCAAATAAAAAATACGTCTCTCAAAATGTGGCATACTGCAATCACTGAAAAATACTTTAATCAGGTAAAAGCCTATTTGATAGAAAATTACCAATTTGTGTCCTTACACAGCTTTAAATAGACAAATTAATATGAAAAAAGAAGCTCTTTGTACTTGTTTTTCACCTTTCACATAAAAGATTAGTTCTTGACCACTGTTGCAAAGCTATTTTAATTTCTTGAATATTATATGTAAAAGACTTATGTATCCCAGATATTCCCCTTGGACTGAATAGGTGTGGCAGATCACAAAGCTGCCATGTTTCAAGGACAAATGGTGTAACGTGTTCAGTAATCAGTGTTAAAAATCAGTACAAAAAAGGTTTTCAAGTAACACAAGCTAGAGCTTTAAAATGCAAAGCTTTTTATATCTTTCACATGTGTACTGTGTACTGTACCTCCATGGCGAGGGCGGCAGTTTGCTGGTCGTAATGATTCAGTATGTTGGGCATGTACGTGGAGTTGTAAGGCAGGCCCTGGCACATGCGCAGGGTTATGGGCTCGCAGGTGAACAGACTGTGGCTCCCCTCTGCCACATCCATGGGGATGGCAACGCACGCCGTCAACATGGACAGGGACAGCATCCACAGGAGATCCATGACTGGTCCGTACAGCAGGAGGACGGCTGGCTAGGAAGAGGGGTTGAGCCCTGTTAGCGTCTGGCTGATTCACCAGGAAAGGGAGATCACAAGGCTTAAGGAGTGTCCAGGACTGGCTAGTAATCGCTTCCTCCTCTTCAACTCACAGAGAAACAGTCTGGGTCGGGCAGCGTAATCCAACACAGCCATGGTTGAAGCTGGCTGCCTCCATCGCCGTGGGGATTCCGGTCAGCGGCAGCGGTGTGTCATCACGAGACCTCCATAGCCTGGGAGATGCTGTGGTCCTTTAAGATGCTGCGTTGTGACCACTCACACTCCTCCGTCCCCTGCCTCCACAGGCAGGGATGATGCTTCAGAGGAAATATGGATGACTGCCACCGATGGATGTGACCTTAGCCTGCGGTTTTGAAAAATAACATACTATAAAAGACATTTAGCATCAGAACACCAGTTGCACTTTAACCAGAACAGGTGTTTTTTTCCTTTTCTTTCTTTTTTACAAAAATGAGACAAATAATGGACTGCAGCTGAAAAACACACAAGGCGGTTCAAAGACAGATGATAATTGCATTTCACTGTGGTGGGTGGTTGTGGAGATGAGTCATAACATTAACTAAATTAATTAGCAGCAATATATTATCCTAGGGAGTATGAGTAACAACAAAACAATCATACAGGGCAAATATCTAAGTCATTACTATATTTAAACATGTATGTGGGTATTTACTGCGTTTTGTGGTAAGTGACTTATCAGCATTTCTGGTATGTTGTTATTTCTGGTATTGGTGTACTTTTAGTGGTTAACCTTAATTTGTAGATTAACTACAGTTTAGAAAAGGTGATTATGTTAGCCTTTTCTTTTCTAACTCAACCATTTTACATGAATTGCTACATTTACATGACATACACACACATGCCAACCCAATAGCCTACCTTTAAATTTACGAGAGAAAAAGGCTACTTTGTCTTACACCTGTGTCTAATTAACAGATTTCGAACACGCCCAGCTGCATTTTAAAGGCTGATAAATGCGAGTTCAGTGCCTCCGTTAGCCTACCTGGGCGTCGGGCTCCTCCTAGCTCCGACCAGGGAATTAAGAAATGAACGGCTCCTCATAAATGTGAGTGTAGCTTCTACAACAAACGGAACCGGGAGGCTCACTACTGTTGTTTGTGTGTCCCTGCCCGCTGTCACTGACTCACTACAGAAAAAATGGTTGAGTAAGACAAAATGTCAAGCAGCGCAGCGGAGACAAAAGATGACGGTTAGTTCAGTCTAAATGATAGTAACCGTGGCATGTAGCCTGCTTACCGGTGTAATGCACCGCACTGAGCCGGGGCGGCAACGGAGGTGCTTGTTCAATCACTCCGGTTAGAAATGTTAGCTAAACTAAACTGGTTCAATTAAAGGCAACTTTACCTGAATGTTGTGCCGAAAATTCACGTGTAACAACGGGGTCTCCGCCGCTCCTCGACTTGGTAACAATGACTGAATGTCCCCCTTCCAGCACCCTCTTCTCGTGTCCTCCTGTCCTCCTCCTCCTCTGTCCGCCTCCCTCCCTTTCTGCCCCCCACCCCTCGCTCTCTCTGTGCCTAGCGTCAAACCCGCGACATTTTCAAAATGGCTTCCAGTCCGAACAAAAAAATAAAAGCCTCACCAACGGCAAACGGAACAAGACCATAGACTGTATATTATTGAACAAGACCCAGCGCAAAATACATCGTGTCAGTACTTTGTGAGGTAGTGACTAGACTGTATAATATTATTATTATTATTATTATTATTATTATTATTAATAATAATAATATAGTCTATGGTAGTGACGCAGTTTTATTTTAAGTTTATTGCCAATGCCACTCTAACGTTAAAAAACGAGTTAAATTAAAGCGTCAGAGATTATTTAAACGTCACAGCCAACAGTTTTGTTTTTAATATTGTGATTTTGTTTTTCATTCAAACGAGCCATGCTAAAGTTGATTAAAAAGAGGAATAAAAAAACATCTTTGGAAATTGATCTTAACGCCTTAATTAAAAAAATTAGGAAAATTCAACCTTTTA
Organism: Etheostoma perlongum; assembly: GCA_026937815.1. Lineage (NCBI taxonomy): Eukaryota > Metazoa > Chordata > Actinopteri > Perciformes > Percidae > Etheostoma > Etheostoma perlongum. Next base: position 22,605,431 of record CM049388.1, read on the forward strand.
AGGACACCAATTTTCTTTGTGAATGAATAATGTATTGTATGTAAATAAATAAATGTTCGTCCTTAAAATACAGGGGCATAAGTATACACCCCCCTATGTTAAATTCCCATATAGGCAGGCACATTTTTATTATTAAATGCCAGTTACTTGATAGATCCAGGATACTATGCATCCTGATAAAGTTCCCTTGGCCTTTGGAATTAAAATAACCCCCCACATCGTCACATACCCTTCACCATACATAGAGATAGGCATGGGGATTGAGGCAAGTGTAAATTATAGCAGCTGAATATAAATCAATAATTATATATTATAAGTTAAGATTATATCTAGCAAAAACACAAGTTGTTTACTGCCTGAAATTTCATTGAAAATATTTTTGCCATGGCAGATTTTAGCATTACTACTTTGAAGGTCCGCGAGCCGGTTTCCGGTTTTGCTCAGTGTGTGTCTGTTTAACTTGACACAGCTCTCTGCCTCTTTCTTCACAGCAGGTTTCTTGTCTTCGTTGCGCGCGGCCGCCCATCTGAGGACGAGCAGGCTTTCTGCTTTTGAATGAAAAACTTCTCAGACTGTAGGGACTAAGAGTTTTAGCCGGCCGTCTGCAAAATAGGCCTAACATGTTTTATTAATAGGTCTACAGCGGGGGTAGAACAACATTACTGCATAGGAAAAAACAGAGCCAACGCCTATATCATATCACTATTACTAGCCTACTACCTACTACTAATACTACTTCTACTACTACTAGCCTACTACTACTACTCATGATAATAATGAAATAAAATCCTTAGCCTACATGTCCCATAATCATTTTAATTTGAAACACATATATCAATTACCCAGTTTGTGCATGTTGATATTCATTTCAAATAGCTAGGTAATTTAGGATATTTTTTTATACAAGAATTCAAAAGTGAGTTAGACAATGATATATTTCCCGTGTCAAAATGCACATCTATGTACAAAGCACTGAATGGGCAATGCTGCAAGTTTGAAACATTTCATGAAAACCTGTTGTAAGGTATACACAAGCTGTATGCAACATGTTCTTTGCCGTCTCAGTGTATCAGAGGCAGATGGTCTATCCATCTTCTATTTGTCATCATTAGAGCCAGTGTGGCCTGCACACTCCACACTCCACCAGGGTTTACTTTGCTTTACAGCACCCCCTCCTGTGTGTGACAGGCTGCCATGTAAGCATAGTACACTCACTGTTACTATGGAAACGGGTAAACTGTGCACAGGGAATTCGGGCAGAAAAGGAGAAGAAGATTTGGGTGTATGGACTTAAAGGCCATTAGGAGTATGCTAGAGAGAGAACGCGTGTTTAGGATTGATTTCCTTTTTTCGGCAGAGCAGAACTGATGGTGAGAATGAATACCAGAGGAGTGTTTTACTATTCAGACTAATGTTAACTCTTATAACTGCAGTTTTAACTGTGTCAGGTTAGAATTTTGTCATTTTGACTTTGCAACTGTTTTTTTGCAACTTGTTTTCACAAGCAACAGAATACAAGATGGAGATTATTTGTTTAGGTAACAATGGAAAGTGACATACTGTAGTAAAAAAAAAATGGGGGGTGGGTATGGAAAGACAGTGATAGTCTGACAGTGCCAAGACTATCATTTGGCATTATTCATAAGACTTTAATCCATTTTAAGTGAGATAAAAGCTGGCATGTGTTGTAACTTAATATATTAGGAGGCTAAAAATGACCCTTAAAGGACTCAGGCCGATGCTGTAAAATGGCATACTGTCCATACACTCATAAAATGTAAGAAGCAAACATGTCAACATGTTGTTTTGTGTGTTTTACCCAGCTGTTACTTTAAAGATGCCAGTTGCACCGAGGTCTTCTGCGAAGATGCAGACCAAACTGAGCGCGTGGACTCCTCTGAACCACCCAGAGTCCAACAGCAAGGTCCGGCCACTCATCCACTCTCAAACAGTACTAGCAGACAGAAACCAGTTAGTGGCAGTCTGAGTACTGGTTTCATTTTTGTGAGTGGTGGAAAAAGTACTCACTCAGCAATTTCCCACAGTGTATAAAAAACTCCATTAAAAGCAATAAAAAGTGCATTAAAAAGTGTAAGTACAGAAGTATTATCAACAAAGTGTACCAAGATATCAGTAATATCAAAGTAAAAGTACTGGTTTTGCAGAAAAATGGCCCATGTTGCTATGTTATTATACACAACATTATTAGATTGTAAGTAGTGATGCATCAATGTAAATTGTATTTTGTGTGACATTAAACTAATACTTATATAATAGTATATTGTTTAACCCACTTTGGGCCTATTAATAAAATCATCAGAGACGTTTAGAGGGGAAAGGTCTCTTTGGTGGAACTGCTCACTAGCCAAAAGAATTGGGAACCATAATGTTTTACAGTACGATTAATTTTAATTTAATTTAATTTCAACTACCTTTATTGGTCCCACAAGGGGAATTTACAATTCCACACTCTGTTGTTATTACACACATTACAAACAGGCCTGAAGTACACACACTTGCTCAGGTCCTATACATGCACTAAATGGAGAGATGTCAGAGTGAGGATATACAGTATGCACTTAAAGTGCTCATATTATGCCCATTTTCAGGTTCATATAGAGGTATAGGTATATAGAGGTTGTACCAGAATAGGTTTATATGGATTCATTTTGCAGTTTCTCTTTTCACCCTGTGTGTTGAGCTCTCTGTTTTAGCTACAGAGTGAGACATCACACTCCTGTCCCATTTTTGTTGGGAGTCACACATGTGCAGTAGCTAGCTAAGGACTACTAGCCAGTCAGAAGCAGAGTATGAGGGTGTACCACGCTAGCAGCTAGGCGAGCATTATAACATGTGTCCGTCACAGAAGTAAAGGCTGGACTACAATAGAGGTGTTTGGAGCAGTTTGTGAACAGTGTTTTCTGTTGAAGATTGTAAGTCACTTTAGGGGGGGGACTTTGAACTTTTTCACTTCATTAACCTATAACATGCACAAAAGAAATATATAACACAATAAAGGAAAGGGAAAAGGCCAAAAAGCATAATATGAGAACTTTAATACAGTAGTACATACATTCCACCACTGGAGATATATTCACAAATTTGTATTTGTGAAAACGTTTATATCCTATATTACTGGTACACAATCATAAAATGTTCCAACATATTTTCTTTAAAAGCCAAGTTATGAACTTTTCAATCAGTTGTGATGAGGTATACATTTGCATTTATGCTTCTGTTGCGAGTAAGACTAACGCTCAATGGTGTTTTAAGCCCCAAACGTCGCCTTCCAGGCAGAGCTGCGACTTCAAGGCACCTAACCCTAATCCTATATAACCTATATAACTCTATATAAATAAGGGTTATTAACCATGAATTCCAAAAAGTACTGGAAAACTAGTAGTAGTAAGGTGGTGTTAGTGAAAACTTAAACAAAAGTCTGAAAAAAGGACAAAAATGTCAAATTGGGAGGACAACACAAGGGTTAACAAAATCAAAAGATGAATAATAAACTTCTAGAGACAATATATCATGAGACACAAAAACGGAATTGTTGTTAGAAGAAGAATGCACACGTCAGTCAGTCAGTGAATTGATTTTAAAAATTGCCACAGAAAATTCACGATTATTAATTCCCCCCCACCCCCAATATTTATCTTGATACACACTCTGTCATTGCTAATGCAGTTTGATGGGATTACTAATCTATTTCACTTTGTCTTCGTTCTCAGGTGTTTGAAGAGAGGCGGAATCTTCTGGCAAAGTGGGTAAGTTGATGAATGGAGATCCACTTAATGCACTGATGGGTCTTAACTGTGCACGGAGCTCAGTGTGAAGCACAAATAACTCTCTGCTGGTGGTGGGAACCCACACTCAGTGGAGTCCATTTGTCCATCCTGCTGCATCCAGCTGAAACAGTCCATGTCGTGGAATTGTGTTCTGTCTCTTTCATGTGTCTGTCAGTTTGCCAGGTGGTCTGACAGCCAGAGGAAGGCCCTGCTGCAGGACTTGGTTCTGAGCTGTTCTGAGGACCAGCTGCTGTTCCTGAAGCTCAGTGTGAGCCGCCGGCTCCCCCTGCAGGCTGCGGACTTCACCTGCCTGCTGCCCAGAGCCCTCTCCCTCTACCTGTTCTCCTTCCTGGACCCACGCAGCCTCTGTCGATGTGCCCAGGTACACACACACACACGCAACCATACATACATACATTCATACATACATTCATACATACATACATATTTTATTCATCCTGAAGGAAATTTTAGGCATCCAGTAGCAAGACAAACACATAAACACATACATATCACACATACATAAGAATAAGAATAAAAATTTAAATAAAAATCACTCACAGAAATGCAATGACCTTGTAGACTGTGTGTAATGATTATAGTGCAAAAGTGCACAATATATGTTAGGCATGTTAATATCCATGACTCAAGGCTCCTGGGTAGCTCACGTGGTAGAGCGCGCGCCCATATATAAAAACATTGGGTTTGTATTTGGGTTGGCCCTGCGGCCCTTTGCTGCAAGTGCTTCCCCCGCTCTCCCCTTTCATGTCACCTGTCCTATCAACTTAAAGTTCTGAAAAAGCCACACAATAAAAACATGGATGACTCAACTATGACTTGTGTGTACCTTGGCACAGGTGATGGCACCTCAGCCTTGGAACAACCTGCACTGGAGTGAAGCAATTTTTAAAACTATATATTTATAGTTATCGTTATAGTTGTGGTTTGTTCTTGTTGTGGGCAGCCTTAACCCTAACCCTAACCCTAACCCTAACCCTGCAGTGCCTCTGCCTGAAACACTGGGTGCATCTCATGGCCATGACAGGTTGTTCATTTCAAGGAGACATTCTTACATTGAACATATTGACACCACTAACAAACAATGATACAATAAAAAGAAGAAAAATTAAGGATAATTATAATAAAAATTTTAAAAAAAACATGCAAAAATCACCCACAAAGGGGAAGGGAAGGAGTGGCCACTGTCTACAGAACCATCACTGCAGTATGGTTACACTACTGCCTCATACATTACGGACAAATGAAAATGAAATGAAAAATAAATAAATAAAATATAACGCATGTCTCTGCTCATTCTACTGGGAGGCAGGCAATGTGATTTGTTCCCTAACATAATCTAAGAAAGGTCCCCATATCTTATTGTAGTCATTTATCTAATTCTTTCAAGTTTGAGAAAATAAAGGGCGTCTTTGATCCAGTGTGTAAATTTTGGGGGATGGCTGTCTTTCCATTTTATGAGAATTATCCGTCTCGACGAGAGTAAGAACCTCAATGCTATGAGATTGTGTCTTAGATTAGTTAGATGGCTTGTATCAGGTATAATACCAAGTAAGCGAGTTACAGAGCATGGGGAGATTGATTGTCCCAGAAAACCTGATATAGTGTTAAAGATAGAAGTCCAGAAGTAGTCCAGCTTTGCACAACACCAGAACATGTGGGTATGTGATGCCGGGTTGTATTTACCTCATGTCATGGCCCTTATTTGATGGCTTCTCGACTCCTCGGTTGTTCTGGAGGGATCATCGAGGAGCTCTAGGCGAGGATACACGAGAGCAGCCTTTCTGGAAGCTGTGCAGCTGAAGGAGTTGCTAACTCCGTCCAGACAGGTGACATATTTATGTCTGTGGGTACACAGGAAAGGACATCTCATCCCTCCAAAACACATTTGCTCGTTGCCTTTCCCCCTTCCATGATTGGGAGGGACTAAGATGCAAGATAAGGAGGCAAGTCGAGGACTCAAGGAGGCAATTTAACGACTATATCTGCATCTCACAGCCCATAAATTGCAAGAGAGGCAAGGAGCAACTGTGTTGTAGAGTAACTCCTTCAGCAGCTCCTCCCTTCTTTGATGCTCGCTCCTCGGCCCTCGGGGCAGAAATAAGAGCTTTGAGACGGAAGGACAGAACAAGTTCCGGTTGAGCTGAGGACTGAGGAGTCGAGGAGCTATCGAATAAGGGTGATGAGATGCAGCCTATGAGATGCACTGTCTGAGCTCTTGGCCCGCCTTCCTGAAAAGCCCTGATTGGCCCTGATTGGTCAGCACACAAAAAAATGAGCTGGGGGCCCAGTTTTTTGCGTGCTACCCATGGGTGCTGCCGGACGGCTCAGTTGGTAGAGCGGGCGCCCATATGTACGCAGCAAGCCCGGGTTTGAACCTGCGGCCCTTTGTTGTATGTCATTCCCCCTTTCTCTCCGCTTTCATGACTTCAGCTATCCTGTCAAAAATAAAGGCTGAAAATACCCCCAAAAAATGCTTAAAATTATAAGTGGGCTGGCATTCTCAGTCAGTGACATCAATAGAGGAATTTCAAAAGGGAGTGGGTGAGCCGCTTTAGGCGTTTGAGAAAAAGTGCTGTCTGTGGAAGAAAAAGCTTAATTTGGAGTGAAATGTCTCTTTAAAGGTTTATTGCCCATAAAAAATGCTAAGGACTACAACAACAAAAAACAAGCTGGTGGAAAGAACTCAAATACAGATTATACTTACCAAAAAGGCAAATATTCTCACAAGGACAAATAAAGCTGTCAGTTAAATAAGTTGATTAAGAAATATGCTGCGTTCAGTTACGACTTCAAGTCATGACTCACGACTTGGTAGCATTCCAGGCAAAGTCACGACAGATCCTTATAGCTAGCGTCAGCTAGCGGCCACCTAACGTCGACGTTAGCTAGCTCTAGCTGATACTAGCGATTTCTAGTCGGTGACATATTTTGGGCTTCATTTAATAAACCTGTAGTAGTACACAATCATATTTGTATTGTTTTGATTACAATGTGCATAATTACTTTACATTGCCTATTTATTTCTACATCTCACCGTTAATCACCGGTGTCTGTACGGCATCAACAGGGGTCGCCATTGTTGTTTATGTGCGTGTGTGACGTCAAAAACTGTAACTGGTTACACGATCTGGTACGAGTTCACGGTAGGAAGTTACGGGTTTGACTGCCGTTCCAGGGCACTTTCACAATTAGAAGGTTGTGAAAACACGGGTTACGAGTTGCCTGGAACGCAGCATTAAAGTGCAAAATATGGCTCATCTTCTGCCCCACTTAGAGTGAAAGAGTGGGAGTGACCAGGTAATTAGGTGGAAGCAAAAAACCAGTGATGAAGAAAGGAGAGGAAAGGAAGTGAGAATCTTCACTACAGCCACCTTGTGTTTTCACTATTACAATGTGTGATCATTATTACTGAGCCAGTGGAGAATTCTGGCTTGTCCAACCCACTCACTCTGGGTGTTTTTATCCAGGTGAGCTGGCTCTGGAGGAGCATAGTGGAACTGGACCAGCTGTGGATGCCAAAGTGCGTGAGGCTCGGCTGGTGCATCAACTTCTCCCCGACCCCGCTGGAGCAGGCCGTCTGGAAGAGACTCTACGTCCACACGGTGCAGGAGCTGCGAGTCACCGCGCTGCAGGTCAGGAGACCAGATCCACAATCCGCTCAGTCATCAAACATGGTTCACATCTCAAAGACCGAGAGCTGTGAAACCATAATATGGTGCCCTGGGCTAGATTACAGCTGTTTCTGTCGCTTTATGTGACGTTTTTGGCATTTCTTTTGATGTTTTAGTTGCTTTTTCTGACGTTTTTGATCTTTTCAACTTTTTGTCGTTTATGCCATTTTTTTCTATTGATGGTTATTGTAGGCTAACTTTTTGACATTTTTGATGGTCTTTTGAACGCTTTGACATCCTTTTTGATCTTTTCAATGTTTTTGACATTCTTCTCAGCACTTTTGAAGTTCTTTTTAACGTATTTTTCGTCATTTTTGGCACTTTTTCATATCTCATTACTCATTTGAACTGCCGGCGCCCCTAGCATTTCCCTATAGCCTATGCTACGGGCCGGATCTGCTCGCATATGCTGCACTCTGGCTCAGAAGAAACCTTCATGAGGGTAACTACAGTATCACGTTTATTTTCATCCCAGCAGCAGTCTGAGGTTCCACACGTATCAGCCATCAGCAGCAGACATGGAGCTCTCCGACCCGGCCGTCATCAGCGACGAGCACTCTACCACCCCCACCCAGGCACGTGGAGGCACCTCCAGGACGGGGTTCAGAAAGGAAAAGCAGACGACTACACAGCCACCATGGAAAGATTCCGACAGACGTCCTACAGACACAGTACGCTTCAACTACCTGGACAACCTGGAGCCCAGTGAAGAAGCGTAAGACTGGGGGGGGGAGGGGGAGGGGGCGTTACAAGTGGTCAAATAAAGGAAGAAATAAATTCACCATGTAAGGCATAAACAAACTTAATTTATTTAATGGGACTTGATGAGGAGCATTATTATTCAATCAGGAGAGACATGTTTGCACATATGCAAATAAAGTTTATTGTACAGCTCAAAAAAATTTACAAAGTCTTTGGCGATTAGACTCCAGCGCTGTATGAATATTACATATACATATGTATAAGGGTAGAAAACCATCGGACCCCCCCAGCGGAATCTAGATACCAGATTGAAGGAGGCTCTGGACCGGTCAGCTGGAGTAGATGACTGGAGGTGGAGGGGGGGGGGTGGAGGGTTGCACTTTTTGCCTGCAACGACAGCTTAATAGCACAGGGAGAAACAGATTTTTAAAAGCAGGGTTGCGACTCTGTGATTGGCTCTTTTGGCCCAATTTGTGTACGATTCTGATTGGTTAAGCAGGAAGGTGAACGCCTCAACAGCTGATTTAAGTTAGAGCATTGATTAAGAGTGAGGTCTTTCTGAAAGAATTTACACTGAGCTACATTTCAATCAGGAGAGACTAGTTGCAGATATGCGACAGTTATACACAGCATAATAACAATTTTTTTTTTTAGGATAACAGCTTAATTGATTTAGGAGTGCATCGATTAAAAGTTAGGTCTTCCTGAAGAAAATTACGTTGAGCTACATTAAATGATTATTCATGGACATTACATGTCATTTAGCTGACACTTTTATCCAAAGTGACTTACAATTGCTATATATCGGAGGTCGCAGGCCTCTGGAGCAACTATGGGTTAAGTGTCTTGCCCAGGGAGACGTTGGTTGATGTACCGCAGTGGGAATAAAACCCAGATGTCCCACTCCAAAGGTATGAGTCATATGCACTGCGCCATTGCCATCACATGGACAATACTTTAGCACTCAGGAGTAAATATGAAAAAAAGCTATATACTACAATTTGACAGTTTTGTTTATCCCACACTGTTTAGATGCACAGCTCAGTCTACAGCCTACATCTTATATGGGAGTCTAAGACAATAGGAGACAGATTCTTAGTGTTTTAATGCACAGAAAGGAGAGTAATTTAGTAGGGGTGTAAATCACAAGTTTCACAATACCATACTAAATTGATTCTTTGGATAGCGATACAATATTTGCTAATATACCAAAGTCTGCCACAATGTGATTTGGATACAACTACAGTATGTGAACCATAAACCTAAATTTAGCTTCTCTCAAATCAAATGTAATGGTTCACACTGATTACAAAACACCCTGGAGGGGGTTCCACAACAAAAAGGGGAATCCTATAATTCCATAAGTAACACAATGACAGGACTATTTTGGTCATGGGTTGCATACACTTTTTGTAATAACATCTAAAAGCAATATTCCTATTAGATGAGGGTCCGTGGTCTCATTTGTGTCAGTTTTAGGGGTCCTTGACATGAAAAAGGTTAGGGAGCCATATAGGTGAATTGTGCAAATACTGAGCAAAAGAGGTCCACTAGTGCAACTCCGGTCAGGCCATAATGTGTGACCTGTATGAAGAATAAGTACAGTATATAATACAATAATGTTATATATAATATATGTGCAGTATATTTAATATACAACTACGCTATCTGCCACCAAATGCAAAGAAACTAGGATTAAAACAATCTAGTTTTGGTGCCATCTTGGATATTTTCCAGGATCTCAGATAGTAGCTCAAGTCAAAGTGTTGCTCATAACGGCTCTTATGGCCAAGAGAGAGAAGAGAAGAACTCAAGTGTAACCGTCAACATATTAAAGGACTCCATACCTGAGGATTAGTTAATTAGTTAAAGTAACTTAATGTTGTTCATAATTAATTTCCAAAGATTGGATGTCCGGCTTAAAAGAAGGGAAGATGCCTGGGTAACCTACAAAGCTGTAAAAACTAAACTATCAGACCTCCATCCTAAAAAGGAATAAACGCAACAGAAAAAAGGGAAACAACCCCCCCCCCCGCCCTCCAGCCTTACTTAAATATAGGAGCTGGTCCACCCGCATCTGGCCAAATCCGGAGCACCTAAGAGCGAGAAGAAAAACATCATGATTCATTGGTGAAAAGCTTTCTTTTGTCCGTTATCTGCAGAGGGTCAAGCCACGTTGTGCTCTTTGACCCCCGTCGTCTGCAGGTAATTCCAATGCAAAGATGAAAAACATACTACTCCACTTGCTCACTGCCTCCCCTCTCTCTCTCTCTCTCTGTCTCTCCCTGCAGAGGCTCCACCGGCCGCCGCGGCAACACATCCCAGCCAGACGACAGGAGCCAGAAAACGGTGTCTGAGGCACAATACAAACTACGGAAGGCCAAATCGCTGGTAAAGTCACTGCATCCATCACTGCTGCCAGGGCCCCGCTGTGACTGTACTCTCATGTCTGAGTCGGGGGGGATCCTCTGGAGACTGTGCAGCCAGCAGGCATCATGCATTATGGAGCATCGCTTACACAGGAAGAACATGTTAATGATGGGCTCCTCAGGGAGGGAGGGGATATAGGAAGGGGGGGAGACAAATGATGCTGATGATGGGGGTGAGAGGGTGAGATAGAGGACACTGTGGCATTCAATATTCTGGCTTTGGCGAAATCCTGATACATCATTATTCATGCCTGGATACAGTTACTAATAACACAATGCACTTGGAATCATGTTGAATTTCAATTTTTCTTAACATTTGGTTATTAAGGTAACCCCCGTTCTCTGAGAACTATATAGAACCATTAATTCGTTGATTATGTTCCTGATTAATGGATAAGTTGTTTGCTTTATAGACTGTCAGAAAATTACAAAAACGTGGATCAGTGTTTCCCTAAGCCCAAGACAATGTCCTCAGATGTCTCTTTTTGTCCACAACTCAAAAGACATTCAGTTTACTGTTACAGAGGAGTTATTCACATTTAACAATCTGCAATTTACAGAATTATTTATTTTTAATTTAAAAAAAATGACTCAAACTGATAATAAGCTGGAATCAGATAATTTGTTCTTCTTTTTCATCATAGACAATTAATCAATCAAATTAGTTGACAATTAATTTAATAGTCAATGACTATTGACTGAGAACCTTTTGTCTTTTTCTTGCTTCAGATGTTCCTCAGCTCCAACTGCAGACCCCAGCATCCTCCTCCTCCTCCTCCTCATGAGACCCAGTCTCCACCTTCTTGGGCTGCTCGCAGTCCCGAGCCCCCCGTCACCAAGGAGACTGCCAAGAACATGCTGCGCCTGGCCCAGTGGAATGCTGGGATCCGTCCAGGCCCGGTGAGGCCGGCGGTGCCCCGGCTGAGCGTGGAGGCGCTCCGGGCGGCCCAGCGAACACACCGAAGCGCTCCCAGTAAGAAACCATTCAGGACTAACTGTCACTGGTTCTCTGAGCAGTTAGTGATCCTATTAGAAATGTTATGATAGTTACTAACTCCTGAGTGTGTGTGTGTGTGTGTGTGTGCGTGGCAAAGATTTGGGGTCACTTACAAATTTCCATACCACTCCATTATAGACAGAATACCAGCTGATCTGAGTGGGGGGCTGATCTTTAATGCAATATCTACATTTCCCATTATCAGCAACCATTCATAAAATGTTCCAATGTCACATTTTGTTTATTAATCTGATATCATTTTAAAAGAACTGAGAAAACATTGGAGAACCCTTTTGCAATAATGTAAGGACATAATGTAATCTGAAAACGGCTGCCCTGGTTAAAAAACAATGCAACTGATCTCAGCTGGCATTCTGTCTGTAATGGATTGCAATGGGAATTTCTAAGTGACCCCACACTTTTGACCTGTAATGTCAATGATAGATGTAGTGTAATGATAGATAGTAACATAGATTAATAAAAAATATATATAATATACAGTGTATATATATTAAGCAAAGCATTAAAAGTTATTACAGGCTGCATATAATTATCTATTTCACAAAATACAAAACTTAGATTAGGTTAATTATGGCTGATGTATTTCCATTTGGCTGGGCACTGTTCATTTTGTGCTGCAGCCCAAATACCAAATCATCTTCTCTGCAGACATTAGACCATTTTCATGGCAGATGTTTTGACATCATAGCAGGAAAAGTCCAGATGTTAATGGGACCACTTTAGTGGAACAGTCATGTTATTAAGGACACCCCCTGCTTTAACATGTTGTTTATCCAAAATATAACTAGAATCTAAATAGGCTAAATACGGTATTTGCTAACGACAGCATCTCTGTGTATGATGCGATCACCATCTTAACATTTTGATTATAATTTTCTTGTACTGACTTAAAAAGTAAGTTTAACTGTGTAAAAACAGACCTTTTATTTATTATTTAATTCACTCAATTTCAATAGTTACCTGGTAGGAAATTTGTTTTGCGGTCTCAAATGCATCAAACGGCTGCATCTACAAAGGGAAATAAAATGTACCAAACTAATTGAAATGGAGTTTTCTATTGAACAGTCCCAATTAAAAAAATCAGTTGTCAGTGAGATCTGTGGATTTCTTAATATTTGGTGAATTGACCATTTAAAATATGCAGCATGTGTGCTACTCCAGCAGTACCCGTGCCCCCCTTCTAGTCCCTCCCCCGTGTGCACCATAACAACGCCTACCATCAGTCTGTGACCGGCCCCCGCCGGGCCCTTGTCGAACAAAAAGACACTTGCCACTGGGCTAAACAACTTTTCCCTGAGTGCTTATATCACAGAGTATTGAGTAAAGTTTAGAAGGAACTATCAGACTACAAGAAAACACAGCAGTTGGAACATGTTGACCAATCATATCCCTTCATATAGTAATGGTTTTGTTTAGCAATGTGAAGCTAAAGTGGAATCCTCACTAATGCAGGGAACATTTCTATCGCTCCCAGGTACACAACTGTTCCAGGCTCAGCCCTGGACTGTTCCTGCTTCACACACACACAAGATATGAAGTGACTCATCGTCATCGCCAGGGAGACGGCCCAAATACAGCAAGATTTTGAGCTACAGCTTCACATGGGAAAGTTCAATATTCATATTTTATATAAATATTTTTTATAGGAAATTTCACATGGAATGCATTCTCTTTGCAAGTTATTGTGTAAATACTGCATTGGATGGAGATTAGAAGAAAGATGAAAATGATGATGGAGATTTGACATTATTTTAACATTGTGTGAACAGAAAGGCAGAAATGACTTAAGGTCTGAATCATTTGAAACGTTACCGAACTTAAACCTCCCCATGGCTTTACACTGAAGGAAACAATCACTTATGAATAAGAAATGTTTTAAGGAGACAGTATTTTACAGCTACAGTGGCTTAAGAAAGTTTACACACCCATGCTAAAGTTGATTAAAAAGGAATAAAAAACATCTTTTGGAAATTGATCTTAATGCCTTAATTAAAAAGATTTAGGAAAATCCAACCTTTTAAGGACATACATTTTCTATTAGAAATATCAATTTTCCTAGAGGTTGGCCTAGTTTTATTTCAGTTAGCTTAATAGCTGGTTTGATTTGCATTGAGAGGTGATCTTATGGAAAGTTCCCCATGCCTATCTCTAGGTATGGTGAAGGGTATGTGATGATGGGGGGGGGGGCTATTTTAATTCCAAAGGCCAAGGGAACTATATAAACTTTTTGTTGTTTATAACTTTTATAAAAAAAATGTTAGAAGCCCGATAGTTCTAATAGGACAGCATCCTAAATATGTAAACCCTTCTGTGATTGTTTTTAATAACCGTTTATAGATGTAATTCTTAGACGCTAGCAGTGCTGTCCCTGTTTTGTTTGTGTCTTGTTTACGCTTACATGCCCCCCCATCCCCACAGTCAGCTGATTCAAGGCTGCACACAAGTATTTTAATTGTAACAGCCACTGAATACCATGTTGAAATATTTTACTTTGAAAACCATGTATCTGATTGTATTTGTTCAAAATTTTATTTAAAATAAAACCACGAAATGTCTTAATATGCAATTTCAAAAGCTGTTCAAGTCAACTTGACAGAATTCACATTATAGCATATTCAGTGTCTGTTAAAATTAAAATACTTATGTGTCTCATTTGCTTCCATGTCTCACATTGCAAATAAGAAAAGCAAAGGAAACAGACAGATTGAATAAGAAATGTACCACCTTTATTATCCAATCCACAAATACAGTCTGCAATACAAAGCCAAAGCAATGTATATAACCAGTGAGTCTGAAAAATATCCAAAAATATTAAACAATTACTGTCAGTTTAAGACAAACAGATTTTGTCTCAGTATTCAAAACATCATCCGACATTCAACACACAGTAGCAAAGAGGGAAGCTTTGATCCATCATGATCATTTCTTTTTGAGTCGGATATAGCATGCACGCACACACACGTATATATTACTAAATACAGGAGAATCAAAACCATAAACAGACCTGAATGAACAGTGAACACCAGGCTGACATTAATGAACTAAATGTTAGTCAAAGTGTATGGATCAGTATGTGTGTGCGTATGAAATCAAATTAAAGTCTAAATAATCTTTACAGGTTTCACAGGTTAAGTCCTACGATTTATCAGCTCGTGCAAGTCTTTAAGGCGATGTGATAAGCCCGAGACAGTTCCATGTTCTAAGATCACATGGGGGATGATTGTGTTGGTGAAGTCACAAAAGTTATTATGAAAGTGTGTTAGAATGTAATATTGAATTCTGCAGTTATTCTCTTGAAAAGTGGAAGGTTTTGGAAAGGTTTTACCCAAAATAAAAAGCGTCTTCACAACAGATCTGTGTTTATTAGTTGCATTCTTCATACACATTTCATCTTCAGAGACAACAGTAACAATGAACCGTAATTCCACTTAAAGCAACAGTCACGGATGATGGGATTGTCCGATCTGGTGAGTAGGTTAGTTGGAGTATGTTGGAAGCTCTGCTGATTACCCATGTTGTGATATTAATAGAGTGAGACAGGATATCAGTAATACACAATAGATTCCCATATTATCAGTGACAATGATTATACTCCAAAACATGGCAATTTTGAAAGTCATCAACTTTTCCCTTCAGCAGTCCAAGGCACATTTTTTGGAGTGTACATTATTTCAATCGGTCAATTTTTAGGCTTTGAATGGTTCTGGGTGTACTTTTATGTGCAGAAAAACTCATATGGTTTTGAACATCACATTATCAACGAAAGATAGATGTCTCCCCCAGGGATTACAGGTGAATTATAATAATCCAACTCAGTGGTCACTATTTTTTTTTCCCCATGAGAGCCACACTGATAGGGCAAAGTCAATAGGAGAGCCACTTGTAAAGTATCATAAGTTACATCCAGTCATAAATAGCATGTCTGCTTATCAATTTGTCATCCTTAAACATACAATATGCCATTTTTCTACATTAGCCCATTGTGGATCTACCCATCCAAGAGCACATTCAGTGTGAAGAGCTGGAAAGACCTCCCAAATTGGGTTAGGGTTATGGATGGAAGGGCAGAAGCAAGATTAAATATCTTTTTTAGACTATATTTCAATCTTGCAATGCCTCTATTTTGGGTATTTGCTTTTTCAAAATAACTAAAATAGAGCAGACGTAGACATATGTTACAGCCCTTTTTGTTTTTAATGGTTTTATGAAATATTTGTGATCATATCACTGTATAATTTACTACCATGCGAGCCACAAATTAAAGCTTAGCAAGCTGCGCAATGAGTAACAAGAGAAGAGATCAAAAATAAGCTTTCTTTTTAAGAACGTTTTCAGATAAGAAGCCCAAGTCATTTATTCAGAAGGAAGTTTTTGGCCTCTTTTAGAGAAATGCATTTTTCTGTTTAATACAGAAATTTCCACATAATTAAATACATTTGATTGGTTGATTTGATTTTCATTATCACCTCCGCACAAGCACACCTCGACATACTGGATCTTACTGGATGTGCAGAGTGAGTTTTGTGTTCACAGTGGATTTATTTCAACAGTTGCACAAGATTGGAGTTTGAAAAGAGACAAAGACAACAGCTGAATACAAAAACACAAAACACTCAAAAGCTTTTCAGCGAAACGTACAACAAACCAATCGATCCCTTATCTGCTTTAATGTTCAGCCATTCATGGCAACACACACACACACACACACACACACACGTCCATCTGAACATAAACTGATTTCTGTCATTACATCTCATTCTTCTGTAGCTCAAAAGACAGAAACGACTTCACTTGTTTTAATACATGTTGACACAAACGGTCATTGTGATAGAAATGAGAAGCAATTTAAAATGTTCACTTTCAAAAAAAACAAAAACAAATTATTCTGCTTCAGCAAACCAAGGTGAATTTGACTAAACGCTGTACACTAAACTCATTCCATTGTCGAATAAAGGATTGGGATGGAGATTTTTTCAGAGCACCGCTTGCAACGCTCAGTTATATAAGGCTGAAAGGTATCCATCACTGGTTGTTTGACAGCTGTTAAGAGTAGAGGCAATTCATGTGATGCTTTCGTATTGTTTTTTGCAAAGTAGAAGGTACATGTTCTGCAATAGCTTGGAGGGAATGACTATGCCATAGCACACAAGTATTAACATCGAGTCTTTTTAAATAATGTAAACATATACATCTTATTTGTGAGGTCAGAGCATTGATCCTCTTATTTATATAGATATATAAAAAACAAACAGAACAAACATTACTGGAGCATCGTCCGGATGTTCTTCGGAGTGGACTCGTCGTTCAGGTGTTTTGTGGTGAATCTGAGGAGATACAAACATTACGGGGTATGTTAGTGGGACTCTGCACAATAAAGATCAGGCGGCCTTGTTCAGATCTGAAATAAAGACATATTCAGCATCTGTATGGCCTATTTCTCGCTTAAAACGTTTTTAGAAACATGGTTCAGTGAACTATTTTTGTAAAATATGACATTGTATTCCGTCCATGACAGTGGTTTGAAATTCTCGAGCAGCCAGACCCACGTGACAAGTTCGCCCAATCGGCTGCAAGTCGGGCGTGGAGCATCACCCATGGATGTATGACGTCGCGACACCACGCTTCAGTCGTGTTGCAAAAATGGGATCAGCACTGGAAGGACATCTCTTCTTGCACTACATTAGAGCCGTGTGCACATGCTACAGGATGTCAATTTGAAGTCCAGTCAGTGTGATGTATGGAGTGGTCAGAGAATGAAGACAACTGCTTTGTGCAGCAACACTTGAGTTATGCATGACAGCATGAAGTCATGCTAGTGAATGACTAAGCAGCGAAAACACACTGGATGCAGAGACCCAAAACCACTTAATATGCATCTCTACTGTATAGCCTACTACTGACTTACATTGTACTTCTACATCAGAGGAAGACATTGTACGGCTACATCTACCTGACACAGAACGTGGCAGATTCAGAATCTATTCACAAAATATCACAATTAAAATGTAGAGTAATCAGACAGTTGCCTCATGGACTAATGGCCCGTTATGAGTGCCAATCAGCAGAAATCTGCGTTAATCAACCAATAGAACCGAACAGAGTACAGAGAAGGACTCAGCCGGCTCCGGAACGCGAGAGTGTGTGTGAGAGTGTATGTATGTATGTGTGTGTGTGTGTGTGTGTTCGGAGAGAGAGCGTGAGAGGAAGAGAGGGCGGAAAGAAAAGGTGGAAGGCAAAGTTCAACTACATTTTAGTGTTGTCATTTTCATGTTGATATGGCTGAGTCAGCGTTTAATGACGGCGGTGTTGTCTTGTCTCATCGTTATTATTGCAAACACTTCAGCAGAACTTCCAGTTCGTTTATATTGTGAAAGCATTTTTTGGATGGTTCGGACTTTTGGACCAAATACAAGAAGAAGCTCTGGCAGGCTCTCCTTGTGATACAAGACTGGGGAAGCTCCTTTTAATGAACAGCTCGGTGCTTAGTGTGTAGGCTACATGAGAGAGAGAGAGATAGAGAGAGAGACAGCTGTCTGCTACCAGAGCAGAGAATACATCAGC
>CM049388.1:22628620-22734157 GCA_026937815.1 Etheostoma perlongum
GAGCAAACACAACAGTGGTTTTAATCCTGATGGAACACTCACGGGGGTGGGGGGGTAAGGAGATGGGCTGAGTGGATTTGTCAGCACATTATTTTACTTCAGTACACAGTTCTAGCTTTTAGCACATACAAAATATACACAAGTCCACACACAGTCAGTATGACTGATGCTTTTAATTTGAAACTCAAAACATTATGCGTTTACTTACTACACTCATAAGACTGGAGTTGATCATAAAAGAATTTAAGGTAATCAACTGCAGACCCAAAGGCTCCCCACCAGTTTCATAACTAAGTATCCATAATGTAACTACTGCACCGGAGCTGGGTGCATTTACTGCATCCTGCCTCAAGCTCAAAGAAGTAACACAAAGATATCGGAATTTCGGGATGCATTTCAAAGCAGCCATATCTGGAGTTTGACTGTAAAAAAACTAGCATGGAGGTATACAGTATGTGCTGAAAACCGTTTGTGTTCTACTAGAGTGAAATGTTTACAGGGCAGTCTGATCCAAAGCACTCTAAAGCAAGCTCTTGGGTAGACATGGGAGCTACAGTAGAACCTGGTTAATGGGATGTGCAAAAACTTAAAGCCTGGATCGCAATACTAATGGCATGTTTATGGCAAAAACAAACAAAAAATTGTATTCTTTGCATCTGAATATAGGAAGTCTATAATTGAAATAAACTGAATTCTACTTCACTCTGCCATCCATACAACCAACAGACAAGCAGACTGTTTTGTTTTAATTTCCTGTATGGTTACAACAAGAACACATTAAATAGAAGGGTACTCTGTACTTGCATTGTTCTGTGGAACCCATATATATCCCATTAGCTTGGTTAGGTTCAGTGTTCAGGACATATTTGAATATTGTGGGAGTCAATGTGAGGTCTAAAAATACAATCCCAGGGTTTCTGCAGGAAAGTACAAATTCTTAAGTAACAAGCTGTAGCTATCACGCCCACAGAAAGAAGAACGGCTCTAAATATAGGGCATCGATGACATTAAAACTCAGTCTGGGCTCCTTTTTTGCATTTTAAAACCCCTCTGCTCTCATCATTTCCTCTTTGCTGAATAAAAAAAAGCCTGAGGTTGGCTGAAATGCAACTGTAGAGGCTTATTGTGGGTTTTTTCTGTAGGAGGTTTTAGAAAAAAAAAGCCATGGCAGATTTATTATCTGTGTTTTAAAATGAACTAATTTGTCTATTTTAGGCAAACATGCTGAAGCAGAGCAGTAATGAGGTTGATTTAATATTTTACTGCAGTGAGGGAAAGCTTTCTGTCTTCAAAACAAATCATGTATAATGAAAGGGTGACTACGGATAATAGTACTATGCAGAAGAGAAACAAGGCATGGAGACAAACCACTGTTTATTACAGTATAAAAAATAGACCTGATAATATTGTGTTAGTGATTACATTGTCACATATACGCATAAATGAAATGTGTCGTATTATAAGTGCACATACAGGTTCATGCATGCAGAGAAGTTAGTAAAAGCAGACAGAAAAAAAGGTCAAGGGTCAGCTCCATTCCTCTTCTACTTGGCACGGATTGAATGGATTTCAGAAGCATACTGAAATCAATCATGAATTAAAAAGGAGGAAGGTTGACAATGCAATAGTTGAATAGGCTGAACCCTGACCAGAGATGTTAAAGGACAATTTAATTAGGGATAAAAGGGTGGGGCGGGGGGGGGGGGGGGCAGAAGGACAGCCTAGAAGGACAGATATAAGCTGTGCTCACTTTCAAAATCAAGGAAAAAGTTTGGCCCCTGTTCGAGCTCTGTGCAAGTGAGCACTTTTAACAGATTCCCCATTTGGTTTCTGCAAGAGAGAGAAAGAAAGAAAGAAAGAAAGAAAGAAAGAAAGAAAGAAGGTATGTCTGATGTTAAAAAAAGTGATCAATAAGTTATTTGACCAAAGACGTAAGAAACGGCAGATCGAAGCTGTAAGAGTGAAAAAAAAGAGCAAAGGAAAGGAAAAGAGGAGCATGAGCAGACTCGGTCGGGCTCGGTGATTCGGAGCAAAGACCTGCTGACAGAATGGAAACGGCTGAGTTGGTTACAACTCCACCCCCCCCCCCCTCTCTTTCTCCAGCCACCTTTTCTCCCCATGTTCCACTCCTCCACCAGACTTACTTTCAAAGTCCAGGAAAAAGTGTGGATAGTTCTCTATATCCCTTGTTAGGACTTTTAGCAGGTTACCCATTCCAGCAAACCTGATGGTCAGAATACAGTAGTGAAAAACAGACATAAAAAAAACAGACATGGATACATATGTTTATAGAAGATACATTATTATTACATACACGTGCAGTTAGGGCTGGGCAACATAGAAATATCGCTATCATGATATGAGACTAGACATCGCCTTCGATTTTGGATATATCATAATGTTATGATATGAAGTGTAGTCTTGTCCTGGTTTTAAAGTCTGCTTTACAGTAAAGAGATGTACTTTTCTGAACATACCATACCGTTCTTGCTCTGTTGTTATTTGCTTTTCCCATCTAAGACATTATGTCCACATGACTATATCTAAAATCTAAGTGTGAAGATATTTTGTTAAAGCACCAATTGTCAACCCTAGAACATCACCGCAATATCGATATTTAGGTATTTGGTTAAGAATATCATGATATCTGATTTTCTCCCCATCGCCCAGCCCTATGTGCAATTAACTGTGTACTTGATATAAACAGAGACATTTATTGAATTGTATCTAATCTGGAAGTGTGTGTGTTAATGATCCTACATGCAGACATTGTAGGTTGGTTTATTAAGCCGTTTCTGAACTTTTTGTCGATGCTAGGAGTGATTTTGTTGGGGTAATTTAAAATGAATCAAAAGTTACTGTAAGGGGTGTAAATCTTCACTGGTCTAATGATTCAATTAGATTATCCTGTCAATGACACAATCCAATTCGACATCCCGATGCGTCGCCGCCTAAATATTATTAAACATTATTACACATGGCTATCAACAAATTCAAGCTGTCAGATTTATATGAACTCCCCCTTTTAATTATATCTGCTCGTAAAAAACAAAAAAACAAACTTCCTGACACTTCCTGAATGTAGTGGAGTGTAAAAACAGCAGACAAAAGGACTACAACTAAAAAAGCAGCAACTGGAAAACCAACAAGCAACATCAGGAAGTTATCGATTAGGGTCTGTCCCTGAATTGATTCATTTCAACTCCTCTAGCTCCCATAGATGACGTCTTCAAATTTCATGTTCGACCAATAAACTCAAAAGATATTCAATTAACATCACAGAAGACAAAGAGAACCAACAGAAAAGCTGAAAACAGAGGATTTGAGGTATTTTAGTTCTTACATGTTTTTTTTCCATTTTTGCTGATTATTTTTCGGTCAATCGACCTGTAGAATCAGTCTACAATTCTCTTCACTCAATTCAATTCAATTCAATCAATGAGATCATCTTTTACTACTAATTTTACAGAAAAGAAAGGACATTTTGAGTGTATTTATAAGCATGCATGTACAGACTGCAAGAATGTAGTCAAAAACTACTTGCCTTCACATTGTGGACGTGCATTTATGCACGTATACATGTGTGTGTTTATGTATGTGTATCTCAATTCAATTCAAATTTTATTTATATAGCGCCAAATTACAACAATTATCGCATTGCGCTTTTCATAAAACTGTTCATAGTGTTTAGTAAAGAGTTTGAGAAAGCACTAATGTGGTGGACAGAACTGCTGAGGTCCATTTCTCAGGCCTCTCTAAACGTGGCCAAACACAGGGATGTAGTCCTAAATGGCAGTTACACTCTATAAAAGGTTTTATTGGACGCAACACGCAGTAGGTAGGTAGCAATTTCCAGGGGGGGAAAAAAAACCTACCTCCTCAGCCATGGAGAGTGGTCACACACACACTCTGTAATCACAGCAGGCCTTAACTTACAGCAGCAGAATATATGGCCATGGTCGCAGTAAAACGCCACAGCACATCATGGGGATGCTAACGGGAATAATACGACTTTTGTTATGTTCACGTCGGGTGGGAAACAAAAGTATTCTGATGGTCATTTAATAAAATAAATAAAAAGGGACTCTAAAAACAGGCTCAAAGTCTTTAATAGGGCTGCACAATGAGGAAAATGTGCGTTAAAATATTGCAACAACAATATTACTTGCAATAAATAGATATTAAAGTGCATTCAGTTCTGCTGCTCTCAGTATTCTTTTCTTTTTTTAAGATTATTTTTTGGGCATTTTAGGCCTTTATTTACATAGGACAGCTGAAAACATGAAGGGGAAGAGAGAGGAGGAAATGACATGCTTTGCTTCATGTTATTCCGCAGGTCTGACTCCACCCTGCGGTCGCTGCGGTGAAGAACTGACCTCTATTAATGGGCGCCTGCTCTACCAGGTGAGCTCCCCAGGCGCCCTGCTCTCAGTATTCTGCTAAAATACGACAAACTGCTTGTTGAGTTTAAAACAAATGAAAGGAAATCATTTCAAACATTCTTTTATGGACCCAATTGCACATTGTGCAGCCCTAGTCTTTACATACATCTGTTGTTTAGAGTATTAAAAAGGACATTCTGTTGCAGATTCATTACATGAGAAGAAACTGTTTCTTTTTACACACACACAGAGTTCAACCTCTCTTGGACTTAACAAGTCAAAGTGGGAAGCGACAACAGTAGAGACTCTGTACTGCAAGTGTCCACATGATAATCACACTGCATTTCTTTGCACAGCCTCCAGCAAGCTGTCGACTATTTTTAATCGTGGCATTCATTCCTGCAGTTGCACTCCGCGTAAAATTCATACGTGCAAGCGACAGTCTGAATGCACATCTACAATAACCGATTTGATTCTGGAGAAATTAGAAATCTTGTAATGTCTGCGTCTGAAAATGAATTTCATGCAGTCAATATTCCATCTGGTGTTTAAACACAAGGTTGTACCAGAAGGGGGCAGTGCTGCTTTACATTACATTTCCCTCCCAGGGATTCAAGTTGACACGATATCATGTCGGTGCATGTGCTGCAGTAGACTCTGACCTGCGGCTAAGCTCCTCAGCAGACTCCTCTGCCTTTATCTGCAGCCAAACTCTGCTTCTGCTACCCTCAGGTATCACTTCACCACTAACACAAACCAGTTCTGTCAGAGACAAGTTTCCAAAGACTGCTCAAACAGGGAGTGTTTCTTCACACCATGTGACAATAAAAAGGTCCAATGACAACCAATACAGATTTTACATGGATTTTCATTCAAAACAAAGAGAAGGAAAAAAAGATGCCTTAAGGAAAAGTATTCACATGCTCTTACACTATTGGAAATCATTAATGTCTAACTTCCTACACAGCACCAGAATTGTTTTAACAACCTCCTGAGAGCAAATTTATGATTTTGAGTGATAGGTGTGTGTAGGTGTGTCTATGCATGTGTGTGTCTGCGTATTAACATAGCTAGCGAGCCGATTACTTTGGGAACACAGGGGAGTGTCCGTGATTGCAGTGATGTCACTCAAGCTGTAGCTGCATTGCATTCTGGTATGCTAAAGGTTACAGTTCATGGAGAAAGCGATGACTCAGAGCTACACTTAGATTCAAACAAAACAGAGCTGCCTCCAGAGTAAGCAATACAAAAAAATGCATCAAGGCAATAGTCTGACGTGGATCTACCTAACACAATGGTTGGTCTTGTATGACGGGGAGAAGTATGAGTGTAAACCATAGACAACAAAAACAAATCCTTCAGGTTTCTGCACTGCTAACCCAACAAAACATGCCAATGTGTACAGTATGTACTGCCTGTTCTAGCTAGGGCTGGGCAATATATTGATGTTTTATCGATATGAGACTAGATATCGTCTTGGATTTTGGATACATTGTAACATGGTAAATGTTGTCTTTTCCTGGTTTTAAAGGCTGCATTACAGTAAAGTGATGTCATTTTCTGAACTTACCAGACTGTTCTAGCTGTTTTATTATTTACCTTTACCCACTAAGTCCTTAAATTCTTTCTGGATAATATTTATCAAAAATTTCATTGTGTAAATAATATTTTGCCAAAGCACCAATAGTCAGCCATACAATATCGTCGGAATATTGAGGTATTTGGTCAAGACTATCGTGAAACTTGATTTTCTCTATATTGCCCTAATTTCAGCCTCACAAAACATCCTGTCACAGTTAACATTACTAGCAGATAAGTGCATGATTTTGCCGTGTGGACTAGCCAGACCAAGGTCTGGCGAGGCGAGACTACCTAAAAGTTAACTTCATTTGGCACTTATGTCATGTAATTCTGTGTAATACAATGGCTTAGCAGTGATGTGTTCACAATGGGAGTACAGTTGCAGACTCAAGTCTTCCATTGGGATCTACAGTGAAAGACATCCGCAGGTTGAACCCATGTTGAGTAAACCTGCATCATCATACATACATCTTGTTCATGCAAAAGGGTCATAAACACGGTTACCCAAGGTGATTATCAGTGCAATGGATAAGCACTTTCTTGACTGGAACACTACAAATAACATTTTTGCACCTGCCGAGCTTTACAGAAGCATAAGCTGCTCTGTCACATGAGGCTTACCCGTCTCTACGAGTCAGTCTCATTACGACACAGGGAAGGAAAAACTACACAGGGAATTTTCTTGTCTGCTTGGTTCCTCTTTAACAGCCACTTATCTCTATGGCCTGGACCGAAAGTGTGGAAACTTTGATATTCCTCTTTCCCATAGTATTTACCATTATGTGACGTGGGTTAAAATAAAGAGGAATATCACATATAGTATTAATAATAGTATACCATGTAAAAGGGATATTTCAATTCTGAGAAGAATGTGCTGAAGGTGCACACCACAAACCATTTAAAAAGTACAAATCTAAGACAAAAAGGGATGTCTCTTTATAATAATGCCCTTTATAAGAAGCTCCCAATTTAAAAGAGAGAAAGAAAAGACAAAAAGAAGCTATTGTGAGAAAACAGTCCCCGGAACAAGCATGACCATATCCATTTTTGTGTGAGTGGGGAACATTATATTCTGTCAGTCAACGTGTTTGTCCTGATTAGCGACCTGCTTTTAGTTTACAATAATGGTAGTTCTCAGTGACACAAACTGACAGAGACACTATCCTCATTTAACCTCAATTTAAACATTCCACTTGCTTCCCAAAGAAATGGGCGTGTGAACCCGTGCAGCAGTCTCAAGGCTGTTTGTGCAGTATAATTAAAGCAAACTCCGAGCCCCAAAATGAGTTCCACGTTTAGATTGCCTCCCCTGCTGTCTGAAACAACCTGTTCAGAGAGAAATCATGCTCACAGCAGACAAAGGAATGGGATTCAGCATGTTGTATTACTACAAAGTTTAATGTTAGTCTTGTATATGAAAAGTGGAAAAAGAAGAAGTTTGAGAACTACAATTAAATAGCACTTCCACGTCTATTATCACATTGTCTGTGCAATTAACCTATCACCAACAACACGGACAGAGAAGCATGAACAAATGCCAGACAGAAGGATTTATTTCAATCAGTGAGATCCATTTTTAATTAAAAGGTACCCTGTGGAGTTTTTGACTGCTGGTATCACACAAAACGTTGTTTTATGAATGAGTGCTCATTTGTGAAAAGAAAGCACTGTGAGTGTGTGTAGTTCACATCCTGCCGTTGGTTTCACACTGTTCCGCCCATCAACAGCTGGTAGCGATAACGCAGAGCAAAGCCGCAACCCGCAAAACAAAGGCAGTAAAGAAGAAGAAGACTGCAAATTAACAAACATGGATGTGAAAAAAAAAAAATCATAATTTTAGGCGATTATTAGCCGTGCAAATGCGTTATCTCCATGTCAGTCTGTTGGGCCTATACACAATACGTTTTAGTGAGTAACACTAAAGGTAAATAGGATTTTTGTTTGTTCATAGGAAAACACCACAGGGCACAATAATGAATATATTTTTGCAAAAGACAAAGCAGGGCTAAAATTGTCATGCCGACGGAAAATAACTGCAGCCGTTCTCTTAAAGCTAAAGTGCGTAGTTTCTGTCGCCCCCATGAGGAATTCTAAGTAATGTCGGTGCGTCCACATGACACACGCCGTCGGTGATCGCGCACCACGCCCCACCATTCCTTCACACAGTTGCTAGTAGGAGAACATAGAGAATTAAAAATAAGTTATGGGCTCTTTATAAGAGGTATTTATCTTCACTTAAGTTTCTGTGCACGAAAGTTTCCAGACTACACCATTTATTTTTTTTAAATAGCCCTACTGAGAAATAGAGAGCTGTGTGCAGCTGATAGTCTTAATTAGCTTTGTAGCAACTCATATAGCGATGGCTTGAATGTGATTGAAGTTCATTCATTTGGAATAGTTGTGCATTATAGCTTTGAAAGCATGTGCAATTCCTTTTTTCAAACCCACATGGACCACTTTGTCTTATTAATGCTTCATTTATTATGCTCATGTTCCAATCATTTACATTTACCAGTAGGACAAGGCATTTGTCAGAGAGTTAGATTCATGTCCTCAAGAAAAGCTTGTACAATTGTATCAGTACTCTCATCAGATACACTTTATGAAAATTGCTTGAATGTTGCTTAAAGTCACAGTCTTTTCACTTAGTAGACATTGAGACATTTTTTGTAGGTTACCTACAAAAAGCTACCTAAGCTGTAGGGGGAGCTCTATAGAGAAGCAAAAAGCGAAATTGCCAAAACTGCATAGCTCCCCTTTAAAAAATACGATGATCCATTCATAACAGGCAATCTAACAGTCTTTTCAGTTGGTAATTGTTAGTGCAAACTTGCATCAAACTTAAGCGGTGGGATCTTCTGGGCTTCTGATGTAAAAAGTTTGGGATCCCCTTCCCCCTGCCCATATCTGAGAAATAGCAACTGAAGTTTCAGTGTTTCTCTTTAACAGTTCTGAGGACAAACAGTTCCACTGCCTTGGAGAGAGAAAGTTTAATACAACAAGTGTAGGCTAATCCCCGCTGTAATTATCTTAACCACAGCATTGTTACTGGGCTGATGTGCCTCAGTGGCAGCTTAGACTGTGGTCTTACTGAAAAAAGACTGCCTGTTGTAGCCTGCTAACTGGTTAAGTGTGTGTGTGAGAGTGAGAGTGAGATATACCTTCTCTGGTGGAGGACGCCGGCTTGCTGTCTATTTCATCCGCTTTCTCTCTGTCTCTGAAACAAGACAAAAGAAGGAATTGGTGTTACCATCACCGTGTGTCTGCACCCATGTGCACATACCATCTGTGCACCGGAGAGGTATCAACTTTCCACATAAACCAACTTCCCCTTTCCTACTAACAGGCTGACACATACATGGATTCAGCAAACAAATACAGCCCCCCCCATCACAAGACACACACTGAATTATTCAACAGTGAAATCTACACCACTGTAACCAAAATAAGGCTAATTAAGGTTCTGTCTGCTGCATGTTCACTGGAGTATTAAATGCCCTTTGACAAGCTGTGGCTGCTCAGTGCTTACTGCAGCGGCCCAAGGTTCGATTCCACCCTGTGGTCCTTTGCTGCCTGTCATCCCGTCTCAACCCCCTTTCATATACTGCCCTCTCAAATAAAAGGCCTATAAATTCCCTAAAAATCATCAAAATATGAGGGTCGTGCACATCAATTGTCTTAAATACATTTCCTCCCAAAATTTTCTTGTTTGATATGAGACAGACAGAGTTCAGTTCTGGATGCTGGAACTGAATCGATATTGGATCATTCATGCTGTGTTAACCCCACCTTGCCTCTGGAGAACCTGTATGGCAGTAGAGTTAGGGAAAAATAGATGGGATGCTGTGAATGGATGAATGGCTCACAAGGACACTAGACAATCCTTATAAGGGCATGGTAGTGTGTGGTGACTCCCCGTGGTCTGACACATGAGCAGACTTCACCTCAACACACACCCACACACCCCAAATCACCATGTGGACAGCACAGACTGATTGCTGACGAGAGCAGACACTTCACCATCACACCCAGTTTGCTAATTACACATTCAACTTCTTAATCCACGTACTCTTTCCCTTCTCTTCCACGCTCGCTTTCTTTCTCCCTTTTCGATTATCTGGTTCCTCTTTCTGAGAGAGTGACACAGCTGGACTCTCCCCGTTTCTCGCCCTCTGCCAGGACAAGACAAACAACCCAAAAACAAGGCCAAGACAAACCGGTGTCACTAGGCTGTCAACTCATTTACACAATGGCACTGAATTTGATTATTTTAATTAACCAGCAAGTTCATTTACATAATCAGCCAGCAAACATTGTTCCAGATTACAGAAACAGTCATTAGCTAGCCAGACAGACGGTCCTCCATCCAGCCTTCATTCAGTCAGTTATCCCAATGAGCCAACCTTTCTTTGGTAGTCAGTCAGTAAAACTGCCAATCACCCAGGCAGGTGGTAGAGCCAGACAGACAGGAGGGAGAAGCGTGCAGACTCCAAAAAAATAAACATGTTTTTCAGGAAACATCAATCAAGAACCAGAATGGAATTTTCCAGTGACCCCACAAGAATAACACACACAATAGTACAGGCTCATTATGTCCCACTCTGAGTTATTTTACAATATGATTGTAGTAAGTAGGGATTTTTTTTTTTTTTTAATTTTCCGATCAGCCTCAGCGGCTGCCGATATTTGGAGCCTATACTGCTTCTGCTCCCTCAATTTACATCATAAAAATGTAAACCCTGCCACACTGGATTTGTTTTGCCATTTCTTTAAAAACGATAAACAAAAACACAGATCAGTGTCACTTTTTAAAGCACATAATACCAATGGGATATATATATATTTTTTAATTTAAAAGTGAAGTATAGATTGAATATTAGCAGCCCAGTAGTAACATAAAAATGTTGGTAGTGCTAGTCTACCCATTTCCTTGAGTTTTTGTAGTGTCTTTTCAAATTCTGGGAGTTTATTTGTTCTATATGAACTGAGAGATGTCAGTGAGTGGAACATTTTTTTGGAATAAAGAGGGGTATAGACTGAAAAAGAGGGGTATAGACTGAAAGAGAGAGGAATTTGGGAAGCACAATCATTTCAATAGTTTATCCTGCCAGCAAGAGAATGAGTATGAGAGACCAACGGTGGAAGTCTTGAGTCAGTTGAGCCAGCAGAGGGGAGAAATTACATTTGAACAAATCAGAGTCATTTCTGGTTACACAGATGACTAAATATTTTAAATTTCTTAAAAATGTCTTAAATGGCAAGTCCAAAAGGGGATAGACTGTAGCAACAACATTAATGGGAATAAGCTTTTCTGAAGATTTAGGTTGTAACCAGAAATTTGCCCAAATTCCTTCAGCAACCAGCTGCCGCTAAAGTATATATATATATATATATATATATATATATATATATATATATATATATATATATATATATATTGTGTTAAAAAAATAAATAAAAATAAAACTTATTTCCTCCAAAAAACAATAGTATTTGTTTTTCACGTAAATATTTTCTGTTTATATGGTACCACTGACAGCGACTACATCATATTTGTTTCCAGCTAAATAGACGGAAAGCAGAAAATCCATGTTATGTACTTCTTGATGTGAAATAAATGTCAGACTGACATGTGATGTGCATTCTTCAGAGAAAACAATTTAGAAATGTCTCATGACAGATTATCTCTAGAAATGTATTGTTCAAAAGATAACTGCAATACTATTGAATCGCAATACTTCTAAAATCGCAATTAAAATAAAAATTGCAATACAAATAATCAGCACCGATGTATCATGAAAGACTGGAATCAGGACTAAAGCATATGTTCCCGGTCTATTTCATGCACAACCACACAACCTCTGTCTCTAAAACCTATCCGTTTCCATGGTGACAGCATCCGTTAAAACAGGGGAAGCATATTAATCACACACACACACAGAAAAAGGGAAGGTGTGTGATGAAAGCTACTGTCACTTCTGGCTGAATGCCTGGCGAGGAGGATGCCAAACCTACTGGGTTAGAGACAAGAGTGACAGACTGCAGGCGTTTGATGAAAACAAGAAGAAAATGCGAGAGGGAAAATCCTAGGGGAAAAAAAATAGTGAAAAGAGTTGAGCATCCAAGCAAAATCTAAAAACCTAAAGAAAGAGAGCATCATTATTGTGACAGTGCCTCCATCTTGCTTAAGGGAATGACCTGTGACCAAAAAAAGAAGAACTAAACTACAAAGCACACAAAAGAAGACTTCCACGCAGTAGAAGTCACAAGTAAACAGGGAACAACATATCCCACCTTTGTAAATAAAAAGCTTAATTGTTGTAGATAGGGCTGAAACAATTCCTTGTGTAACTCAAGTAATTTGATTACTAAAAAATCCTCGATGCAAAATGATTTCCCTTGAAGCTTGGTTTAATTAAAGTTACCAATGTTGTATCGCTCACGGTGTTTCCACACGGAGGATTATTACTGTCGCACACCGGGCTGACACTGCTTGCCACACATGCCATGAAGACTGATTACAAAATTTAAGGAAGCGCGTAAGGGGCTAAGAGAAGAGACAGGCTGGAGAAGACAACCGAAATTGTCCAAAGTTTGGAATCAGTACAAATCTTTAAAACCAAACTCTGTGCGGTGTGTCTACTGCAAAATCAAACTAGCTTACCACAACGTCAATGCTTCAGCATCTCAACGGAAGACATTGAGTCTAACTTAATCATCCATTCCATGAAGCGCAACCGACAAAAGTAAATTGTATGGAGTCGTATGGACGATGAAACTACACCAAAACACAACACCTACCAAAACACAAAGACAAGAAAAAATGTAGCGGTGACCACAATTTGATCTGAAGAGCCGACTTGTTGACTATCCCTTTGGAAAAACAGCTGATTGTTGCAGAGGAACAGCTGATCAACGATCTACTAGCATAAGTGTAACAGAGCTGTGTGACATTTTAATCAAATATATAAATGAAAATAGGTTGAGTAGAACTGATATTTACATATAGGCCAATATACAGATCAGACTTGGGTTGAAACGTGTAGTTCTGGAAGTTAAGTTGCACAACTTAAGGTCATGTATGTTTAATGTGTGCTTAGTTTGAGGTTGTTAATGCATTTCAGAACATGTTTTCTGTAAAAACCACGTAATATGGCTTTTTGAGAGATGATATTGTAAGCAATGTAGGCAATACAAATATTGCTTTTTACGAAAAATAAACCAAACTATTGTATATTATTGCTCTTCAATAAAACAAAAGTATTTCTTATCCAATTGCTTGATTAATCAATAATCGGTAGCTGCGGCCCTCGTTGTAGATCTATTGGAGGTGCATTAATGTGTAACATGGAAAGACACCCAGCAAAGGTCCTACTCCAAAGGCCTGTAGCCAAAGTTTACACAAGAAGACCAAAGAGTCTATATCCCACAGTTCACCGAGTTAAATGGACCATAATAGTGAACATCCATGAGTCCCTCTTATCTGGCTCTCCTATCAGCTGTGCCTTTAGAGTGTTTACTTGCCCAACATTAGCCTCACACCACTGAGTACTTAACAAATCTGAATGAACACATGATCCAATGCAAATTTGAGGTGTGATTTTCTTACTAATGAAGCCAAAACTGCAGTATGTACACATGACATATCTTTGTTAAGTGAATTGTACTATGATATTACTGTTCATATTCATTTTACTTACTATAAACATTTGCACATCCTGCACTAATCCATACAGCACCTTTTTTCTTTCTTAATGTTAAACAGTTATATGTAGGATTTGTTTCTGTTTATTGTTTGTTCATATTCATGTTTAATATGCTTATGTATGCACCAACGACCAATGCAAATGTTTTCTAGGTGTAACTAACTTGGGCATACATCCATGAAGCTGAATTTAAGGCACATTTTACAGTATGTTACTTGCTATTCACCCTGCAATGACCTATGTAGATGCCACGGTAGCTGTGATTTACAGTAGCCACCGACATGACTGGTGAATGAGTCATAAACACAACAAAATGCCACAACAGGAAAAGTTTCCAAAATCCAGTACACCCAGGCACGAGAACTGTCTGATGAATGACGACCAACGCAGTGTGTGTGTGTGTGTAAATGCACGCTCAGCCAGCCGGTCTCTTGTTCTATTGGCGTAATGCACAGCCGTACAAGTTTTTACCTTCATTAAATTGCCTGAAAACACCAGGCTGCTACAGTATAACCATACAGACCTCTACACACATCAGATTGCTCACTTTTAACCCAACATTTCTCCATATTTGGCCGAGATGCACAACTTAGCACTGCATAAATTAGCCAGCAGCAAGCAGCTTAATCTCGACAAAACACCATAGAGAATATAGTCCTGCATGCACTTTTAAAAAAACAACAAAAAAAATTATACAAGTATTTTCCCAAAATTAAAAATCAAATACCTGCCCATCAAAGAAATATTTGAGTATTCAGATATAGCCCTACAGTGTACGCTTTGAGAAACTGGAATTTACTACTGTACAAATTTTCACTAGTCTTCATCTGTAAATGTAAAAGGACCTTTTCAGTAAAGTTAGATCCAGTTGGTTTTTCCCTTGCAGCGATGGGAGAGTGATGAGATACAAAGAGACAGAGCGAGTCAGAGAGCATTTGTCAAGGCCGACAGCAGAAGTGACTTTGCCCACACAACTCTACTCAGCTCAACTAGCTCCAAGAAAAGACCAGTCACACCAGATTTGTTTGGTTTTTCAAGGAAGCATTGCATTTCCAAACAAAACAATGGTTCTTGACTTTCACATGAGATGCATACTGCTGAACGGTCTCTCTTTTCTGTCGTCATCCAAAACAGTTTCTTGTCCCGAGGGGAGGAGTCGGCCGTGACCCACTTTGGATCAAGAAGACCCATTGTTTTCTTAACGCTACATTTAGGTTTCCTCAATCAAAATTAGTCACAATATAAATTTAGCCTGGGCTACAAATAAGATAAGAATCTTTTAGTGCTGAGGGTTGGAGAGAAAACATTGCCTTTTGGTCATTATGGTAACATTACAGAGAGGTTTTAACATATTGTGAGTTTGTGAAAACGTTAATCCGTGAGGTCTGTGTAAAAAGACACTTAATAATCATTCCGAGTCAAACCACCTTCTACTGCTCCATTAGTCTTGCATTGCTTGACCTGTCTGCACAGCACTCGGTCAGCGATGGAGTATTGTGTGGCTACAATGCCTATCTATCCTGCGATAATGTAAAAAAAAAAACACTGTATTTCTTTAAACCAATCACAAAGTTTCTGGGTGGCACTGAGTCTTGATAGCAGAGAGGAGAGACATCCGGCATGTCAGGCTTTATCTCAGCGGTGTACTGTTGAGCCAGACTCCTGTTCCGTTACATACTCTATGAAACTGACGACAGCAGACCTTGACGCAAACCCTGGAAAGCATGTCAGCTGTGCTCTTTGATGTTCACAGACATCAAAAATGTAACCTGTGCATTAATTATTGACATGGATGAGCATTATCTCCACCACTGGAAAATGCATATTTTCAGCATTGCTTCAGGTCACGCGAGGGGGGTGCAGATTAATGAGTGGGTAAAGAGTAAGCACAAGTCCCAGATGAGACCACCTCTAGCTCTCATTTTAAGTTAAGTAGGTTTGTGTGTGTGTGTTTCAACATGGTGACTGCACATGTCTTTGATGGCAAAGGTCTGTCCAGTACTGCAGTGTGAAGAGCAAAGTAGGGAGTGACGGGGGGGCATCTGGCTTAGGATACTCACTCTCTGCCTTCTGCAGACCCTCTAAGGGTTCAAAGAAGGGTTAACCCTCCATGGAGGTGCAATGGGCTGGAAGACTGGCCTCCCATGAGTAGATAAACGTGTCTTCCATTCTGCATGGCAACAGCTGATGAACGGATGATGGATTCATAACAGGCCAGTGAGCTCTGGGCTTGGACATTTTCGGTGGAGAGGGGGTGAAGGGGAAATGGGGACATCACTAACCATTAAGATACAAT
Organism: Etheostoma perlongum; assembly: GCA_026937815.1. NCBI lineage: Eukaryota > Metazoa > Chordata > Actinopteri > Perciformes > Percidae > Etheostoma > Etheostoma perlongum. The sequence goes on from CM049388.1 coordinate 22,644,586, forward strand.
CATTTGACATTGTTCTATGAAAGCGATGTTGACATGTGCCTACATTCAACGTGTTTGCAGCAATCTAGCCTTCAGAGGAACAACAACAAATGAAAAACAGGAACATGTTAGAAGTCACACTACCCCACAGTACCACCTTTCATTCACCAACTGATATGCGTTTAACAGGAAATGTGTCAGAGTACTCATCCTCTGTAAACCAAAAAAACATGCGCTGTAACAGTGTGGAAAAAAATAACCCTGATTAATAATTTCAGGACACAATACCTAGCAACATAATCACCACTATTCATTAAATAGTATTATATTAGTAAGAGGGATTAGTGCTGTCAGTTAAACGGCGTTAACACGAACCCATTTTAACAGCGTCTATTTGTTTATCAGGAGATTAACCTTCTTTTTGTCCAAGCAAACTTTGTTTCTTTCACGTGCTGTTGCAACAACTAGTAACTTTAGAAAAACTACAACACCCCACCTGATCTAGCTAGACAATAGGCACGGCGCACACACTAGTTTGGGCTTGGGAGCCAGCCAAAGAGTAGTAATGTTACGTTTTGAGTGGATGGCGAGCGCGAGACGCCAGAATTGATGCCAATAAGATTCTGGATGGAAAGTTTACTTTTTAAAAGTTGCCAAATGTTCCATTCGCAAGACCAAAGTGATCTGTGTGTTTGGTCGTTGTGAACTGAGCTATCATCGCAGCACGGCCAGCCTGAAATACCACTTGAAGCACACAGCTGATGCTAATTCTGATGCCAATTAAAAAAAGATTTTTCCACCCTTTTACTGATGGACCGTGTTACATTGTGTCAGAGATTAATTGCTCCAAGTGAGAAGGTTAGAGTGAAACTGAACACTACAGTAAGCTATATACCAATGTTTCAATAAAAAACATTTGCACAAAGCGAGCTGATCCACTTTTCCATGTTGATAAGAGCATTAACATGAGAAAAAAAAATAATGGGACTAAAAGATATCAAGGGGCATTTAGAATAAATAAAAATGTGTGTTTAATTACAAGTTAACTGTGACGTTAATGCGATTTAATATTTTAATAGTTTGACAGCACTAATATTATATATAGAGCCCAAATTAGAGATATTATTGCGTATGCGCACACGCCCCCGCACACGTTGCCATTTCATTCCAAGCCGAAAACTGCAAGCTGGCTGAACCTGACCTGCAGCGTAAGGAATCTGGTTCCAGTTTGCTTCCTCTCACTAGGGTGATTATTAATTAATCTACAGTAGGGCTGGGTACTGAACCACCATACTTTTAGGCAGTGACCGAATTGCCTCCATTGTATCGAGTGTTAAAAAAAAAAAAAAAGTGTCATGTGTTATGCTGACATCTATCTGGTAGATGTTCAGGAACTAGTATTGAATACACAGTAACGGTACTGAACATTTTTGGGCAATACCCATCACTAATCTACAGACACACAGCATTGTCAAACAAGCCTGGTGCAAGTTCAAATATAACAAGGCAAACCGATCTCCTCTCTGTATCTTGGTCACATATTTCAAATAGCCATGCTGGACGTGGAACATGATTTAACAGAAAAATACAAGTCTTCTCAGTTTTGATCCTGGTTAGCCCATTACCAGGCTGAATCCGAGCCCACTGTGCTCTCCATGTTAAGGAACAAAGAACTGCCAATTAAAAATAAATACATTTTAAAAAGGCTGGTGGTTGCTAGTCAAACACAGTAAAATCCCAGACGGAGAAAAAGGACCACTAGCCAAATGCGTCTACATTTTGGCTGTGTCTGGGAGTCTACCAACCATTTTGGCATGGAGTCAGATATGGAGATCGTGTGACAGGGCTGTAGCTCAGTATCAATATGGAATGAAGCAGATACAGTATTCAATTCACACTCAATACGTTATGCTAACACATACCTTTTTTAAAGCCTGGATTTGACTGCTTGCCACAATATTTGAACAGCAAAATCCAAATCTGAGCAAAAAGCTTCAGTGACGCTACAGACTGAAAGCAACTGACTGTGATAGGCTGATACATCTGTCATACAAGCAACACGTGTTGGCATGTTCCTCCTACTCCCTCTCCTTATCATGGGTGTAAGGGTACACATATTCGCCATGAACTGTTTGGGATGCAGCGTTCTGTGTGGTATGCCTTATAAATCCAGGTAATTACAACTGAATTTAATCTAATTAGAGGCTACATCATGGCTTGTGCCGAACATAAATACAGACTCTGTTGGTCCTCTTCCTTAGCAGTTTATGAGTTGTTGACTATTATCTAAAACGTGCCACTCAGATTACACCTACCCGTTAGCCTAGAATATTCAGTAGTGCTAATTCAGACCATCTTAAAAAAAGCAAAAACACAGGTGTTTTTATTTTTTAACCATAACAGGTTCACAACCATGAAGAGCTCAGTGTACTTACAATGACCTAGTGACCTAGTGCATTGAATTCTCTTTAAGTTTATTTATTGGCCATAATGCAATGTTTTGAGTGCCTTCTACCTCTACTTTTACTACACAAAGAAGGCCCATTACCCTTTATTTATAGTGGATCTTTTTGTTTTGAAATGAAAAACAAACGTATCTTTCATTTTCCGAACTGTGCCAAAACACATCAAACTGGGACCCAAAAGTACGTATTGAACCACGACTGTTACACACGGATACGCCATTACTCTGGGCTTTTCAATACACAGTTTTAACACTCCAACAGTTCTGTGGCCAGTGTGTACTCATCCAAACCTGTCAATGTGTGCGCCTCCACGTGATAAGATGGAAGATGACAGTTAAACCCATGTCTAAAATGTCTGTGTACTAACCCAGTAGTTCTTATGTCTGTTACGTCGACCCATTTCCTCTAAGAGGGACTTTGTATAAACCAAAGGAAACCAAAATCAACACCAATGACCCAAAATAACTTCTGTTTGGGATTCTGTAGGAAAATGTCTGGCAGAAAGTACAAACCAATTGTTTAACGAGTGTCTCTCTCACTACCAATGTTATCCAAAGTCCCATTACAGTACCATAACAGCATGCCTTTGGGACAGACTGCTTATGTTGTCCTAAGTTACTTGGTAGGGTTTAGCATCATATTGATTTTAACAATTCTGATTCCAGTTCCAATTTTTCCTTTCGATTCCAGTTCTGATCAATTCTGGATTACAAGTCTTTGAGGGGAGGGATTGAAACAGTTAAGATGAGATACATTTTATTTTTAGTCAATGGTGATTTACAGTTTTACCGGGCTTTTTCAACTTACACTTTAGAGCGCTGTTTACTGTGCTCGATGGCTGCAACACAACAACCGCCTAGAAGTGCGCTGGCCGCCACGGAAACCAAAACTTCTCATGTGTTAAATTTGGGACCAATGATCAGATTCAAATAAATACTTATGGATAAACAATTCCATTGGAATTGGAATTTTTGAAATGATTCCAAGTTGGAACCGGTTCTCAAACCCCAGTCCAATTACTTGGTCTTATTGTTGGCATTTACCGGTAAAATACCTAAATAAAATTGGCAATGAAGCACTGCAGCCCTTGCCTCCAAATTAGTAAAGATCTACTTGTGTGGTTTTGACCTTTGGTCTGGTAGAATCTGTGCATTCTATCTACCTCTGTGCCTGCTGAGGCAAAATTATCATGGAAGAAGTACCAAGTGACTATTATGTCACTAAGTAGAGTTGGGTCATCCGTGATCAAAATTGATAGCATTAATTATTGCGAAATAAGTAGAGCTTGGCACCAGCGCAGCCAGGATTATGGATTCCATTATCTTAACTAAGGCTGTCTGCACATATGAAACTGTGTGCTACTTTGGAGCAAAGTGATCACCAAGTGGCATATGGTCACGCTCTGCTCAAGTTAAGCCCATTAGCTACACGTTCTTAAAACGTAAACTAAAAAAACAAAAAACAAACATACCATCCACTTAAAAATACCAAACCAAGATTGGCCTTGGCCTTCGGCATCCATTTTTTAAATCCTTGTGCTGTTTTGACTGGCAGGAAAACAGGCCTTAAAATTGGGTTAGGGGAGCTGCGTCTCCCTTAGGCTCCCTTTGCTGGAGCAAATGTGACAGCAGGGCGTGTTGAGGGGTTGAGCTCAGCTCCAGGGGAGGTTGGCTGAGTTTTGCCCTAATATGGACACAGACTGGGGGGCGTGGGGTGCTACTGGAAGGAAGGGTAGAGGGTGGGCTGGGTGGAGACGGGGAACCCTGCCCAGCACCACAATGGCAGCCTTGCTTTGCTGTGCTGTATCATAGACACTCGTTATCCTTCCCTCCTACAGTCTACTTCACCTACCAGCAGCAGGGTTCAACTGTTTCGCTCTACTAACTGTGCTCTGAACACTTTATATACACACACTGAAGAACTCTTCAGCAGTTAGGACTCGTACATCAAGCACAGCTCATTTTTAAGTACTCATGTTGCTCTCCCAGAAACCATACATAGGTTGTCACACAGCCACACACTCTTGATGGCATCAAGAACTGGTTCCAATGGAATCGGTACTTTATTGGAATCGTTTGGAAAATGTGGTGTCGGATCATCAGTTCCAAATGTTTGGTTTCCGTAGCGGCAAGGTGCTTGTTATGTTGCAGCCATGGGGCACAGTAAGCGGCGCTCTAAAGTGTGGCTAAAAAAAGTCCAGTTAAACTGTAAATCACTATTGAATCTAAATAAAAAATTATATTTGAATGTTTCAACTCCACCCCTCAAAGAATCAATAAAAACCGGAATCATAAGGAAGAATCGGAGTTGGAATGAGAATTGTTAAAATCAAAACGATGCCCAACCCTACACTTTGGTGAGTGACAGTGCAGCACACTACTGCAGTACTCGGCTGTGTTCAGCTGCTGGCTCTGTGTGCCCGCTGCTTCAGTCAGCTGGGCCTGCCGCCTCATTTTACACTGCATTACAGACTCACCACTATCCCTGCTCCACATCTGGCCCCTGGGGTAAAGAGAGGGAAAGGGATGCTGATAATGGCAACAGTGACAAAACTCACAGTGGTCATTTCTTTCTGTTCAGAGAGCTAAGGAGAGGGGGAGAGAGGGCTTCTGTCAATGCTGAGAAAGAGAAAGTGGGATAGAGAGAGACAGACTACCAAGGCACATTGGAGTGCATGAAGAGAACAATACAAGGAGGGAAAGAAATCAAGGCAAAAAGCAAGTAGGAAAGTTAAGGAGGGCGTTTGGTATTTGGAGAGGAGGAGGAGGCAGACTGGCTGCTTGGTTGTTAGCAGCCATTGCAGCGTAGAGTGGGACTCCAGGCGTAGAAATTCCTCCTACGTCTCTGCTCAATGCCACTTCTGTTCTGCCAAGCCCTGCATGTCAACAGCACTGCAGATACAAAGAGGACCATGTCTGTGTGTGACTGAGTCTTGTGTGAAACCAGTGTTACTGAGTGTGTGTGTGAGAGCATCAAGCAATCTCCACCACTACAGGCTCCTTCTCTGCTGAGTGGAGGCACCCAAGCTAGGCTAACAGAAGCTACCTTGACCCTGGTAGCAAGTTCATCCTGACTGATATACTCAAAACAAGTGTGCTACTGCCATAAATGTGACTTCAAATTATGAAATTAATCAAATTCTGACTTTTTGCAGACATTTAAAAGTCTGCTTTGATGTTTCTTAGAAAAAAAGTAATTTGATAAATGAATTTATCCAAAGCCACAGAAAAACTCTAGGTGGAAACATGTCTTGCATTTAGAGGGAAGGGAACTAGAGCTGTGCATTATATCGTCAGTTATCGGTATTGTGATATCATGATTGGATAATGTCTAGGGCCTTTTTTCTACTTTATTTGATACCCATCATGGGAAAAGAAGCATGTAGTTGCGTAAAATGCCACCACCACTAGCTGCAAACCATTCAAATTGTCATTCTTTTCTAGATCTGGGTACAAAAAGAATCCAATGCAGGTATCGTTTGACTGGTTGGGTACTGGCTAATTTTCGGTTGACACATTAAAAGTATTGAGTACCGATACCCAGCCCTACTAAGCAGTGAAGTAAAACAGTTTTCTATTCTTCAATACTTTGGGAAATAAGCTTAGTGGCTTTCTTGCCAATCAGATGAGAAGATCGATAACTCATCTCTTTCAGATAAATATGAATCTGCAGCTAGCAAAATGGAAACTGCCCACCTGGCCCTCACTGAAGGTAACAAAATCTTCCTACCATTACCTCTAAAGCACACTAACTTACATGTTTATTCTTATTTGTTGATCCATACAAGTCACTGCATCCAGTCTTAACAGTTACAACCCCCACTAAAAGCATAAATTGTTTTTTATACACCTCAGTTTATCAAACTAAGAAAGCTAAGAATTATAGTTCCCAAAATGTTGAAGTTTTCTTTTAGTGACCTAAAAAAATTTTTTTGTGAATTGACCTGCATTATCTTTATCTGCATGATTGATAGTGACCTTTTATATTTTTTTCCCCCAGCTAGATATTTTTCAAAAGCCAAATGATTAACTGCAAAATACATAAGTTTCCATTTCAATTTTTGTTTTCATTTTTTTTTGCTTCAATTTCCAATATTGTGATGTTATTTTGCTAATAGTATCCAGCCTTAAATAGAACCACTAACTGTTACAGGAATCCTTCAACACTGAGATAGAGGATACAAGATGCTGAGAAGGTTGTTCAGTGGCCTCTGGGTAATGTCTGCATAAACTGGCTATACCAATGCAGGGAGTGGTGGACACGGGTGTTCCTTCTGATAGCAAACCTATTTATTCCTTTCCGTAAACACTGGCTGTGCTGTGAAGGATTAGAGCTAATCACTTCAGATTGGTCTGGCAGACGATACTTGACCTTTACAGATTACACGCCATTGGTTTCTGTGATCACACAGGTCTGTTGGCGTGACCAAGGCCAAGATCAAGTGCACTCCCTCAGTAGTCACGCAACTTACAAGATGCAAGAACGTTCTTGAATATTGCAACCGATATCACTTTAGATTAATACACAAGATATTAAAGTGTACTCAGTTCTGCCTTTCTGTTGCTTTTAGTACTCTGCTAAAATACAACAAAAGTACTTGAATTTAAAAACATTTTTTTGAATTGAACATAAAAGGCACCAATAAAAAAGAATAAAAAAAAAAACAGCTACATTTTAAAGTGCAGTTTTCTAAACTAAGACAAAAAAAAAAGGTCTTTAGCGATATGCCATAGCCTTTCACAATGGGTTTATTTTGCAAGTTGATATTGCATGAACGATAAAAAAAAGATATTGTGCAGCCCTAGTGCTAACCCAATTAATGACATAACATTTGGTCCTTCTGTGTTTGTTGGCGGGGCCAACATGACATCATGACTTCTCGTAAACATACACGCTGACTTTCTTAAGCCAAGTGGTGTGTTATCTGTACGCATTTTGAGTTATCAGCCTGTATGTCTACACTGTATACAGTGGGCGTAAACATACACGCCACTTGCAGTGTTATTGCAGGAAGAAAGCGATGATTGAGTTTAGGAAACGAGACACGGGGTTTAGGAAAAGAAGAACGGGGTTGGCTTTGGTAAAAAAAAAATATAAACAGACGGTTGAGTTTAGGAAACGTGAATGAGGGACAGGAAGGAAACGTGACACACAGAACACGATCCCCGGCCTGCTGGGTTTTCGCCCTTTCATACTACTCGCTACAGCGTAAATTCACACAGTATCGCAAGGTAATGTAAGTCAATGGAGGCCAAAAGGCATTGATAAACACGCTAAAAAGAGAGTATGGGTCTTCAAAACATGCCAATAATGGCATACGAATTGGCATGTCAAAAGAGAAAGAGAGAAAGAGAGAGAGAGAGAGAGAGAGAGAGAGAGAGAGAGAGAGAGAGAGAGAGAGAGAGAGAGAGAGAGAGAGAGAGAGAGATCAGTCTGGGGGGGAGGGAGCAGCTGTATCATCAGGTGAGCTGTGCTCGGGCCAGGACTAGCTTCCCTCTTTAGTTTAGAGGGATAAATGTAAAGAGTTGTCGCCAACTTGAGTAAAGTTATCTTCAGCCGTCTCTTCACTGCTCCACTCCACGTTTGCGAGTGGCAGGGAGTTAAAACCATCCCAATTTCTCCAGGCTTTTCCAGGCTGGGTGTTTAAAGCGCCCAGGTGCAAATGACATCATATGCTCATCTGCATATAAGGGACAGGGTTAAGTGGTTGTAAGTTGCAGCGAGGGAGAGATCACTAAAGCAAAGCTTGTAACTGAAATGAGAATAGCAGGCCCACCTTAAAGGACAACTATCATATAGCATTTTCAATGTAAATATGATATGATTTCATATGTAAATATTAAGTTAGTGAGCTGAAGTAGTCGCTTTCTTCGGTGCTTACCCCTGTGTGTGTGTGTGTGTGTGTGTGTGTGTGTTTGGCTGTGACACTGTGTACGCAAACCAACGGCACCTGTGCAGAAGACAACCAAGGCGGTGTGCAAAACCGGCAAATCTCTGGGTTCCTGCAGCCGCTGAGATCAGGGAGTGCTGCTGAAGTGCAAAAAGCCAGCCAGAGACAGAGGCCGAGATCCTTCTGCCAGCTGTGGAACTGCAGAAAAACAGGTGGGGGGGCAGCACGCGGTCAGCTCTCTAATCATTGCCAAGGCTAAATCTTATGCTTCATAAATCCAGCTAGTGGTCCACTCTGTGATGCATATAGTTGCATTTTTGTATCACAAACCTTTTTACATTCCGACTGATCATGCTTTCAAGCTCACCGGTCTGGCAGTAGCATCATGCCAGCAAAAGAGAAGTGGCTTGCCGGTAATTTCACTTCATAAACCAGAAAGACAGATTCACAGAGCAGAAGCGTGACAATGTTTGTTAAATGGCAATCAAGTCTGTAAAAAAAATAAAATACTTGATCACAATTGCTTAACTATAAAGCCTCTGCAGCATAAATATAATCACTCAGTAAGATGATAAAAATAGGACAGGTGACAAGGAATGAAAGGATGAGACTAATTCAATCTGTTTATCTTGTCGTTTTGTAACTTTCAACTTAGCCCTGCACAAAGCTTTCCAATTTTCCAGTGGCCTAGAAAGCATGAGCTTTGGGCATTTGTGCATAAATAAACTGGCAAAGCAAAGAAGCCGGTTATTGAAAGTAGTTTGCAAAGAATCAATAGGACAGATGGTGTGCATTTTAAATGACCCAGTCGTATCACTACTCAAGTTTCAAAAACAACACTTATCTGACATGAGGCAGCATCACATTGAATATAATCACAACAATATTCAAAGCAGGTAAGATAACTGTGAAAGGCATAACAAAATTAAAAAAGAAAATAACATCAACATAGCTGTGAATTAGCACATGTGGGCTGTGTTTTGAAAGATGGAGGGTTTGAATCCCTCTTAGTGAACCAAAAGAATGCAGTTTCCGACCATAAAACAAGCTTGAATTATTTCTGTGGAGTGTCTGTGTTGTTTCATGAGCAAATAACATCACGTCAAACCAAAGAAAAACATAGTAACAGTAATATTGGAGCACTTGAGGGGCAATAAACGTAACGGGCCCAACAATTACAAGCACGGCCTGTGTGTAATAGCAGCCAGTGAGAGCCTACTGAAAGTGCTCAGCAAACAGACGTACAGAGAGCTGTTGTCCCGCTGACAGGATGTGAGTATAAAAAGTGAAACGTGAGCGGGAAGTGTGCGGGGTCATAAAGCAGCGCAGTTCGACACACACTTTTCAATTCTCACAGACAGACAGATACAGAGACAGGCAGCGGGGCAGTTGGGGGTGAAACAGGAACTCGGAGCAGACAGTGATTTTGCATGGTGTTTTATCGTGACACAGACATGGCCGACTACGCACAAACAAATAATTTCCTGAAAGTAATAAAAACAGGAGGGGATCGAGGACAGCCAACAATGAATAAAAATATTTGAATCTGACTGGAGGACATTAGTCTTGGTGAACACTGAGCTTTAAGAGATAAGCTGTTCAAACAGCTGAAATTTATTAATCCTGCTTTGCCAACTTGTGGGAGTGAAAAGGCTCCTTGTGAAAGTGTGTACACAATTATGGCTAAAATGATGGCCATGAGACATAGGACTTTTTCACAGCAGACATTTTGCCTCATTATTGTTGGAAAAAGCACAGGTTGTTACTAATAACACCAAGAACAACAACTATAAGAATAACAATAACCATACCTATAACGATGTTAGCATCCACACCGATCATAATGTTTTGCAAAGAGTGGCATCAAGCTCGCACTGCACGCTCCAGCTCATAATAGATAATACAGTAATTACAGCAGATGTTACGATGTAAGATTACAGGAAGGTGTGTAGTAAACATGCTACGTATTCGTCAATTCAGGTACATCTTATGAACCAAAAACGTCTACCGGTCAGGCAACATTGGCGCAAAGAGCAGATATGTGCAGAGCGCCGGAACAAAAACACTGACGGTATGATAATTCACTGAAGACTCACTCTCACTGGTTTCTGTGACATGAGGAAATAGAGCTGGGTAATATATTGGTATTATATCAATATTGTGATATGAGAATAGATATCGTCTTTGATTCTGGATCTCGTAACATCATAATATGGCATAAGTTTTGTTTTGTCCTGGTTTTAAAGGCTGCATTACAGTAAAGTTCATTTCTGTAAAGTTCTGTTCTGAACTTACCAGACTGTTGTAACTGTTCTATTACTTTACCCAATTAGTCATTATATCCACATTATTGATGATTATTTATCAAAAATCTCATTCTGTAAAACTTTTGTGAAAGCACCAATAGTCAAAACTACAATATTGTTATTGTTAGGAGGTATTTGGTCCAAAATATTGTGATATTGGATTTTCTCCATATCACCAAGGCCTTTAATATTTTCAAAGTAGTATATTTAAAAAAAAATAAACAGGGCTAAAGGATCGTAGCCCCACAACGGACAAAAGCCACCCCAACTAATTACCTGTGTGAAACAAATCTCTCCGCCGTGCATGTACATTCAGATGGATTTTGATTGGCTCTCAGTGTTTCTGTCATTCAGCATATCGCTCTGAAAGTGATCCCAGCAATATCGTTCTACACTGTTGTTGTAGTTATGGTGTGGACTCCACACTCCACTGGAGTTTGAACGATTTGTAAAACCATATTTTTGGTCTGGTCTTGGTGTGGACGGCCCTGCTGGCTCTGTATTCACATGTCTTATTAGTACACCTACATAGGTGTTTTTCATGTATAGCTCTCGATTAGGATTGGGAATCGAGAACCAGTTCCAACTCTGAATCCTTTTAAAAATTACGATTCCATTGGAATAGTTTTGAGGATTTGGTTTCCGATCCGATCCGGATCATAGGTTCCCAATTAACAAGCGCATGAGCAAGTTTGGGTTTTGGTAGCGGCCAAGGAGCACAGGAAGTGGTGCCCTAATGTGGCTGTATTTTACGTTGGAAAAAACTTGGTAAATCACCATAGAATAGAATTTAAATAAAACTTTCCTCTTATCTGTGAAATCAGCATGTGACCTGTTTCAACTCCACCCCTCAAACAATCTAAATTGAGAATCAATAACAACCGGAATCGAACGGAAGAATCTGAATTGTTCAAATCAAAACGATGCCCAACCCTACACTTGATTGGATCTTTTCATAAGTTGAAGTCACACTAACATCTCATGTGTATATTGTAAAGGCATAGAAAAGCAGAGCAGGGCTGCTTTATTTAAGTGATTTTCTTCACCTACACTGCCTACACTGAGTCCAAACACATTAATGTATAGTTTAGTTAACTTTTGTTACGGTTTATTCTCTTTTTCACATACAGTTAGCTGAGCATCTGAGGCTCTAGAGCCAGTGAGAAGTCTGTTGGGTTTTCTGTTCCAGCCCAGATGGCAGCATTGGCTGAGTCAGTGCTGGCTGGGGGTCCACAGTAAACTGGATGATTAGTGGCTGACAACAGGAGGAGAGCCGAGCACTGAGAGCCAGGAGCTGAGGAACTTCTTAGCCAGTTTGTTCAAGCTGAATAAAATTATGATTTCAACAAAGTGTTATGACAGCTTCTCTTGATAGGATGTGCACAACGTAGCCATTAAATAATAAATCAACTAAATCCAGATAATTATGACCTCATATATTTTATTTTAGTCATTTTAGTTTTTGAGACAATAACTGAGGTTGGGATCTGAAACCTGGTGCTAATACGGCACCGGTGCCTTAACAACCGGTATCTACTGGACCAAACAGCAATGTTTTGGTTTTGGTGGCACTGCTCTCTGATGTTCGGAGACAGACATTAAAGGCAACAGAGGCATTGCTCCATGTGGCGTTAGTTAATACTACACTTGGTAGCAGGGTAATGTTAGCCTTCCGTTAGCTATTAGCAGCCTTAAAACAGTCAAATCACCACCAAGTTGTGTGCATCCACTGGAATTTAAAAACTCAGCGCGAGTAAAGATGGCAGAAAAAGGCAAATCCAACTCCGTTGCCTGGGAACAGTTAACGTTAGCTAACCCTGCGGTCCCTCTGCCTCCCCCCCCGCTGTAGTAGACGTTGTATTCCCCCGACACGTATTAACTTACTGTTCTGTCAACTTTTTCCAGCTGGGTGCACAGGCTTACCGCTCAAAACCAACATGACAAAAACATAGTAATGATCCCTCAGCATTTAGCTTTTTGTTAAACTGTACATAAAATGTGTCAACATGAGTTAGGTAGTTATTCTAAGGTACCGTCTATGTGCTGGATTTTTAAGTCCACTGAGGGCAACATTACTGTTCATATTCTATCAATGTTTAGTAATGACGGTAGGCTAGTAGTAGTCATAGTGAGTTAAAATGTGACATGTGATGCAATATTGTGTTATGTATCTGGAATTGTTCATTAGCAGTGTAAAGTTATGTGGGATATCTGTAAAAGCTGAAGTGACTCACAATAGTAGAACAGATTTAATTCTGATCCAAAGACTCGTTCTGTGAGCTAAAGGACACTAAAAGATTATACACTGGATACTATCCATTATATCCAAAGGTTAATGAGTAATAGTGTTAATCTTGATTTCAATATTGACCAAAATAACTGTATTACTTTTTTCATAATTGAGCAACTCAAACAATACCTAACCCTCGCAATGACTTTGTCCAGGTCAAACCTGTAAGCACTTGCCATACTTAAAAATAACAGTTGTTACTTTCTAGGCTATTTGTTTTCTTTTGATGCAACAGTGACCTTCTCATTCTTCAGTTGAATGAACAAAGGAAAGAACTATAATTCAGGCCAAAAGTTGACACAGAATAAACAGTGAGTGATCAAATGTGACTTGCAGTGTTCCGTGCTAACCTCAGTTGGCATCAAGAGTGAAATGATGATATAAGATTGCTTGGTACAACTTGCTCAGCTAAAACCAAAAATCAGATATTAGACTTGGCACAGCGTGCAGTGCTGAACGGAAATCCTTTGGGATTTCCCATTTTAGTGGCACAAAGCAACTTGTGATTCATTGTTGGACTAAAAAACAAAAACCATTGCTGCAAGCATTTGGAGTTTGAGAACAGCTTAACAGTAATTTTCACATTACCTTTATCCGGCCTGGGGAGAGCTCTACACAGCATTTCAGAAGCTGGATGCCTCTTTGTAATACGACTGTAATGGCTGTGGTGATTATATTTCACACATCAGAAGATGCATCAATGCCAGCTTGCTAACTGTGTTTCAGGCGGATACTGTGTCTCTTTGATCACAACAACACATATTCAACCTAAAAGTTGCTGTGTAGTTTCGGCACATATTCTGGTCTCGTTTTGATTCTCGTGGGCGTTGCCGAGGTGAAACGTTATACCTGAGTGTTTTATTGTGATAAAATGATTAATGCTTAAACATCTTCAACATACTTGTCTACGGTTAGTATTTATAGAGTTGAAGTTGTGGCAGTGCTCTTTTTGTGGCAGCCTAGCAGTGCTAAATAAGTACAAAAGAAGCACTGCAATGCAACATAAAGCCTTTCCCCTGTGCTTGCCTCAGGCAACCTGTAATGCAACGGCAGGTTTAAAACCACAATGTGAAAACATTGCCGGCGATCGAGAGGGTGTGAGATGCCATATCCTGTTTTTCTGTCACATACGCCAACACTGAGTGGTGAGAGACCCAAACTACAAGAGTTTGAACTGCAATCTGCTAACAGCTAGTGCTGCTCTGCCAGAGTAATGGCTGAGCAGAGTTTAAGCCGCCCAACAAGCACAGACACTGTATTCAGACTTTGCCAAGACACATTTGTAAAGTCTGACATATCGTTTGCTCTTTTCAGTGTTCTCACTTCAGCATCTGAAAGCTTTACATGCTTCACAAGCACCACACAAAACCCAGCATAAAGTGATTAGTCAGTTTACATTAGCCGCACACTTGTAACATTATCAGATGAGAATAGTAATCACTGCAAACACCAAAACAAAACCAGACTTTGTTTAAATATTGTTGTAAGTCTTTTCATCTTTATCTTGCTGCTTATAACTTGGCATCTTGCTTTTGGGGCTGTATGAAGCCCTGCGTGCCCTAACTTGTCCCCATGGTGTTAAAGTGAATACTGCGGCACACAACTAGACTACCATACAAAGAACATGAAAAGCATTTTAGCTTCTTCCATGACAGATCAGGTTCATTCACAACAGCCACTGTCTAGTATGTTAAGAAGTGACAGAAATCAACCAGCATTCCAAAAATGCTGCAATTACAAGTTGGCATTCCAACTTACACAAAACATAGATTACACACACTACTCTCTCACACAGTACACACACAGTCGTTAAGTAGTGCAGCTGTTGCTGTATGTCCTCTCCAACAAAAGAGCGCCATTTCAGTGCATTGAGAGCCATGATCTCTGAACCAACCAAAATATATCACAAGCTGGTTTGAAAGGTCAAGCTGGTGACAAATATGTAACTCATTATGTGTCCTGGCACATTATGACCCCTTATATTGGATAGTTAACAGGTTCCCACAATTCAGTGTGGCGGTGTTTCAATCAGCAGAACCAATGTGGACTCAGTTTTGAAAAAGGCATGACTAATTTCCTAAACAATCAATACCAACCATGTAACTTTACCCCCCATACTGAGTTTTAATGGGTACCATCATCTACACCTCAACACTGCATTAACTCATTATACAGGACTGAATGAACCATGGACAATGAGGTTTTGCTGTAGCTGGATGTAATGAAGTGTGTACTCCAATAATACACAATGGGGCGAAATAGAGTCACTCATTGGCAGCTCATGTCAAGAGAAGAGAAAGAAACAGCTGCTGTTGTCGGGCATCAACAAGAGGGTTATTTCCCCGGTTAGACAGGTTGAAAATTTCTCACATTTAAACAGTAGAAAGTAAAGAACTCATTATGATCCAACCACCTGCCTGTATAAGTACAGCACGTTGATGTCTGGCAGTGCTGAACGCTACACAGTTATTTGAACGTAGTGATTGCGGATGGAAAGAGTTGTTAAATTGTTATAACTTGGAGCAAACAAGGGTCCCAAAGAATTTCATTTTGCACAACCACACTCACTTCCCTCATTCAAGTATTCAATCACGCAATTAAGAATCGAAATAAAGCAATAACCAAATCATTGGGGAAACTCAAATGAAATGTGGCTCAATTTCGGGCTACTACTTTCAAGCTACGTTTGCTGGCTAGCCTGTTAGCCCCGGCACTGCTGTCAAGCAAACCCACCAAAGGGTATTTCCTCAATAAAACAGTCAGAAAGCCTAAACAGTGCACAAGAGGTACATTAATAAAAGTCTAGTCTTTGCACAACGCTTCACGCCACCACATAACTCACTTCAGCGCTCAGAAGCGGCTAATGTTAGCTAGCAAGTTGGCGCTTCCTCCCCGGCATCTCTTCCCATGTGAACTCGTTTGACAGTCACTGATTTGACGGAGATACAGAACTTGGCGCGACACCAGGTGACGTAAATCTAATTTAGCGCCCATTAAACACGAGTAAAAGTTGGTTTAAAACAAAAACTCACCTGTATGTCTCTTGGGGTAGTACTGTTTAGGATGTTATGTTGGTCTCAGCAGTACTTTCAGCAACCTTGGCCAGTTCTGTCTGTCCCCAGCAGCGACAGACAACAACACTCTCAGCACTTACCCCTCCCTCTGGCACCAGAAAAACGAAGAAGAAAATATCGAGTTTCAAGCCCCGCCCATTCACATTTGTAATTGGTCAATATTAGGGACAGTGCAAAATGAACCAATTAAATCCGCTATTGTATTTTTTTTCTGTGTACATAGTAGTTCCAAGATTTCTTCAACTTTTATAATAAAAACTCAAAAGATTTACGTATCTTTAGCTATTGTAATGTTCCAGTGTATTCTATATTTAAGGATTAAATGTTTTATATCTTATATGTGCTATATGTTTATAGAATTATTATTTTTTTGACCACCTGAAAATGCTAATTGTATTTCCTTTATGGATTCCACTTACATTTCCATCTTACCTCTTCCAGTGTTTTATGTGTTTAAGAAACATTGTTTAAGTGCTCTTAAAAGTGTGAACTGAATCTCTCCAGTGCTCTGATAAACATCTTGATAAACATACACCCAAATATACAAATCCACATCCAAATGACCTGTATCTTTCCCTCATTATCTAAGCCTTTTTTTTGATAATGTTTAGGATGTGACATTTGTTTATTAGATAATTAGTCAGTTGACTGAAAATTAAGCAGCAGTTGAATATGTATATTGATTAATCTTCTCTGTCGTTTTTACTGCCAGCGTCTAAAATATGAGGATTTCTATTGCTTGTGTTTGTCATAGTAGCCTATATGATAGTAATCTTTGGGGTTTGGTCTATTGGTCGTACAACACTAGCAATTTAAAGGAGTCATATTGGTCTCTAAGAAAGTATAATTGGCATATTTCACTATACATTTTACATTTCATCAAAAAAAATAAACTGTTACTTATTCAAGAAAATAATGAATAATAATGAATTAGGAATTGCAGAGTTTATTTATTTATATTATTGTGCACTTAAGCTGTTTTTGTTAAACAATCAAAATGGTCTGCTTTTGGCTTCATACTGTAACATTCATAACCAGGTTGGGGTTTACATCACATCATAGTAAACTGTAGTAAACTGCCTGTGCTGGCCTTAGCCAAATGAAAAATGGATGAAAGCATGTTTGAACATTAATTGGTCTTTAGAATTGGGGGGGGCTTTGTCCCTTGGCTGCAATGCAAAGCAACAGAAACACACACACACACGGAGCCTTTAAAATGTCAAGGCTCTACAGTAAACACATACAGTCTTTTCAGTGCAAGGCCTCATGTGGCTTGCTGAGGCTTTATTTCTGTGTGTGTTGCCGTATCAGGTTGCCACGACGAATGCTGGACCCTGTGATGTGGGAAAGGTTTGGATCTCATTGTTGTCAGCAGTGTGGCTGAAGGTACAGTATGTACAGGGTAAACACACCTCCATAGGACTAGAAGGGACAAGTACACCCACGTCTTCCACTACCACACACCCGCTTGGGTTCAGTTTCCTTTACAGTAACCTTACACCCCCCCCCCACACACTGTAAGACACAGTCAGCATGAGTGTTTACAGTTGTGCTCTTAAGTTTACATATCCATGCTTAAGTTGACTAAAAAGAGGAATAAAAAAAACATGTTTTAGAAATTTATCTAAATGCCTTAATTAAAAAATGAGGTAAAATCCAACCTTTAAGGACACCAATTTTCTTTGTGAATGAATAATGTATTGTAAATAAATAAATGTTCTTCCTTAAAATACAGAGGGCATAAGTATACACCCCCCTATGTTAAATTCCCATAGAAGCAGGCAGAGTTTTATTTTTAAAGGCCAGTTATTTCATGGATTACTATGCATCCTGATAAAGGTCTCTTGGCCTTTGGAAATAAAATAGCCCCCCCCCCACATCATCACATACCCTTTGCCATACATAGAGTTTGGCATGGGATACTTTCCATAAAATCATCTCTCAATGCAAATCAAACCGACTATTAGTCTAACTGAAATAAAACCATGCCAATCTCTAGGTATGGTGAAGTGTATATGATGATATGGGGCTATTTTAATTCCAAAGGCCAAGGGAATTTTATCAGGATGCATAGTATCCTGTTCCATGAAATAACTGGCCATTAAAAATAAAAATGTGCCTGGCTCTATGGGAATTTAATATAGGGGTGTGTATACTTATGCCCTCTGTATTTTAAGGAAGAACATTTATTTATTTACAATACATTATTCATTCACAAAGAAAATGTGTGTCCTTAAAGGTTGGATTTTACATAATTTATTAATTAAGGCATTAAGATCAATTTCCAAAACATTATTTTTTATTCCTCTTTTTAGTCAACTTAAGCATGGGCATGTAAACTTATGAGCACCACTGTATTACTCTGTCCAGCACAGAGGTGGAAAGTAACACATTACAATTACAATTACTCAACTGGAATTTACGATTTTTATTGTGTACTTTTACTTTTTAGAGTAGTTTTTAAAACTAATAATTAAACTTAGTTATTAAACTAGTAATTTTACTTTTACTTAAGTACAGTATGTTTGTACATTTAAGCCTCATGTTGTCCTCGGGTCAAATTGACCAGGATTGACTGGAATATGTTGACTTTTATTTAATACTATTTCAAAACCACTTCAATTTTTTTTTTCAAATGCAATAAAATTGATATAATAAGACACCCCAAAATGAATAAAAGTAGAGATATGTACTTTCCAAAGAGCGTTGTATGGAATCAATCATGTTATTTTGGGTAATTAAAACATTGATATAGGAAAATGGGTCAATTTGACCCGAGGACAACATGAGGGTTAAAGTGTAGTACTTTGCTACATTTTAAATCACATTCCTTACTGAGTAAAAAAAGGAAATTAAAAAACTTGAATGTTGTTTTGTCAAAAATATCTGTCATCAAACTCATATCAACAATGTTTTTTTTTTTTGGCTTAATTTGAGCCCTTATCAAAGCGCAAAAGACTGCAATTTAATCAAATAAGTATACATATTTTTAAAAAGTACATCTGTAAGTAATTTTACTTTTACTTGAATAGACTTTTATGTCGGTAATTTGACTGGCACTGAAGTAAAAGTTCATCAAACAAGCACTTTCACTTTAATAGAATATTTTTGTAGTCTTTCCACCTCTGGTTCAGCAACTATACTACATGTTATAATCATCCACTGATGTGTTGTATCATGTCAGTTATGGAACTAGGACACGTTCATTGTAATGACGGAAGGTCAGTGATAGCAAACACTGAAACTATCACTGCTTATTTCACTACTGTAGTGAACTGTACTGAAAATACATAGTTTTAAAAGGTTGAAGGTAGTAGGGTCCCAAAGTGAAGAGCACTAGACGGACACTTTCTACACAGCCGAGCAGCACTCCATGCGGACTGTATTGTGACATTGTAAACATACACTTTAGTTAAAGACAGTAATTAAAAAGGTTGATGGAAATTTATGTGACAAAGAAGACATTTTCACTGTCCAGTCTACCTAACAGGTCAACTTACTAGAACATAAGAAACCTGAATGCATATACTTTACTAACTGTTTGGTCTAGAACTGCAACAATTAACCAGATAATCAATTAGTTGTAAACTGCAAATTCGTCGCCAAATACTTTGATAATCGATTAATTGGTTTGAGTCATTGTTTATTTAAAAAAAAAAACTCAGAGTTCAGCTTTTTAAATGTAAGTATTTTCTATAACTTCTATTTCTATAACATTCTTCACTCCTCTGTGACAGTAAACTGAATATCTGTGAGTTGTGGACGTGGTCTTGGGCTTCGGGAAACACTGATCCACATTTTTCAACCAATTATTTTTAAACATTTCACAGACCAAACAACTAATCAGTCAATCAAGAAAATAATGAAAGTAATCGTTAGTTTCAGCCCATTTTTGGTCCAGTTGTTGAATCCTCTGACAAGTTGACCTCTGATCTGCTGCCATGAAAAGAGCAATAATGAAAACGTCTCCTCCATCAGTTTGTCACACATTATGTCTACAGTAAAATGCCATACAGATTGTCCAGCTGTGTAAAATTGTCCAAAAGTGACACCTGGTGGAGATTACTTGTTGCCATAACTTGAAGCATTCATCATAATGTCACAAGAAACTATTATTTTATATTAATGTTTAATATGTTTGTTAATGTATGCACCAACCACCAAGGTAAAATCCTTGTACTGTAAGTGTTACTAACTTGGCAACACATCTTCTTTACTGATGGTGACTGTTAAAGGTTATTTCCATCTGAATCTCCCTATGTTAAGATATTACACTAAATGGCGTATCTTCTGTACAGGATTTATCAAATAACAAAAAAGTAATGAGCTGTGGCCAAATTGGTAGGTGTACATGATCCTCACTGCAACCCTACTTGGCGTTGAATTGTTAGGTCGGAACATCGGAGAACATTTGGCTAGAGTTTGAACTATAATGCAATTTATGCTAAACCAAAAACTTATTAAAGTTGTAATAAAAAGGACATTTTCTGTTTTTTCAAACCCTTTCTTCTTCAGAACAAAGGTCAAAGGTCCCATGACATGACATGACTTTTTTTTTTTTTAATTTATTTATTACAGGGATAGTGCATATTAATGAACATTTCTGTCACTATTCCAGAGTTAGCCAAAAGGCTATTTTTCATCTGCAGTCCCTAGACAGATGGTAACAGTCACCTTAAAAAAGTAAAATTACATATTTACATAGCAATATAACAATTACAATACATTTGGTAAAGTTTTTTAACATTAATATGAGTTCCCCAGCCTGCCTATCGTCCCCGAGTGGCAAGAAATGGCGATAGGTGTAAACCGAGCCCTGGGTGTCCTGCTCTGCCTTTGAGAAAATGAAAGCTCAGATGGGCAGATCTGGAATCTTCCCCTTATGAGGTCATAAGGAGCAAGGTTACCTCCCCTTTTTCTGTTTTGCCCGCCCAGAGAATTTGGCCCACCCATGAGAAAGAGAGAAACATCATGGCTTGAGCAAAGTGGCAGTTTGTCAATTGGACGGGGTCAACAGCCAGAGAGAATAAGAAGAGGAAGAGGAGGGTGGCTGAGGTGAGGCTGCGTGGGGGAGGAGTTGGGAGGCAAACAGAGGAAGAGGCAGAAGAGGCTGAGGAAATATGTGCGTTCCTGATGAGATAAGAGCCACACTTGTAGACCAAGTTCTCAATAATGGGCTTACAATGGCCGAGGCTGGTCGAAGGGTGCAACCAAATGTTGGAAGAACAACATGTGTCCTTAATCATTCAGACTTATCATATGTACAGAACAGGTATGTAATCTAAGAATAGGCACGGTACTGTAATACTGTATACTTTCTGTAATGCTTCATTTATTATAGTATTTCACTTGCATTTTACAATAATAAGTATACTTTACATGTAAACAGTGACATTTTATCTTACTCAATTTTGTACTGCAAGACAACTTCACAGGGGTGGCAGAGGGCCCCATTTCACACCTGAACAGGAGGAGGCTATTTGCACCATGGTTGGAGAAAACAATGCCATAAGTCTTTATTAAGAGTGCCATTATAGAGGACAACAACATCTTTGTAAACCCCCAAACAGTCAGCATCTCAACCATAGAATAGGTGCTGAAAAGACACCAAATGAATATAAAGCAGCTGTACACTGTTCCCTTTGAACGAAATGGTGAAAGAGTGAAGGAGCTACGCTACTAGGGTGTACAGGTAAAACATGTATGAGCATGCAGCAACTGTACCTCACAGTAAACAGCAGAACATTGTTTAGTGATATACAGTACAGTAAGTGTGGCCTTTGTACATTTGCTATGGCTGTAGAAAGAAGACGGATAAGAATTGCATAGTCATGTTGTCAATATAACAGTATTCTCTGGAGGCATGTTCTGATGTAAACTATATTTACAAAGTTTTGATGACAATTATTGTAAATTGTAGGTTACATCTTAGTGTATGTGGGAGTTTGATTGCAAGAGAGAACAAGTAGAAATGTGAACATAGGACAATCTCACAATCTCTTAGGAAAAACTGTACATGCAGTGCTGTAGGAATTACAGTGCAGCTTTCCCACACCTCCTGACGTTCCTATCTGTTCTTATCCACATCACAACAAATACCTTCTTTTAGAGACTCTTATCCAGCCTCTGCAGGCATCTGCTGGGACGTGGCTGTTGATCATATACTTTCCATCTCCATGCTGAGAAAAATTCCTCAATGGGGTAAAGGAATGGGGACTAGGGTGAGAGGACCTGTTGTGGGCCGCAAACCATTTCCTGATGATGTTGGAGCGATGGAAACTGACATTGTCCCAAACTATCACGTACTTTGGCAGGTCATATTCAATCTGACCCCTCTCTCATCTCTTGGATGAGATCAATGCAAATGTTACAGTGATAACTTGGTTTCATATGGCTTGTAAACATAAACTTGTCCTCTGAGGGGCAGTAGCTCACCACACTCAGGCGGACTCGGTATGCACAGTTATCAGCTGTATGTATTATAATCTGTAATTCAGTGGATAATGCGAAACTAATCAGACTGTATAGAAGTATGACCTACAGTTTGTGCATTCTTTTATCGCAAAATGTTCCAAGCTGTCTCACTTAAAGCGCCTTCCCATCCATGTCCTATACCTTCTCTGCATATTTATATACTTTATGCTTGATGATTTATGAACACAGCGCAGTACCTGCGGGTGGAGTCTGCACCTACTGTATTAGGCTTAAGTTTCATGTTTCATGCTGTATCATGTTGGCTGGAGAGCAAAGTTAAAATAGATTTTTTTTTATTGATTTGTATTTATTTAGTTGCGCATTAAATTCTAGACAACAGAAACACAGCATTTAACTGAAATAAAAGGAATATTAGGATTAAGAAAACCCCTAGGGGTTTACAGAAGGAATCTCACCAAGAAGGAAGAGAAAATCAATTATATTATGAGCAAATGTCCTGACATCTACAAATTAATCACAAATAAGCATGGGATTAAAAAAAGCATAATATTGGCAACATGAAACAACAAAGGCATACAATGATTTACAAAAAAATATAGATACAATGAGGATTTTATTTGTAATAATTTTTGACAGAAATTGAAGGACGTTCAGTGTGGATGTAACTGTTCCATAGCTGTGCTCCGCTGTATCTAATATAGAATTTACAGAGCCTAGTAGACTCTATCCTTCACATAAGCCACAGGCAGACACTGTTATTTAACTGTAATATTCCAAATATATGCTACATGTTATCCTTTGCAGTGTGATGTTTCCTTTATTGTGACAAGATGACACGAAATCCCATAATCCCCTGAGGATATGACGCTTAGAGTTTGATTTGAATGCAGTGGTGAAATGTACATTTACTCATGTACTGCCCTTAAGTACACTTTTGAGGTACTTGTACTTTACTTGAGTCTTTTCTTTTCATGCCACGTTCTACTCCGCTACATTTCAGAGAGAAATATTGTACTTTTTGCGCCATTACATTAATCTGACAGCTTTAGTTACTTTACAAGTTAAGATTTTTGCACACAATACACATATGATATTTTATTATAAATGAACTTACCCAACAATATAAGAGTCTGCTGAAATGATTTGACGATTAAACATTTTGTTGATTGACAGAACGGTTTGGATTGTTTCCAGTTGCTAAAATGTGAGGGTTTTTCTGAATTGAGTACTTTTACTTTAAAACTTAAGTACATTTTCTTGATGATTTCCTGATACTTGAGTAACATTTTCAATGTAGGACTTTTACACTGGGGTTGAAGTTTTTTACATAAGTAGAGGATCTGAAAACGTCTTCCACCACTGGAAGCATGACACAGCAAAATGCCTAACACTTTACAGGGATTTTTAATGCCTGTGACGGTTATGCAATGGGATATAGGTGGATTAGAAAGGGAATCTGGAAGTCAAAGGCTTGTTGGAGCCCATGGTGGCCAGCGAGGGCCAGTAGTGGCCCAGAGCAAGGACCTAAACCTTGTTTATTGTTTATTGGAAAATGAGCTTAATGTGGTGGCATAATGCAATTGGCTGTTGTTTCTAAGAGGTGACTTCAGATGCATACTGAGAGCATAATAATACACATAGCAATATTAACATTCTGGAGGTGGAATGAAACACAGAAACAAATGCCATGTTGATGCTCCATTCTCTGTTTGCCCATAGCGTTTTTATCTTCAAATGTCCATCCTTGGCAGGATGCCAACGCACTGTTGCTAACGGCTGCATGGACTTGTTTTTTAGTCAGCTCTACTGTACACACACACACGCACACACACACACAAACAAAAGGACATGAGAATATTACATTATAGGGTATATATACAGTACAGGGGTTTGCTCCTGGGCGCATCTTTGCTGCATGTCATTCCCCCATCTCTCTCCCCTTTCATGTCTTATGCTGTCCTATCAAAATAAAGGCTGAAAATGCCCAAAAATAAACTTTAAAAAATCATAATTGTTAACTTTAGACCAGGATTTTATTGGTCACTGGTAAAATCACTTCCTGCTGCCTGAAGATAGCAATACGCCAAGAATGCACCTGAACACACCTCCCTGTAAGACCAGCACGCCCATGGGCACACACATGGGTGCAGGTGCATTAGGGCCCTAAGAGTGGATGGGTTGGGGTGGTGGATGGGTCAAACAAACACATGATCATTCACCCAGGAGACTAGGGTTTGAGTCCATTTTAAAATCAATTAAGATTAAGATTTTTTTGTTTTGTTTTTACTTCACAGCCGTCCTGTTTGGCATCACGTACAGTACATAACCAGAAAATGCAGTAACATCTTGGGAATGCACAAGACATAAAGGCTTTGATACTTCAAACTTGCTAAGAGGCTAGACACCTGTTGCATTACACAGACTCATGCATTAGGCATGGTTATGGTCTCGTACAGTTGCCTGGTCTCCTCATGACAGCCTACCTACCATGCAGCCTGCAACATTCACTTACCCTTCGTTTACCTGAACATGACTACCAAGATAACATGACGTGTATTTGTATGTGATGTACTTCCCCATCAATAATGTATAAGTTACCGTGAACAAAATCACCTAAGATGCACTACAAACAAGGCTTGGTTAATTATCTCAAACTTGCCGAGAACCAAGACACCGCTTGATTACATTAGACTCTAGCGGTTGCACGGTGGCATTCGGCCTCGTTCAGTAGCCTGGTGCGTGGTCTCCAATCTACAACTCTGCAACAACTCTTTGGTGCTGCTAGGCTCGCTGTAGCTCATTTCCTGATTTATTCTACCACCACTCCAGTGGAGGCGCTAATGAGGTTAAAAAAAAACAGAAGTGAGTCGGTTCTTTGATGTATGGCACTCGATTCTCCTAGTTCAGTGACATGTTAATTAACCGGCTCTTTGGTCAGTTCGTCAACACTACTGCAAAGCAGCCAAATGTCAGCGCTCCGGTTGAGGAAACACCAGACTAGTGGACAACACACTACACTTAACTGCTCCCCATTGTTTTCACTTTCAAGTATTTCATTTTTTTCCCTAAACTACCATAGTGAGGGATGTAACAGCTTAAAGAACAAGCGACCCCTCGCTGAACCTCATCATTAATTACTTATTTTTATTTTTTACAGGCAAGACAGATTCTCATTTATTTTGATAGCCCGACAAGTGACAAAGCCACTTAGGAGAAGGAGGGCTAGGAAAAAAACACATTAAAATGAGGGCTAGGAAATAAAATACATTTCCGTCCAAGGGTATCTCCTGGCTTTGCCGGAGGCCCATTTGCTTAGTCCAGGCTGCACACAGCTGGCTGTTTGCTGACTTTCCAATCTGACTTTGTCTGCAGCCTGTCTGCCTTAATGTTTAGAAGAAACACCACAAACATGCTTCACAATCAGTTCAGCATTCTAGGCAATACCCCAATTTCTCATACGCCATGTAAACATCTAACCCTGGCCTCTCCTGACTCCCCTGGTGTGGTTTTTGAGCCAGAAATCGCTGTGAGTCGTAGTCGTTGCAATGATACCATACAACAAAACTGCGATGCCCAAATCAGCGGTGGGCCATTGGCAGCAAACAAGGGGTAAGCCTCTCCTCTAAGTGTAGCTCCCATGGCGCCATGTTAATGCTACAAAGCCGTCACCTGCAGTTAGCATCCCATTGACTGCCATTCATTTTGCCGCCACTTTGACAGTGAATAACTTTAAATCTGAAGCATTTCAAGACTCTATTTGTCCATTGTTTATTTCTAAAGAAACACGACAATGTATAAAAGGCTTCATTACCTTGTACCTTAAGGTATGGCTCCGTAGCTGATGTTTTTGTAAAAATAGGCTAACAATTTTTGTTGACTTACCGTCTCATAGTCGACAAATCACCATATTTTCAGGAGACGCACGCAGACAGCTACCAGAAGACTTACAACTTTCAGACATCTTGACCACATCACATGTCGTGAAGCTCAGTTGGAGGCTGCGCAGTAACGCTCAGCCATCACCGGAAAAATGCTTCTATTTTCCTTCACTGGTCTCCGTCCAGAACAACGGGATCTGTTGGTCCACTTCTTTAACTGTCTATGGCAGCAAAGAGCCTGCGGTCCATCTGTTACTCCCTGCCAAGGCAGCAGCAGAAACCTGGATATGGCTAAACCAACTGTCCATCTCGGGGGCTGTCAAAGTTGTGTCTCAGCAAAAAAGTGGAGGGAGAGAGCTAATGCTAACAAAGTTAGCTTGCTAATTCCACCTGACACTGGTTGGACATAATGAGCCCAACAAGTTGTCAGTCATTTGGCGAGAGCACTGTGCTTTCCTACGTTGTGACAGAGTGAGTAAATGAAACATTAAGAAGTTACATTTTACTAATTTAGTAGCGGTCAATAGGTCAACCGGAAGAAAAAGCCAGCTGTGGGGCGCCGTTTGTAAAGCGGCTCACGCTGAAAATAACAGCAACATTTTGTCACATTTATCTTTAAATAATGTTTAAAAAACTGGTCTGAAATTTTGAGGGTCACTTTCTTGCACATTTACAACAATATTTGTCAACTTGGAAATATTTTAAATAGTTAAATCCATATATTAAATATTACACCTAAATGTTAAATCTTAAATCTAAATGCTAAATCTAAATCTAAATGTTATATCTAAATCTAAATGTTAAATCTAAATCTAAATGTTAATTCTAAATCTAAATGTTAAATCTAAATCTAAATATTAAATCTAAATCTAAATGTTAAATCTAAATCTAAATCTAAATGTTAAATCTAAATATTAAATCTAAATCTAAATGTTAAATCTAAATCTAAATCTAAATGTTAAATCTAAATCTAAATCTAAATGTTAAATCTAAATATTAAATCTAAATCTAAATATTAAATCTAAATCTAAATCTAAATGTTAAATCTAAATATTAAATCTAAATGTTAAATCTAAATCTAAATGTTAAATCTAAATGTTTCGAGTGAAACTAAATATTTAGCTAATATGCAAATGAAATGCCGGTAACCGGAAGTAACAAAATAAAAGCTTGAGGAGGTCAGTGTATGTTTATATTGTCAAATAACGAATAAAAATCATCTCATCTGGGGATATGGACACTTGAACTTGAACAAACGTGATAATAACTACCTAAAATAATAAACACAGTTGGAGAAACGGTATTTGAAGAGTACTTTGAGTTTTTAGTGTTACTTTTATGAATGGTGCCGGACTTATGACCTGTAACCACTATAGCCAGCCACCAGGGGGCTCACTTTGACTGGTCTGTCACGTTCGCTTGCATTATGGTCAGCAAGAGCTTATCTATCCCCGTCCGCCCCCGACAAGGCACGGTACTGTCGGCCATGGTCACACTGCAAAATGTCCAATGAATCAGCGTTAGCCGAGAACATCGGCAGAACCATCCTGGTGGCTGTACAAACTTATTCAACAGGGACAGCGACAGCCTCAGGGCCGCCGCAGGCCACCTTGGTAAGTATGTTTTCCAAAACAAGTAGCTAGCATTGGATTGTTGTCAAGGTAGTAGCAAATCTCTACTATGCTAGCTACGTGTTTTAATATTTAGATTTAACATTTAGATTTAGATTTAACATTTAGATTTAGATTTAATATTTAGATTTAACATTTAGATTTAACATTTAGATTTAGATTTAACATTTAGATTTAATATTTAGATTTAGATTTAACATTTAGATTTAGATTTAGCATTTAGATTTAAGATTTAACATTTAGGTGTAACATTTAATATTTGGATTTAACTATTTAAAACATTTCCAAGTTGACAAATATTGTTGTAAATGTGCAAGAAAGTGATCCTCAAAATTTCAGACCAGTTTTTTAAACATTATTTAAAGATAAATGTGACAAAATGTTGCTGTTATTTTCAGCGTGAGCCGCTTTACAAACGGCGCCACATAGCTGTGTTTTGAAAAAGCGCCACCTACTGTACCGGAGGTAGAGTTAATCCTGTCATTCTTCCTATTCCTTCCTCCCCCAACACACACACACTAAACAACCTTTCTCAGATCTGCCAGGCTCTCCAGACTTTGGAGACTTGTTGGATATTTCTGAGCATTTTGATCTAATTAACTTGGTAATAACCCCCTTCCACTCTCCTCTGTCTCTCCTTTATGCCTGTTTTCTTTGCAGCTCACTCAATCATTATCAAAGTTGGAGCCTCCAGACCCCGGTTGCGCTGATAGCGGTTGGATGCTGTTTGCCGTTAATCATGTATGTCCATTTTTCTCTCTTATTTTTTCCCCTCTCTTCTCCATCCTTTCCACACTGATCTGCCAGTGAAAACTGCACCTCTGTCTCACTGGGGAGGCTTCTTGCAAAGGACTCTAGGGTTACTGATGGCAACAACGTCTCCCTTTTTGTCCCATTTGATGGCCGGAGGTCCACAGTGGAATTAGCAGAGACATGTCAGAAAACAGCAGCAGCAGCAGCCATGACTGATTACTGTATGTGAGTGCATTTGTGAGACAGAACGAGTTATAGAAATCATTCATAAGAGAATAGCACACCTTAACATCTTAACCCACAGCTTTCTCAAGCTATTGTGCACCCACACCCCGGGCTTTGTCATCACATTAGTGTCAGACATTAAGGGAGGTGGTGTGGATTCAGGCAGTATACTGTAGGTGCACTAGATGAGCATTTGTTGCTTGCTCTTAAAGGACAGTTCCGGTGCAAAATTACCAAAAACCAAGAATCATGACTAGTTGCAACATTTATTCATTCATATTATCCATTTCATGTGGTTGTTGTGTTTGAAAATGTCTTATCTTATCATGTTTTGTGTGGACCCCAGGAAGAGTAGCTGATTCATCAACTAATGGGGATCCTAATTCAGTCCAATCAAATCAATTGATAAAAGTCAAAGTTCTGTTTTTAGCTTGTTTTGCTGCCCCCAAGTTGCCAAAAACGAATGAATACAACTTTAAAAGTATGATGTTCTGAGGATACAACTACAGGTTTTATTTGTCCTATTCTTTTCAGGATGGTTGGACTATGTATTAAAAAACAAGGTGACTATATCACACAGAAAACAATCTACTGCATAATGAAATGTTTCTTATCCCTCATGTGGCCCTGGGGTCAAATTTGAACTGCTAAATCAAAAATAAGGGTGTCCTTTTAACCAAATTACAATTAGGTAAGTACACTTGAAAGTACCTAATTGCTACTTTTATAATCAATTTTATAGCATTTGAAAAAATTGAAATGTTTCTGACAGTCTCCTGCCATGTATAATGTAAATTTCTCTAGGTTTCTCTAATATTAGTCTAAAATTAGGTGTACTATCCTACAAATGAGATTTATTGACCATGAATTCCAAAAATAAGTATAAAACTATTGGTAATTAGCTGGTCTTAGTGAAATATAGAGTCGAAAAAGCGTCAGAAAATGTGTGAAAAACATATAAAAAAGTGTGAAAAAAACAACAGAAGGGTTATTTGTACACCATGGAAGAACCTGTATTAACAGTGCTGTATCAGCACTGGAAACCGTCCGAGCAATGCTCACCCCCCCCCCACAAACATGCTGTTTTATTGTGGGAAGAGGTGTTGGTGTTCCACCACTGTCGCCGCTGGCGATGACTGAGTGGCGTTTTGACACCATATTCTCATGCAATCAGCTGAGGCATCAGAGCGTGACTACCGAGGCGGTGCTGCTTGTGAACGAAGAGAAGGAGCCGAGAGGAAGAAAGAGAGAGGGAGAGAGAGAGAGAGAGATAGTGAGGGAGTGTGGCGTCAGATATGGTAAACAACTCAGAAAGAGTCAATGCCATGTGAGAGAAGCAGAGGCGGGGATGGCCGAACAGAAGAGAGAAAAAGAGTTGAAGGAAACAAAAAAGGAAGATTATGAAAAAAGTTCCTGGAGACCGAGAGGAAGACATAAAGAATGAGGCAGGGAATAGGGATATAACACATAGTAATCCAATAAATGTGATAAATGACAGAGAGCGTTAAAAGGCACAGGAGATCAGAAACAGGCATGAGTGGAAAGAGGGAGACAGAGCCTGCAAGGGATGTCTGCACAGCTCAGTGCAGAAGTCTGCAGGGCCACAGAGTCTCAGAGTCGGGACCAACACACTGCGGCACTCCCGCCTTCATCATTCACGTCCGTCCGGCAGCAACACAATGCATTTTGATTTATGCTGTAATTAGAAGCCTCTGATGATGGTAAAAACCCAGGCCCTTAACTTTATCTGAATAGGGAATTTATCTGCGTTCCACACATGTAGAGATTCAAATAGATGCAAATGGTAAGAGCAAATTACATTTAACCATGCATCCAGCTAATTTAAATAGCTCACAGTACTGTATTGTGTGAAAAGTTAACTTCAGTTGATACAGTGCCGTTTTCTTTTGCGGGGTGCAAATGTTCCATCAAAACCAGTTCCTTCCTTCAATAAGACGATTGTGATTGGTTTAAAGAACCTTGCACCACAGCGATTTTGAGGAGGGTCTGGCTCGTTCACACAGCATTCCTGGATGGGAGAAAAACATACTTTGGTTTATTGGCATTTCTTTAAACCAATCACAATCGTCTTGGGCGAAGCTAAACACCAGACAGAGCCACGGTGCCTGCAAAATAGCCTCGGAGAGGAACTTGTTTTGGTGGAACGTGTACGTTCAAAGAGATCTGAGGAGAAGGTAACCATAGTCTTCAGAAATCAACCAGAGTTTAAAATGACAACACACAGAAAGCGGACGGTAACAGACATCCAGAGCAATCCCGGAAGTGGAAGATTACTGCTTGCATTCATTGTACGCATTCATCATGCCTAATTTAATAAATCTAGATTTGGCTCCGATATAAATGTTAAACGTGACATTTTAAACCAGGACACGGGTTGGTAAGTTGATGTACCCCAAACTGCTGAAAATAAGTAAATACGTTTTTTTCGCCATGCAAAGTCTCGGGGAAAAGTTTTTCTGGGTCAGAGGGTGCAGTTCCACTGTTGACCGCTAAACCCATGGTTTTGAATTTTGAGTCAAAATTGAAATCGTGACACCCTTAATCATGATGGTGGATCACTTGTTACCGGGTTAAAACGCCATGGTTACATATGCTGAATATCTAACCTGGTCGGGAGCAGGTTATGTTGGAGATTAGAGATCATCTGGTGTAAAAGCACCGCCTACTGACCAAGCAACGGCATCACCACTCTTAGGAGATCCGGTGGAGCTCGGTGCATAAAGAGAGAGAGAGAGAGGTGTGCTCATAAAAGTTTGAAACATTTAGAGATTTCGTGTCCCTCCTCAGCAGTGACGACTCCGAGCACAGTGTTGTAGTCAATTTTACTGATTGGTGTAAATCCTTTTTTTTTTTAACATTAATGTGGCTAAAACTAGATATGTGCATTGACTTCAGAAGAAATCCCACTGTTATTTCCCCCGGTTGTAATGGACAACCAACCAGTTGTACAACCAACAGTACAAATATCTTGGGATTGGGATCGACAGACTGTGCTTTGAGCCCCAGGTCAATGCTGTGTGTGAAAAATCAGCGCATGCACTTTCTCCGTAAGCTTCGCAGTTTTTATGGAAAATGTTTTCCTCCTGTTTTATCGAATCAGTTCTTACTTTTTCTTTTATCTGTTGGCATGGGTCACTTTCTATTACACAAAAAAGATCGCATGCAAGGTATCGTGAAGGTGTGCAGCTAAATTGTGGGCACACCCTTAGATGACCTGCATAAGGCCAGATCCTTGAAGAAGGCGAGTGCCATCCTGGCTGATCCGAGTCATCCCTTGTGGGGTCAATTCAGGCTGCTCCCCTCCGGGCGCAGATATAGTTTGCCGCGATGCAGAACGAATAGATTCAAAAGGTCATTCATCCCGGCTGTTATCCCAATTGTTAATAATATCCTGTAAATTCAAATTTAATTCATGTTGTAGTGCTATTGTGGTTGTGTTTATTTGTTGTCATTTGGTGTATATATTGTTACTGCTGGCTGTAATCCAAATTGCCCTTTCGGGGATAATAAAGTGACCTTGACCTAGACCGACAACGCTGTTAACATTCCCCGATGGGTATTTTTTTAATGAAAGATAAAGATTTTCAGCAGAGGGAATAACGTACAGGTTACTTCTTGGCTTCTTGAGCTGGGTGTTGCCAATGCACACATCAGTTTGAATTATGTTTTTATATTTTTTATTTTCACTCACAATCGCTTACCACTGCCAGGGTAGGAACTGAAATAATAAGCTAAAGTAATGACAGTTTATGGAAAGCACAAGTGTAATTATGGTCAGATCTTGGGCCTGACAGATGGGTAAGTGATATTAATAAGCATATTTCATTTGCTAGCTTTCCTTCCTGTTAAACCATGTCTGTGTTCTTCATATTTACGTAGAATTATAGTTTGCTCTTCTGATGTAAAATATGCAGCTCTGGTAGATTTTTGTGATTGGTCACGCAAAACCCCCTCTTTTACGTGAACGCGCGTGTCTCTGGTTTGGAAAACCCTGGGTTGATTTAACTAGTTGTTAACCGTCGTGACTCAGCTTATGCAGGACCACGGTTAGGTTAGGTGAAGCCAAGCAACTGAAATAAATCCAGGGAGTGTTGAACATTTATTTATCTAGCACTTTACAACAACCCGCAACGTTAGCAAATTTCCGCTAGCATACAAACGGGCTAACTATAGCCAGTTAGCTGTTTTATAAACGTAACAAAAACCCACCCATGTCGTAAGAGCAAAGCTTATTTCATGTAATAAAATGATGGCTCAAAAGGAGCACTAACGCCACAGGTCTTAAGTTGACAACATGGAGGCAGATATAGGAAATTCCGAAGGCAGCTGTAATATTTACCTAGTCAGCTAGGCTAACGCTGCTGCGCTAATGTTAGCAAACATTGGCGTAGCGTTCACTAGCCGTCTAAACTTGTGAAAAGCCAAACAACATCCCCACCTGAACTGTGTTTTGCTTTCCCTCCAATATTAACATAATAAAGACACCTGGACTTTGTCGAGACCAAAAGCCCTATTTGGCAAGACCAGTGGCCGAGTCAAGTCCGAGTCCAAATACTGAGTCAAGTCCGAGCCCATTTAAAAAAAAAAAAGTCTTGAGTCCAAGACCGGACTCGAGTACTACAGCCCTGATTAATGCTAACTACAAAAACACTTTGCCCACTTCCTCTTGAAGATCAGTCCAATAACATATCCAGATGGGCTTTTATACGCGTCATTAAACCGAATATAACCACAGATTTCAGAAGCCCTTATTGTTATGTGTGGAACTAATTGAACCCAAATGCAAACATAAACATAGACCAGAATGATAGTAAACAGGTTTATTCCAGTCCAATGTCGGGAATACAACAATGAAGAGAACCAAGTCCAAAACAAATTCAAAGAGATCCAGAGTGCAGACCGTGAATGGTACCGTGTCCAATAATCCAGTTAGCCAGGGTGAAGAGCAGGAGTGGTGGACGGACAGATGGCTGGCTGGCTGGCTGGCGTGAAGGTGGAGGTGGAGGCAGGTAACGGGAACTGTGGCAGACAAAGAACAAATAAGTACAAGCAAGGTATACAACCGACTCCAACGGTAGCGTTAGCAAGGAGACTAATGTCATGTCTAAACTATGATCTGACGAGAAGTGTTAGGTTGACCAGGTATTTGAAGCAGAGGTGATTGGGTCTGATGAGCTGCAGCTGGAACCCTGACTCCCGCACACCAGGCTTCACTCCTACAATCAAGGACAGACAGAGGGGAGGGGAGCAGAGACAGGGTGCAACTAGCAACAGCCCAACTCCTATGATGTGCATGGGGGTATCATGCTCATTTTATCAGACCTTATCAAGTATTAATAGTCAAAAGACCTGTAAAGAAAACAAAGCAGTCATACATGCTCAGCATTGAACAATCGTGACTAACGCTGATTTTCCAAAGAGGCTAATGACTGCTTCTTTATGCAGTCACAGACAGATCCACCGTGTGCTGCTATAGGGCTCTCCTCTCATCCTGTTTTATCATCTCGGTTTACTGGCTGCTGCTGGTAATGATGCTGTAAATCTATATATAGTCTCCTATGCTCAATACTTTAAAAGTATAGAGGGGGATGAAGAGACAGACAGATGAGAGAAAGAACAGAAAAGAGCTGGCAAGACAGTTAGCCAGTGATGAGGTAAATGAAGTGTGGAAACTTAAATATGAAAGCAGATGGAGATGGTGCAAGAGAGGCAGAAGAGGCTCTGAATGTGTGAAAGAAGAGAAACCTTGAGAGTTTAAGTCTTCCCCTGCAAGCATTACCCAGCTGCAGTAACCACATAGTCAACCACAAAGGTCTAATATGTAATACTGACAGCTAGCGTTTAAAATGTTTAATGCTGTCCAAATGCAAATTCAAAATACTGAAAAGAATCGTCTCCCCCGGCCCCTCCTCCCCAGCCTGGAAGTTCGAGGCAGTTGCCAGGTTGAGAACGCTAAACCCAACGTCACACACTGTCAATGTTAGCATGATGCTAGTCTTGCATTGCCCGACATTACTCCACAGTGCAGCGGCGTTGCTAGATGCTGCTATGTTGACGGTTTTAAAAGCCTGTGCTCTGTACCCGGCTAACAGCCACCTTTTCTCGGCTTAACGTCACTGCAATTTCCGCTAAAAAGACCACGACTTCAAAGTCTTCTGTAGGGATCAGTCACAGTCTGTTGGCTACACCCGCTCCCTGCTGGAGCTGCTGCCCCAACGACATGACCCCGGATAAGCAGATGACGATGTATGGATGGAAACATAATGTGTTTTGGGAAAGGGATTCTTTCATTTTTAAAGCAGCATTTATGAGCTTTTTTGACATGCTCAACATATTATGGCCTTATTATTGTGTAAGCACTCAATTTTAAATTGCCCTGTGTAAAGTTACTTCCTCCACAGCAGTCCCACCAATCAGTCCCAAACCGTCCCAGTTAGAGTAATTTATGCTGTAACCTTTAAGATATTCTTTGTAAATCTTAAAGTGACCATATTATGAAAAAAAATCACTTTTTCTGGGATTTGGGGTGTTATTTTGTGTATCTGGTGCTTCCACACGCTCACAGACAAAGGAAAAAGAAACTATCCATGCTGTTCTGAGTGGGATCTGGTTTCTGAATGTCTTCAGTCTCCGGGCAAGCTGTTCAAAATCTGCATGGCTTTCTACGTCACTGGCCGAGATGCGGTGGCTAACCGTAGCACACGCTAGCGCTAGCATACTAGCTCGTTCTCAATGGCAAAACACTGCTACAACACACACTAGTTCACCATAATCTCCAAAAGAACTACTTCCTGTCCCTGTTCTGCAGGTATTGCCCTTGTTTAGAAGAAGTCTCCCAGCTAATCCTGCTTTATACTGACCAAAGTTGGAGAAAGAGTTATCTAGCTAATGTGATCTTACCTAGCTACTGAGCATGTGCAACTCCCAACAAAGATAGTGAAGAAGTATGATTTCTCACTCTGTAGCTAAAACAGAGACCTAAACACACGGGGTGAAAACAGGATCTGCAGAAATGTGCAGTACAACAAAAATATGGTGTTTTTTGAAAATGAAACCATGTAAACCTATTCTGGTGCAACCTCAAAATACAATTATGAACCTGAAAATTAGCATAACATGGGCACTTTAACAATCATTCTTGGAAAACCAAGAAGGCCTGCCTTGTTTCACAATCTAAATTTTTTTCAAAGCTTCCCATTTTCAGGGCATAGCTTGCCAGCGCGAGGAACATCTGGCGGCACTGGTGTGACCAGTAGCTTATTGTGGCTAATGTTACCAAACTTTAGACACTGTGTAATTGACATTCACTGAGTACGTTTTTACTTCTGCTAGCTTTTGCTACTTACTGCATTTAATGGCTACATATTGTGGACACAGTTTAGTCAAAATGACATTGTCTTCCATAGTCTTTGGTGCTGGACAGGTAGGGTAAAGGGGTTTACCAGAGTGGTCAGACTCATCAAACCAGTAAAGTTGCATGGTGTTAAAACATACACTCCCTATAAAACATAGACACCCTATAAATCTACTTTATAAAGGTCTGGAACTGAGTCTATTGGTTGTAAAAGACCACAGTGCTTGTTCTACTGTGCGTGTTTCTTGTCTTCATTGTGTTTCACTGACTATATCACTGGGTCACATTAGTCTATGTCCGTCCGGAATAGCTCCGGTGCTGCAGGAAATTCCATCGGATGCATGTATTTTCTGTTTCCTTCTGCTTTCTTTGTGTTGTAATTTTAAATTTGGTGGATTTATGATGTCTGTTGTTAACTGCTCCTCAGATCTCTGCAGGGTAAATTAAGGACAGCAAGTCCAATCTGAGTTTTCTCTCGGATAACTATTATGCAGCAGCTCTGTGCCGCCCATGACGATTCTGATTGGTTTAAAGAAATGCCATTAAACCAGAGCACATTTTCTGCCCGTACCCAGAATGCAATGTGGAGTAGCCAAACCCTCCTTCAGCGCGCCTTGGAGGAGACTACATTTGTATTTAAAAGACGACACAGAACAGATGTCTTAAATATTACCTTAACATGTATAGCACATACCAGTTAGTTAAAGTTCACAGATGCCTTTCCCTCACGGTAATATCTGACTTTAGCTTCTTAAGTGGTAAGCAACTTCCTCCCTTACAGGCATTTTGCAGTCCCTTGTCTCCTTCACTCTTTCATGGCTCTGAATTTAATTCAGCACTGTCTGCCCCTCGGGAGCCCAGCCGCCCACTCGGCATGTTTCAACTCGAGCGTGAAACTACAAAAGGAAGCAGTCTCCAAAATGGATTTCTCTTGTATGTGATGCGGATGCTGCTGCTTTGTAGCGGTAACCTCTCCGTTTCGTGAGTTTTTTTTTCTCCACTAGAGCGTGTATGCACTGTTGATTAGCTCTTGCAGAGGGAGAGAGTATGATCTTCTGACAGGAGCTCTGACAAAACCCCTTATCTGTCTTCTCACACAATAGTCTTTGAAGACATAAAGTTCTGGGAGTGTCGTTTCTGTAATGCCATGGGGAAATTCTGCTCACTTTCTCAGAGATGTTCTCTTCATTAACTCCCAAAAAAAAGCAGCATGAGAGACAGAGAGCCAACTTACTTTAGTAAATAATAAATCTCTTCTGAAATATACATAAGAGTTTCTGCTTTTGAATTATGTAACATAGGGCTCTGTGAGTGAAACGTCTCCCAGTATCAGTCAGAGTTGGAGTTGCTGAACACGATGGGGCATCATCCTTATTTCAACTTAAAGCAAACAGCATTACCCTGCTTTAAACAGTGGCAGCAGTTACTGTATTATGTGAAAACAGAGTCTGCTTTCTCTGTTTCTTTTTGCACACCACTGCTGAGCAAAAGGAGACAGATGCTTCTGATTGCCTTGAGTTTTGCTTTTCCCTCTCGGCATAGGGGCCGCCTCGGCAGAGTTGCATCAGGACAAATACATAATTAAGCGTATGTTTTGATTCTTCTGTTTTCACCACTTGTTTATGTCTGTATATCCTGAATATACAGAATGGCAGATAATTCAGGCTTTTCCGTCAAGCACCTGTATGTTTTTTTGATGAGTCAGTCAATAGAACGAATTTCTATTCCTCTTTCTTCTGAGTAACTCCAAGGCGGGTTTATAATAGCACCATACATGATCAGATGGTGGTTCCCCCAAATCTTTGCTGTGACTATGATTCCCACCTCTGATGCTAAGTGAGGATGACCATTTTTTACAGCTGAAACGACAGACTGAGCTCAGTGGCGAGGCAGTTTAAATTATGAGCCGCGCTTGGTCGAATTATCCGGCATGCAGCTTTGGCCGCCAGGCCAAATGAATTGGAACGGTTTATCTCACCTCGTTTTCTCCTTCGCTGTCGAAAGTGATAGATTTATCTACTAAGCAGAGAGGATCCCCACAGATTTATCACTTTGTTCCAAGGGCAGCAGCTTGATTAGCAGAGGCTGATACAACACACACCGTCGGTTTGTGCTGAGCCACACCCAGTTTCCATCTCCAAGGGGAAAAGGTGACACGCATGGATGAAGATAATGCTTTAGTTACACCCGTTTCCATCACATACAATGGAAACCACAGCAGATGTGCAACCCCCCGCTCTTCTTTCAAACCAATATTAACGGTCCACCATTTTACAAACAAGTCTTTCTGAGGGTGGAGAGAGACTGCTGCAGCACTGTGGAAAGCATGTCTGTCAGTCAGGGGATTCCCTGCATGGAGGAATTTACCAATAACAATATGAACATATCTTTTAACCAGTTTGGTCAAGTGGGCTTTTATTAAGTCAAGCATGATTTATAAGATTTATTATCAAAAATAAAGTCAATGCATAGAATTTTGTCAAATAAGGTAACACAGACTCATTGCATTTACTGTAAGCAGAGCAATCATGCTCACTGTCGTGCACCCCCCAAAGTCCCAATCCATGCCAGGAAAAACCCTGTCAGTGGCTGTGTGTTCAGATAGGCTGTCCCATTATCTTACCTTCAGTGACAACCTCAGTATGGACGCAGAGACAAACTCCTAGCTTTGAATAAAACTGCTACGTCAAGGGAAAGATCTTTTTTCAGATGTTATAGTGGCATATATCAACTCTGTTATTTAAATAAACTCCTGGTGTACTTACAAACTTCCCAATGCCTTGTTTTATGAGTACTAGACCTATTTGTACTACTGTAGAAGTTTTGGTACCATTAGCATTATTAGTCAGGTAATTTATGAGATACACCTCTGGTTCCATTAGCGCCTGCACTTAGCCATTCGGCTGATAGCGCTAACTGAACCAATGTTAGACCAAGGGAAAGGTTTGGCTCAAGGTCATGGTGCAAAGGACCCTAGGGTGAAATTACTCTGAATCATCCCTTTAACTGTATCTGTGGATGGCTACCATAGTGGCTTCTTTACCAATGGGCCAGTAAGCGTATCATCAATGTTGTTGAAGTTTGTCATGAGCTTCAGAAAATGGAGGACTCAAGTGCAGAGACCACAGGCAGGATTGAGCTTGAATAAAGTAAATCCTAATAAAAGGTGTCCAGCAAAAACAGCAGGTAAAGAAATCCAGAAACAAAGTACAACAAAACATGAATCACAGGGATAACAGGTACCAATAAACTCTGGGACACAAAGTCTAAATACACAGGGCAACGAGATAATGAGGTAACGAGAGACAGGTGACACTAGTTTCAGGAACAGGTGAAACACATCAGGGTGGGGCAGACGGTGTTTGGTGTTTTTTTGCCCCCAATGCCTCCTTCCAGGCAGCGTGGTAATGGTTATGTTAAGGGTTAAGGTTAGGGTTAGCCTACTGGAAGGCAACTCTCCATGGCAGGGTAAGTCAACTCAGAGATCAGGGTTAGACTCTGAGTTTGTTAAACCTGCCTGAAACAGACTCCAGAACTCAAATCCACAAAAACAGAAGTTGTTATTTTTCACAAATGTGGTATCCTAACTGTAATATCTTAACTGTAATATTGAGTAACAAGAATGCTTATCTGTAAGCTATATCATTTACTTACTTATGAAGAATACTAGTTCATTTTCCTTATCCTGTATTTGACGTTAGCTGCTAATAAGGGATGTTCCAGAAGGAGGCGCTATTACTATTATATTAAGTTCGTCCTAATGTAAATTTTAGATTCATATTAATGTAAATTTTTCCAGACACATTTACATTTTTTAGGGGAAAAAATGTTCCAAAAACAATAACTTGGCAACCCCCCTGCAGTGACTCTGAGATACAACCAGGAGTAGCAGACCCGCTTAAACCAACATAGCCTACTTTTTTAATTTATTTACTGATTTCCTGCATATCCCAAAATGCCTCTCAACAACCAAGAGAAAACAGGTGTAAATGAGTTGAAATCAGCTGTGGGTTAAAACGTAATTAAAACAGCAGGAGTTCCTTAGAGATTAACCTGGGATTAATTACTTTTGATATTTTCAGATAGCTGTACCTTTTTGCTATTGCTTTGTTTTGCTATACTATTATTCAGATTTGTGTTTTAATGGGTGAATGTATTTGCCAGTGAAGCAAATGTCTGCCACCTAGTTTTTGGAAGGTCCCCTTTCTGTGCTGAGAAAATGTTTTGCCCCTTTGTTACCTTACTCAGAAGATCATTGTTGTACAGTGGACCGTCCAATTGGCACCCAGCAGGCACAATCACATCCTTTCATGTCCGTCTTAGAAAACGGGTAATTCTACTGAGGAACTGCAATCACTTTTCACACAGAATGGACAAAGTGTGATTGCCCAGTTCAGCCACCTTAGAAAAGGCTCTCACCCCCTCACCCCCTCTCACCTGATGACAAAAATATATCCCAAAGAGCACAAACGGTTTGTTTTTTTGCTTTGAAGACAGGTTTACCAGTCAAGGATACATCTTTAAGTTAAAAAAGACGATGTTGTGCACATCAATGTAGTTACAGATGCAGGACAAAAAAGTGAATGTTCAAAGAAGGTAAAGCCTGCACAACAGCTTAATGCTCCGGAAAAATACTTTAAATAATGCACACAACATTTCAGCCAACAATTTGGCCTTCATCAGGTGTATTTGATTGCAATGACCCATCACCCTTCTTGATCTGTTTTCATCACATGATCAGAGGTCAAATAAACATATATTGAAATACTATTCATACATAAATGTAAATACTAATACTATTCATACTGGGCAATTAAGATGACAAAATAAAGACTTAGACTTCTCTTCCTTTTGGGATGACTTCCGCAAGGAAATTGAAATTCCAGCATCCGTTTTTGCAAGAAATACAGTAAAAGACAGTATAGAGAAAACAATAATAACAGTAATAATAATAACAACAACAATAATAACTAACATTCGGCTGTAAAAGGATATTAACCATAAATATTATTGTCAAAAGTGTCAGTGCAAGTCTGGATGTGTATGTATGTATGTATGTATGTGTGTGTGTGCGTGTGTGTGTGTGTGTGTGTGTATGTATGTATGTGTGTATGTATGTATGTGTGTATGTGTGTATGTATGTATGTATGTGTGTGTGTGTGTGTGTGTGCATGTGTGTGTGTGTGTGTATATGTATGTATGTGTGTATGTATGTGTGTATGTATGTATGTGTGTGTGTGTATGTGTATGTGTGTATACTCCGAGCGAGGAGTTGTATAGTCTGATGGTATGAGGGACAAAGGAGTTCTTGAGTCTGCTGGTCCGACCATTGGGAAGGAGCAGCCTTCCACTGAACAGGCTCCTCTGGGTGCTGATGACGGTGTGCAGGGGGTGGCTGGCATTGTTAATAATGTCCAGCAGTTTGTCCAATGTCCTCCTCTCTGCCACCGTCACCAGTGAGTCCAGCTTCATGCCGACCACAGAGCCAGCCCGCCTGATCAGTTTGTAATGACCTCACTGTTTCATTTTACAATGAATGCATGTAGTTACACCAGTGGGTGTGACTCTCATAAATACAATTCAAATTCCTAGCACAACCATTTTAAATGGCTACACATTATTCAAAAGGACAAATGAATTGTGACAAAATGTTCACAAAATGTGACACAAAATAGATAAAAAACAGCAGTTTAAAATAGGGCTTGTTAAGATGACAAAAACACGGGCC
Organism: Etheostoma perlongum; assembly: GCA_026937815.1. Lineage (NCBI taxonomy): Eukaryota > Metazoa > Chordata > Actinopteri > Perciformes > Percidae > Etheostoma > Etheostoma perlongum. The sequence goes on from CM049388.1 coordinate 22,686,615, forward strand.
TCACTGCTGCACTACAGAAGACCGAAGTGTCAGAGATTATAAATAGTAAAAAATTTGGTGCAAAAGACAATGTCAAACCAACAGTATATGCAGCCATTTTTTCCACTATTTGTGGTGTGTATACATATTTTAAGTTCTCACTTCTAACTGGAAGACACGCTCCAATACTGGTGTTCCTTTTATCGGGACTATATTGTATCATATGTAGTCTCTGTTACATCAGAATATGTTTTGGGTGAATAGTAATTAAATACTGAATGACGGAGCTAATAATCACCTTCAGCTGATCCCTTTCAACAGAAGCACTCTCTTTGCGCTCTTCTTTGAAACGTGTCAGTCAGAGCATTTGAGAGCAATGCTTCCCTTTTCATGCTTCTCCAAGAGAAACTTCAGCGCCTAATCTAAAGTTTCACTGGGAAATTTCTCCACATGGAAATGTTTCTGTGCTTGTTCTCAAGGTTGAATCTAAAAAACTAGCTAAGCTGGGCTGCACTGCTCCAAAGCATGAATAATGATGAGTCTGAAGTCAAGAGTGAATTGGGAAATAAAAGCAATTTACTGCAGTGAAAATCCTGATTACAGACTTTGATTTGCACCCAACTGTCTTCTATATAACTGAAGCAGTGGAAGCTTCCCCTACGTATGTATCCAATACATTTCTCTTCATACTGTACTGTACTACTGTTCGGACGCTGGTGAAGGTTTTTCCCGGTGTTTATACTCAACCAAGTGTAACTACAACACTGGTTGTATGTACTACTAAAGGAAAATAGGCCTAGCCTACCATAGGCTACGTGTTGAAGTTCAGTGGGCATATGTGTGGCCTATGCCTTTTGCTAATATTTTGATTTAATTCCCAGTACAATTGACCATATCTACACAGAACTTTTGCAAGTTATGCATTACAAATTTCACCAAGAATGAAAAAGCCAGATGAACGCTATATTACACCATGAGCTGACTGCTCTCAATTCACAACAATATGCACCCATCCAATCTACATCAGGCATTCTGACCAAAACTTGAAAGCATGCAATCCCCATCATGATCATCATCACCATCATCTAACCGAATTTGGCAATAGATTCAAGCAATAATTAAACAAGATACTGACTACTCCACGATCATCTGCACTACACCAATGTTTGCTGTACAAACGCAAACTGTAACTAATATTAATTATATATGTTTTTTGGGTTGATTTTTTTTTAACTAAATTGAGATTGAGGTTTTCAAAAAAAGTGGCAGGTACAAAATTATGAAATCTGATTGGAAAGTCTTTATTTTAACAAACCGTGTTTTACAAAAAATTGCCTTTTTGTGACTAAGCTAGACACTAAAACAACTAATTAAGATTAGAAAAAAGTTGCAGTTTGAGTTAAAACACTGGTCGCCTAAAGTGGTACTCCTAGGACATGAACACTCGTTTCCTGGGTGAAAGTCTTGTGTAACTTCTTTCAGAACAAGAAACTCTGCTCCCTTGATTGAAAGCCCTGTGTGTTTTAGGACCCACAGATCAAACCTTACCTCCTTCCTACGCAGATCTCCACGGTCCTATACAGTGGGGGCATACAGCAATAAATACATGGTTTTAATACTAATTACAGTGCATTATGGTTCCACCTGACCAATATAAGAAAATAATTGACACAGTGTAAGGAGGATACAGTTGCATTAAAGTTTTGTACGAGAGCACGTGCTGACCTAGGCTTAGTGGGCTAACCCTTAAGATGCAAATTCATTGAAAACTGTTTTCTAACCCTGTGGGACCTGTACCCGTCAAAGAATTGGACAGCAATGATCAAAACAGTCCTTCAGCCAAGCATGATGGACGTGTATTCACCTTTTCTGGTTTCTAAACCAGAAACAGATGAAGAAATATCTGCTGCAGTCCAGACTGCACTTTACCCTTGACTGGTTATTGTTCTAGACTTTCCAAGCATGAATAACTGCTATGAAATGTCAACATCCATCTCCTTCTGCCCATAAAACCTTGTGTTGGTTCAAGTTACGTTTTCACTGCAGCTCTCCTGGAATAATCCCAGACCCAGGTTTAAATTACATTGCTCTGACATGGTTAAATAAAGTGAATTAAGTTATTATTCCAGCTCTGCTCTGAATATGCTTTTTGTCATGAACCCATCTCCAGCCCTTTACATTAGTCACTCTGCGCTTCAATCAGTGTGTTTAAATGCACAGCAGGAACCGGGGTATGTTTGTAACCGGGTTATGCCAGCTCTCCCCGTATACATGAACTCTACCTCCTGTACAGCAGGTGGCGCTCTGCCAACGCACTGCTCTTTTTCTTCCAGTTGACCTAACTTTGTCAACATTACACAGATCCATCACTAAATTAGTCAAATTAAACAGCGTAGGACAGCACAATGTTCCGGTTCAAAAACTATCCAGCAGCGTGGGAAGGGGCAGTTGCATGCTCAGACGCTTAAACCAATCATAGCCAGATTAAAGGACAATTCCGGCGCAAAATAACGTACTACAGAGTCAATCATTCTCTGGAATCTGTTTTCATGCTAATCGAACGTATCTCTAGAATGAACAATGAACGACGTGCAACACAGCGTTCGTGGTTCGACTTGTCATGACTGTTTTCCACGATGGCGCCCGCATGTAAACAAAAACACTACTGTCTTTATACTCTATATTTTTAATAAACTGTCTGTACACTTACAAAGTTTTCAATGCTTCGGTTTACATGTAGGGACCTTCATTATGCTACCATTAACGTGTGGTGCTGCTTTGAGCCTTGTTAGTGGTATAAAATAGTGATTTACCCTATTTCCTTAACGCTAGAGACACATTTGATTAGCATGAAAACATATCCCAGAGAACGATCAACTCGGTACACATATGTTATTAACCCCTAGGTTCATTTGGTGCCAGAATTGCCTTTTAAGGTGTATACATGGAGGAATAACCTGGTAATTGAAGGAGTTCTCTACCTCAGTTAACCAGGTTATGAGGACTAATAATATATATATTTATAAAAATGGCACTTTTTTGAAGTATTTTATGTGTCATCACTCACTGATTCTTGCGTACTCATTTCATGGCGTTAGTAGTCTTAAGGAATTGGTATATATTTTTATTTTATTTATTTAACCTTTATTTAACCAGGAAAGTCCCGTTGAGGTTAAAAACCTCTTTTTCAAGGGAGTCCTGGCCAAGAGGCAGGCAAAAATACAATCAATTACATTTATAACAGTTATGCAACACAGATAATTAGAAACATTTACAATGTAAACAGGTCATTTCAGGTTCTCTCAATCTGGATTTAAAAGCATTTAAGGAAATAAGTTCAGATAATTTCAAGTCTTTTTGCAAAGAGTTCCATGCAGAAGGAGCGGAATAGACAAAAGCCCTTTTTCCCAGATTTGTACGGGCAAATGGAACAAGGAGCGGCAAATTATCATCTGATCGCAATGAATGGGAACCAACACCTCTCCATGTGATTAAACTACTAATGTAGGATGGCAACAGACCTAGCATGGCCTTATAGATAAAAATATGCCAATGCCCTGATCTCCTGTTTGACAGCGATGGCCATCCCACTCTGGAATACAATTCACAATGATGGGTTAGATTTTTACAATTTGTAATAAATCTCAGAGACGCATGGTACACAGTGTCAATCTTATGCAGACATTGTGCTGAGGCGGTCCCATACACCGTGTCACCATAATCTAAGACAGATAAAATGTTGCAGTGACTAGCTGCTTTTTTGCTTTAAAAGAAAAACAAAATTTATTTCGAAAGAAAAAGGACAATTTGAGTTTAAGTTTCTTCACAAGGTTGTCTATATGAGGCTTAAAAGAGAGGGCATCATCTATCCAAATGCCAAGGTACTTATAAGAATGAACCACCTCTATGACATTTCCAGTCAAAGTGAACACAGAAAGAGGAATTTGAGAAACCTTCTTAGTGTTACTAAACAACATCAATTTAGTCTTTTCCGCGTTGAGAACCAGTTTAAGCTGCATTAGCGTGTGTTGAACCACATCAAAAGCCTTCTGCAGAGACTCAACCGCTTTATCTGGGGACGATCCAAAACAATAAATAATCGGGTCATCAGCGTAGAAATGCATATTAGCATTCGAGACATTTAGGCTCAGGTCATTTATATACATAATAAACAAGAGAGGACCCAATAAAGAACCTTGTGGCACCCCCTTGTGGACCTTCACTAATGCAGAACATAGACCGTCACATTTTATACACTGAGTCCTGTCAATCAAATAATTCATGAACCAGGAAACTGCACAAGAAGACAGTCCCAGACAAAGAAGCCTATGCTTTAAAACAGCATGGTCCACTGTGTCAAATGCTTTTGACAAGTCAAGAAAAAGTGATGCACAGAACTGCTTTCTATCAAGGGCGACAAGTATGTCATTTATTACTTTTGTAACAGCAGTAATGGTGCTGTGCTTTTTCCTGAAGCCTGATTGCAGTTTAGAAAGAAGTTCATTCGAGTATAAAAACTCTTTCATTTGGTCTGAAACTAGGGATTCTAAAATTTTTGACAAAACACATAAATTAGATATAGGCCGATAGTTAGTTAAAACTGCTGGATCACCTCCTTTAAACAAGGGAATAACAAAAGCTGACTTCCAAACTGATGGTATTTCGTTGTTTTGAATTGACAAATTAAAAAGAATTGTAAGGGGCTCAGCAACGAAATCAGCAGCCTTTTTCAAAAAATAAGGCTCTATTAAATCTGGTCCAGGTGGTTTTCTGTGGTCTAATGCTTTAAGAGCTCTATGCACCTGCTGCACCGTAAAAGAAACAAAGTTAAAAGGCTCTCTAGAAAACACTGGGGAGTATGTGCTTGGGGTGACAGCGACTACTCCTGTCGACTCAGACAGAGAACCAACTGATACAAAATGCTCATTAAAGCAATTTAAGACATCAACTCTGTCGTAGACCGGGAGAGAATTTTTCAAAACAAATTTTGGGAGGGCTTCATTACTTTTATTCACAGTAAGAGACTTGATGATTTTCCAAAATTTCTGTGGATTATTGAGATTTTCACTAGTAACTGATAAATAATATTCTGATTTAGCCTTTTTAATAAGAGAGGTACATTTGTTTCTTAGTTGTCTGAAAATGGACCAGTCAGTGGCAGAATCACCATTTCTAGCTTTAGCCCATGCCACATTTCGCTGATGAATAATGTCTGACAACTCCGGTGAAAACCAAGGGTTTTCCCGTCCCTTCACTCTATGCTTTGTCCAAGGAGCATGCTTATTTACAATTTTCTCAAAATTCTCCTTAAAAAGTTTCCAGGCAAGTTCCACGTCAGACAACAGGCCTAGCTGTCCCCAGTTAATCAAAGATAAATCATGATGATAGGCCTGTTCATTAAACATTTTCAAGTTCCTCTTTCTAATAATTTGCGATTTACATTTGGGTATTTTACTGCCTCTCAAAGTAGCAATAACACAATGATCACTCAGATCGTTACAAAAGACACCCATAGATACAAATTTATGAGGGACATTTCGATTAATCGATTAAAGTAGATTTGTCAGGATTTTTGAGATTAGGCCTTGTAGGTACATTTACCAACTGGCTAAGACTTATAGAATCACAAAAAGATTTAAATTCATCAGAAACAGCATTTAGCCAGTTCCAATTTAAGTCATCGGCCAGTAACAGTTCACTATAGTTTAATCTGGACAAAAGAAGCTTTAAAGATGATAAAGCCTCCCTGGAGGCCGATGGAGGTCTATAACACCCCACAACAGTTATTGAATGGGACTTAAATATTTCAACATTTAAAGCCAAAAACTCCATTTGCCTACAAAGAGACTCAGACAAAACAACTGATACACCAAATCTTGACTTAACATAGATAGCTACGGCACCACCTTTCTTTGGCCTATCACTGCGAAAAACATTATACCCATGTACATTTATATCTTCATTAGTAATTGATATCTTCAACCATGTTTCCGAAATTATCGCTATGTCTGCATCTGTAGATTCAATCCAAATTCTAACCATGTCCATTTTAGGTAGTAAACTGCGGACATTTAGATGAACAATTTTCAATCCAGGCATTGATTTAAATTCAGCAGGGGTCGAGACATATTGCAAAGGGCCAGGATTTGGCTGCACATTTCCAGATAGAAGTAGAAGTAGTGCAATAATCAATCTACACCTCACAGCATATTTTAAAGCCGGCCTATCAAATGCTGAAACCCAGTAATGCCTGTCATTAATTGAGAGAGACAAATTATATAAAGCAAAGAAGTTTTGCAGTTTAGGCAAATCCCGATACAAATCCATCCAGAAGTCCAGGTTCCAACAAAAATGTAATGGTTCCTGGTGCATGTCAATACTGTTTTTTGTGCCACTATAGTAGGTTTCCTGTATGTCCACCATATTATTAAAACAACTCACCCTAGGATCAGTGTCCATATATTATGTGGTGGGCTGACCTGGGCTAAAATGCCAGGGCCGATTTGGTTCCAGTCCGTCCCTGCGGGGTAAGGTGTCAACACGGTGTTTGAGAAATCGGAGTATTTCCTTAACCCGAATATATAATTTTTTTTAAACTGAATGTAAATGCACTGAGTGTGTCTTCCAGTGTTGGAGCAAAGTTATGTCCCAAGTAAGTTTGAAGTTATTTGGTCCAAGTCTCAAGTAAGTCTTGAGTTATTTTTTGGGGGCAAGTCACGTCCTTAATAAAGGACATGTCATGTCCCAAATCAAGTCACTTTTTAGTTACATCAAAGATAAAGCACTCTTACCTGGAGTATCTAGTCTTTATAAAGGGAAAAGACAAGGTAGGGGTAAGGGGTCTTTGAGGTTTCGTGTTGCCATAGCGAGAAGCTTGACTGACAGTCAGTCATCCTACCATGACAACCACACACCGGGGAGCTTTTTTTAATTCACACAATGATTCACAGTTTGCGCTGCTGCCGCTTCATAGCATACTTTATAGTTAGACAGAAACGGGACAACAGTAAATTATATGGTTTTGTATTTAATAGCTAACATTCAAAACTTAGGAATACAAGAAAGTCATCTGAGTCATCATGCCTCAAGCTCAGTCGATTCATTCATTCATTCAGTCATTCATTATTTTTTGTCACGTCACAAGTCATCAAAGCCCTGCCCGGAGTCGACACGAGTTACTGCAGCTACCTGCCACCACCGGCCCCACTCCTCCCCCCTTTCCTCCCCCTCCTCTCTCAGCAGGGAAAGCCTGTGAGGGAGAATCCCTTTGTAGGAACTTTAGAGCTGTAACGTGCTCGGCCAGGTGGGATGACAAACTGACTGCAGAGGTGAAAACGAGGAGAGACGTAGAGAGGTGCTTCTTCTCTTTCATCTCTTACTCTTTGTCTCTCTGCTCTCTCTCTCTTTCTCCTTCCCTCTCTCTCTCTCTCTCTCTCTCTCTCTCTCTCTCTCTCTCTCTCTCTCTCTCTCTATTTCTGTTCCACACCCGCTGTGTTTGTCTCTTGTTCACTAGGTGCCTCAGCCTCTCTGATTAGTATGCAGAGCCAGGTCTGTTCTGTTCTGCAGTGTAGGTTTGTGAACGCTGCTGCATGTCAGAGAGAGAAGAGGGAAATCGCACTGCAGTGGCGGGTGGGACGAGCACACACACACACACACATGCACACACACATGCAGACGCGCACACACATACACAAAACCCTTCTTGGACTGACTGTGTCGCGCTTCTGTAGATCTGCATATAGCCTTTTTGTATGTATCGATTACTGCATTTTTATGATAAATGTGTAAAAAGCAGCATATTTTCTACTAAAATTGTGTATATTAGAAGGTCTAGAGAAAGAAAATCCTTCCACATTACGTTATGCATCTGCATATGTAGAGAAGGCTATTGTTAAAGTTGTGTGGAGTAGCATGAACTGGAAAACAGTAGGATACTCAGGCATGAGATGCGTCACTTCCTTCAGCCCCCCCATCCTTTTTATTACCAGATTTAACAAACACTCACATTTCTCTGCTCAAGACTTTAAAGTAGCACTAATGGAATATTTTTGTCAATTAAAAAACTAGCTAAATGTTTGTCGTGAGACATGTTGGAGAAGCAATTTTAGCCATATAAACCCATGCACAATATAGATTATATATATAGATCTTGAGTCAAAGCAAAAACATAAACCTCTCTAATGTAGAAATTAAAAAAAAAAAACCATCTATTCTAACTTTGTCCTTCTCAAAATGAAATGTAATGGTACCATAACTTTATTGACAAACACAAAACCACCATATCCAACAAGCTACCGTTTAATGTTTGAATTCATTTTCCACCTTAAAGAATAACCAATAATTTCCCTGTAATACTTAAATGTTTCACTTTTTGCCTAACATTTTCCCTCTCATTTTGGATGCAAAGGAGTTCAATTAACCTTGAAAGTATTTACTTTAAATTGATTTATGGCAGTAAAAATCAAGTGCACATCTCACTTCTGGGGACTCTCTTCCCATTGGCTCACACACCCGGGGTCCTCATACTTGAGGTCTGCAATTGGATCCTTCTCAGCTGGTTATGACACTGGTTTTGAGGAGAAAATACTATTGTTACTATTTCTTACTTAATTTATATGTTGTTTATATTTTAGCCCTCTATCTTAACTTGTCTTAGATTCAGATTTAGCTTTTACTTTTACTGTTTTTTCTTTTAGTTATCTAATAAGCATTGTTGTTGGTGCCTGAAGCCTAAGATTGTTATTGCCAACGCATGCTTATGTCATTGTTGTACACATGTGCAATAAACAGCCTTGACCCATTTCAACATATAACCAGTTCTAAAGGATGAGCTGGGCTAATTGCTCGCGTAAGCATGACATGCTTACAGGTTCATAAATGAAGTGCCAGCGCAGTAATGGCGGCTTGTGTTCTTCCACCTACATCCTGGATATGTCTACGCTGGGAAATGGAATACGAATTTTGAAACAAAATGCTTCCAACAATGAAGCTAATATTACAGCCCACAATACCTGAATGCACTTGAGTGGAATCTCTCATTACCTTTATTACCCCCCTGCTGCTACTATGCTATTTAGGTGTGTTCTTTTGAGGGGATTGATTGGGCGGCTTTATCTGTGTAGTAATACCTCGCTCTGCAGTAGCAGCAGCAGCAGCAGTGTGATGTGGGAGTCTAACAGCAGATCAGCAGCCTGCTCTCCACTGCACCACAGAGGAGACTTCAATGGATTTTCTCTCCTGGCGCTGGTTGAACCCAATTACACTTGAAGCAATAAATCCTTAGCAATGCAATTTCCCCTCTAGACAAGATCTGCCGGGCTTCCCCCCTCTTTGCTTCGCTCTCTCTCTTTCCTCTGCAACACACACAAACACAGTGTCTCTCCCTGTCTGCCTCACCCTCATTTACCCTACTTATGTCTTCCACTCTCTTCAATCATTCCCTCTTTGTCTTTGTTTATATCTTTCACCCACTTTTTCAATCTACTGTCTCCTGTCTGTCACTCCTTAGTCATGTTCTAATGTTTTCTCTCCAGTTTCTCTCACTCTCCAATTTCCCTTGCTCTTTATCCTTCCCTGGCTCCTCTAATGCTCCCTCGCCCTCTGATTACACCACTCATCCCTGTGCCCCTCATGTCTTTTTCTTCCTCTCCTCTTATCACCATGTCACCCCGGACCTTTTCTCCCACCATCTTCTCATCATAGCCCTCTTGTTTTCTTCTACGTGCCCCAAAACATTTCTTCTCTTCTATTATACCCAATCATTTGTCTTTTGTCTCACTATCTTACTCGCACACACTTTTCATCCTCCTCATTATGTTTGTTTTTTCCCAGAATATTGCAGAGAGCATGTAATGTTTTGAACCTGCTGTGATGGTGTAATATGTGATAGTGTAGTAGTATGTGATGGTGTAGTAGCAGTATGTGATTGTGTAGTATGTGATAGTGTAGTCGTATGTGATGGTGTAGTAGTAGTATGTGATGGTGTTGTAGTAGTAGTAGTAGTAGTATGCAGTGTTGGGCAAGTTACTTTTAAAAAGTAATTGGTTACATTACTAGTTACTTCTTCCAAAAAGTAACTAAATTAGATACTCAGTTACAAATTATAAAAGTAACTAGTTACTTCAGAAAGTAACTAACGTGTTACTTTCAAGTACATTTTAAATGCTCACGTGACCCCACCTCCACCCCTCTTTAATGGAACATAAAATACATGTGCATGTTCAATTATTTATGATAAATCTGAATATTATAATGAAATGGACACTTAATACATTACATTATTAACAGAAACACAAATCTAAACTCTTTTAATGTGGGATAAAGTGAGACTAGCCTCCATTTAAATGACATGTACGTAGATATTATGTCTAGTGGATCGATACAAATAAGAAAATAGATGTTTTGGAACTTTTGATATTTATTACCCCTCAACAGGCCACAACTGGGCAAAATTAAATAATGCTTGTTAAGCACTTTATCAAATATAAATAAATATAGACACTCTTTGTAGTGCAAATAACGTAAGTGGCGTAATTTTTATAGTTTTGCGCTGGTGTGTGCGTCGAGCCGGGATGTATGTGTTTGTGTGTGTGTGTGTGTGTGTGTGTTAGAGCGAGGGAGAAGTGAGAGAGTGATACCATACCTGTCTCTTGTTGACTGACTCGCTTGTGTTGTTCGTTGTGTGTCACCCGCCCAACTTTACCTCTGATTGGCTTACCATGAAACTTTACTCAACCTCAGCCAATCATCAGCATTTATGCGCTTGTCTCGTGCATGGCCCACTAATGGGAAGAGTAATCAATTATATTACTCATTACTGAAACAGTAACGCCGTCAGTAACGACGTTATTTCCATCACTGGTAGGATGTGAGTGTTTAGTATGTGCAGTCCATCACACATGACGGGCATGCCGGGTTCCTGTGGTTGATGCAAGGATAGTCGCTAATGAAATAACTCAATTATTCAAATACCTAGAGACAGGCGGACTGGGACAAAAATTCAGCCCTGGCAATTCCGTCCCTTACCAACCCGATTTCAGACGGGGACAATATTTGCTTTATAATTGCATTATTACAACAGCAGCACTTTACTGGCTTTCATAATTAAATAATATACACAATCGATCAATTCCTAAAACCTTCTAATGAACTGCCATGTCACCATCTTAGAATAGAATGGAAATGATTGCATATTGAAAACATATTATGGTAGCACTTTAAATTCCACCACAGTAATAACATGGTAATAGTGGGGTAACAGTATGAAACTAAACAGGTAATATATAGTTAATAACATGTAATTACCAAAGTTGCTAGAGGGTAATAAATCACAGTAATAAGATGTAATACTGGGGTATGAAGGTAACAGATGTAATAACATGCAATTACCAAAGTAATAACTAGGAATGGTTCGATGATAACCATATGTATATCTGGGTAGTTGTAATATAGTTACGTTAATATTGTAATTTTTATTGTAAACATGATAATAATGAAATTCAAGATTAATGAAATTGTCACACCACTGCTACGTATTAAAAGCCAGACTAAACTGATACGTTTTGAGTTTAGACATAAAAAGAGATTAAAATTTACATGGACAGAAATTAAAATGATTATAGTGGGATTTTTGCAAGGATCTGAAGATTATTTTTCTTTAGTCTGTAGGATAATATTTGTAGGCTGGGATGTCTCTGCAGCACCACGATACTTCATTCAGAGTGGTTTTACTCATATTTTTAAAAAAAATATTGTGCCCCCCTGCGATTTGGATATTGCACTAGTCCATATTGTGATTTCAATACAATTGCGATTATTGTGCAACCTAGGTGACAGCTCATTCAAAATCTAGTGCGGATCAAACAACCAAACTCTGGTCGGCATGGAAACGGGGGTCTTGGTTCACTCCCAAGTGCACTAGAGTTCGGTTACTTTAGGTGAGAAGGCAATCTGACCCTAATATAGGAACTGAACCAAAAAACAATGCATTTACTAGCTTCTAATGTCAACTTAATCTACAGAATTAAAAGGTGTGAACCAGTGACTGTAAAAAAAAAAACTCAAAAGGTTTGAACCTTAGACTCCAGAATCACTTCATATTGTGTAAAGGTGAAAATGAAAGTTCATCTTCCGTTCAATCCAAAAAGGTAAACATGTGAAACCTTTTTTTGTTGAACCCATTTAAAAAGACAAATGCACACATAAGAGATTTATTTAAAACTTATTTATTTTAAGAATTGAAATGTGGCAGGTATCCAGATCACTCGGTTTGGGGGGTGGCAGTTAACCGGATCACCCAATTTGAGGGGGGGTGGCAGGTAACTGGATCATACGATTTGGGGAGGGGGGGGAGTGGCAGGTTTCTTTTGGGGGGGTCGAGGTAGGGAGGGAAATGTGGGAGAGGGGATCAAGGTGAAGTGGAGGACGCCTTCTAGGCCTTCTCTTCCTCCTTTTTCATTGGCCTTCTCCTTGTCTGTTGTTTGAGCCAGCTCCTGCAGGCCAAGGAAACTGACTGACCGTCATTTGGTCTTCCAGAGCGGCGAGTTTTGTTTCTGACCCTGCCTCCCTCTGGATCATCTGCCTTTCCTTCTCCATGATCTTGGCTTCACTCTCCAAATCCTTGACTTCTAGAGCCGTCTTTTCTATTGGATCATCCTTTTCCTGGACGACATGACTCACTTCCTCTCACCGTCCTCTGTCAAAGTGCATTGTGTCCATGTCCATCAAATTCTGGTATTGCATGTTTGATAATACATCATTAAACCTCTTCTCGTGGGTCAGTGTGCTCCTCTCTTGCTCTTGTCCGAGAGAGCCCGACGATCCGGTTGAACTTGCCCCTCCAGTGAAGTTTGGTTGACTGGGAGATGTTCTTCTCAGCCTTTGGACTTTCTCTGAGAGAGTCAATCTCTTCATTTTTACTGCCGTGTTTATCCAGCGGTGTTGTTTTGCGTGGCCGGGCCGAGTCAAGCAAGTGCCATGTGATGGAAAAATGGAAAAATGCCATTAGGGTCTCTTACAATGTAACAACATGTATATGTATGTATGTTAGACTTTCTCTATTAAAATATTTTGGTAGCACTTTGATTCCACCACGGTAATAACATGGTAGTAGAGGGGTAACAGTACGAAAATAATGAGGTAATATATGCTGTGAGTAATAACATGGTAATAACAGGGTAATAAATCCCAGTCATAACATGTAATACTGGGGTAATAAGGTGATAAAAAGGTAACAGATATAATAACATGCAATTACCAAGGTAATAACTAGGAATGGTTTGATAACAACCACATGCATATCTGGTAGTTGTAATATAGTTATGTTAATATTGTAATAACATGATAATAATGAAATTCATCCACCCTTTATGTTCCAAATACTTCCCTTTTGTTTCAAGGTAATACAAATTATGTTTAATCTTGTGACTTCTTACTGGGAAATATGTCTATCCATCCATCCATCCATCTTCATCCGCTTATCCGGAGTCGGGTCGAGGGGGCAGCAGCTCCAGTAGGGGACCCCAAACTTCCCTTTCCCGAGCCACATCAACCAGCTCCGACTGGGGATCGAGGCGTTCCCAGGCCAGGTTGGAGATATAATCTCTCCACCTAGTCCTGGGTCTTCCCCGAGGCCTCCTCCCAGCTGGACGTGCCTGGAACACCTCCCTAGGGAGGCGCCCAGGAGGCATCCTTACCAGATGCCCGAACCACCTCAACTGGCTCCTTTCGACGCGAAGGAGCAGCGGCTCTACTTTGAGCTCCTCTCGGATGACTGAGCTTCTCACCCTATCACTAAGGGAGACGCCAGCCACCCTCCTGAGGAAACCCATTTTGGCCGCTTGTACCCTGGATCTCGTTCTTTCGGTCATGACCCAGCCTTCATGACCATAGGTGAGGGTAGGAACGAAAATTGCCCGGTAGATCGAGAGCTTTGCCTTCTGGCTCAGCTCTCTTTTCGTCACAACGGTGCGATACACAGAATGTAATACCGCACCGGCTGCTCCGATTCTCCGACCAATCTCACGCTCCATAGTCCCCTCACTCGCGAACAAGACCCCAAGATACTTAAACTCCTTCACTTGGGGTAAGGACTCACTCCCCCACCTGAAGAAAGCACTCCATCGGTTTCCTGCTGAGAACCATGGCCTCAGATTTAGAGGTGCTGATCCTCATCCCAGCCGCTTCACACTCGGCGGCGAACCGATCCAGTGAGTGCTGAAGGTCACAGACCGATGATGCCATCAGGACCACATCATCTGCAAAAAGCAGCGCGAGCCCGAGCCCACCGAACTGCAACCCTCCCCGCCCGACTACGCCTCGATATCCTGTCCATAAATATTACAAACAGGATTGGTGACAAAGCGCAGCCCTGGCGGAGGCCAACCCTCACCTGAACGAGTCCGACTTACTGCCGAGAACCCGGACACAGCTCTCGCTTTGGTCATACAGAGATTGGATGGCCCTGAGAAGGGACCCCTCACCCCATACTCCCGCAGCACCTCCCCAATTTCTCCCGGGGGACCCGGTCATACGCCTTCTCCAGATCCACAAAACACATGCAGACTGGTTGGGCATACTCCCAGGCCCCCTCCAAGATCCTTGCGAGTGAAGATCTTATCCGTTGTTCCACGGCCAGGACGGAATCCGCATTGTTCCTCTTCAATCCGAGGTTCGACTATCGGCCGAACCCTCCTTTCCAGTGCCTTGGAGTAGACTTTACCAGGGAGGCTGAGAAGTGTGATACCCCTGTAATTGGCACACACACCCTCTGGTCCCCCTTTTTAAAGAGGGGAACCACCACCCGGTCTGCCACTCCTTAGGCACCGCCCCAGACTTCCACGCAATGTTGAAGAGGCGTGTCAACCAAGACATCCCCTCCACACCCAGAGCTTTCAGCATTTCTGGACGGATCTCATCAATCCCTGGGGCTTTGCCGCTGTGGAGTTGTTTTACTACCTCAGCGACTTCCACCAGGGAAATTGACGACAATCCCCCATCATCCTCCAGCTCTGCCTCTACCACAGAGGGCGTGCCAGCTGGATTTAGGAGTTCCTCAAAGTGCTCCTTCCACCGCTCTATTACCTCCCCAGTTGAGTTCAACAACGTCCCATCCTTGCTGTAAACAGCTTGGATGATTCCTCGCTTCCCCCTCCTGAGGTGGCGAACGGTTTTCCAGAAGCACCTTGGTGCCGACCGAAAGTCCTTCTCCATGTCTTCTCCGAACTTCTCCCACACCCGCTGCTTTGCCTCTGTCACGGCAGAGGCTGCAGCCCTTGGGCCCGCCGGTACCTTGCAACTGCCTCCGGAGTCCTCCGGGATAACATATCTCGGAAGGACTCCTTCTTCAGTCGGACGGCTTCCCTGACCACCGGTGTCCACCAGGGTGTTCGTGGGTTACCGCCCCTTGAGGCATCTAAGACCCTAAGACCACAGCTCGCCGCCGCAGCTTCAGCAATGGAAACTTTGAACATTGTCCACTCAGGTTCAATGCCCCCAGCCTCCACAGGGATGCACGAAAAGCTCCGCCGGAGGTGTGAGTTGAAAGTCCGTCGGACAGGGGCCTCCTCCAGACGTTCCCAGTTTACCCGCACTACCCGTTTGGGCTTACCAGGTCTGTCCAGAGTCCTCCCCCATCCCCTGACCCAGCTCACCACCAGATGGTGATCAGTTGACAGCTCTGCCCCTCTCTTCACCCGAGTGTCCAAAACATACGGCCTCAGATCAGATGAAACGATTATAAAATCGATCATTGACCTTTGGCCTAGGGTGCTCTGGTACCACGTACACTTATGAGCATCCCTATGTTCGAACATGGTGTTTGTTATGGACAATCCATGACTAGCACAGAAGTCCAACAACAAACAACCACTCTGGTTCAGATCAGGGAGGCAGTTCCTCCCAATCACGCCTCCAAGTATCTCCATCATTGCCCACGTGTGCGTTGAAGTCCCCCAGCAGAACTATGGAGTCCCCCCTACTGGAGCCCCATACAGGACTCCATTCAAGGTCTCCAAGAAGGCTGAATACTCCGAACTCCTGTTTGGTGCATATGCACAAACAACAGTCAGAGTTTTCCCCCATCACCCGCAGGCGTAGGGAGGCGACCCTCTCGCCCACCGGGGGTAAAACTCCAACGCAGCGGCGCTCAGCCGGGGGCTTGTGAGTATCCCCACACCCGCCCGGCGCCTCACACCCTGGGCAACTCCGGAGTAGGACAGAGTCCAACCCCTATCCAGGAGTACGGTTCCAGAACCGAGACTGTGCGTAGAAGTAAGCCCCACCAGATCTAACTGGTAGCGCTCCACCTCCCGCACAAGTTCCGGCTCCTTCCCCCACAGAGAGGTGACGCGTTCCACGTCCCCAGAGCCAGCCTCTGCCGCCCGGGTCTGGTCCGTCGAGGTCCCTGACCTCGGCCGCCACCCATGTGGCTGCGCACCCGACCCCAGCGGTTCCTCCCACAGGTGGTGGGCCCATGGGATGGAGATAGGGGGGGCCACGTAGCTTCTTCGGGCTGTGCCCGACCGGGCTCTGTGGCAAACCCGGCCACCAGGCGCTTCGCTGACGAGCCCTCCGTCCAGGCCTGGCTCCAGACGGGGCCCCGGCCTCCTCCGGGCAGGGTCACTCCCTCTCTTCCTCGATTTTGCATAGGGCTTTTGAACCATTCTTTGTCTGGCCCCTCACCTGAGACCACTTTGCCATGGGAGACCCTACCAGGAGCACACAGCTCCAGACAACACAGCCCTCAGGTTCATAGGGACACACAAACCTCTCCACCACGATAAGGTGATGGTTCCCGGAGAGGGGAAATATGTCTAGTTTGTGTGTAATAACCATGAAATATGTCTAGTTTGTGTGTAATAACCATGAATCAGTGGTGGAAAATGCAAAACTGCCTGTTTCTATTTAATTACATATCGTAATATTACAATAACAGAGGTGTAGAGATTACCTGGAAATGCCCTGGAGAC
This sequence comes from Etheostoma perlongum, assembly GCA_026937815.1. Classification (NCBI taxonomy): domain Eukaryota; kingdom Metazoa; phylum Chordata; class Actinopteri; order Perciformes; family Percidae; genus Etheostoma; species Etheostoma perlongum. Next base: position 22,703,561 of record CM049388.1, read on the forward strand.
TGGGATGAAACACAATGACCAGTTATTTAGATATTAATGAGTCACAGACATTATACAATGATAATTGTAAAAACAACATTACTACACAACACTGTAATGCGGTAGTATATAAAGTAGGCTAGCTAACATGTAAGATGAAATAAAGGAAATACATAATGTATTTGTATACAGTGTGCATAGTATAACCTATATTGTTCATTTAAATAAACTAATATATACTTACATGTGGCATAACCCAAGATAACGGTGGCAAACTAGCTTACTGAAGCATACGTGTTTTGCGTGTCTGTAAATAACTGTCTCCTCGTTCTGTCCAGTTAAATATGGTGTGCCTCAGGGGTCAGTCTTAGGACCCATTTTGTTTTCCTTGTATCTGCTTCCCCTTGGACATATTATCCATAAACATGGCATTTCTTTTCATATTTATGCTGATGACACACAAATATACTTGCCTGTCAGATCCACAGACCCTGGAATGTTGAGTTCACTTAACAACTGCCTTTGTGAAGTTAAAAAATGGATGTCAAATAATTTCCTCCAGCTGAACTCAGACAAAACAGAAATCCTGGTCATCGGGTCTCAGCAGATGGCAGAGCAAATGCTGCCATCTGTTGGGTCGCTAGTAAATCACATTAAGCCTGTGGCAAAGAACCTTGGTGTTTGGTTTGATAGCAATTTAAATTTCGAGCAGCACATCACAAAGCTTGTTCAATCATGTTTTTATCAACTTAGAAATATAGCTAAAATTCGATCTATGTTAACTTTTAAAGCTACCGAGACCATTTTACACGCCTTCATCTCATCACGCCTGGATTATTGCAACAGCCTTTTCACCTGTTTAACTCAAAATCTATTGATCGACTCCAGACTGTCCAGAACTCAGCTGCCAGGCTTTTAACCAGAACAAAGAAATATGACCACATCACTCCTATTTTAGCTTCATTACACTGGCTCCCCAGTATGTTTTAGAATTGACTTTAAAATTCTATTGATCACTTTTAAAGCTCTTCATGGCCTCTCGCCTTGTTATATTTCTGACCTTTTAGTCCCATATACACCAGCACGCACCTTGAGATCCTCGGGCAGAGGTCTGCTATCTGTTCCAGAGTCTCGACTGAAAACTAAAGGGGACAGAGCGTTTGCTGTCAGGGCCCAGAGGCTCTGGAACAGCCTGCCCGAGGAAATCAGGTCAGCTGAGTCAGTGAACTCTTTTAAGTCGCTTCTTAAAACATACTTTTATAGGAGAGCCTTTCCCGATCTTATTTGATTTTTACTTTATCCCTTTTATTTTTATTGTATTTTACAAATTTTTTAGCTGTATTTCAGTCTTTCAATGTTTTCATGCTTTTGTCTTTTTGTATTATTGTCTCTTGGATATTATTGTCTTTACACTTGTTTAAAGCACTTTGTAACTTGTTTTTGAAAAGTGCTCTACAAATAAAAATTATTATTATATTATTATTACGTCAGTCTAATATGAGCAATCAATCATCATCAAAAATATACATATTGCACATCAAACTTTCTGACAATAATTAACAGAGCTATCAGAACAGCATGTCAGCCTCTATTTCACATACTGAGAATGCTAACAGACGCATGTAACGTCCGAAGATTGAAGCGGATAGTGTGGAGAGATGATAACACAAACCATGAGGCTTCCATTCAACTTCCTGACAAATTTCCAGGGTGCAACGCTCCTGCAGTTCTTAAAGGAACACACACATGTGGAACAAACCATATGCAATATCTGGGTAATGGTAATATAGTTATATTAATTTTGTAATAACATGATAATAATAGGGTAATATATGTAGGAAGAACTGCAGGAGCGTTGCACCCTGGGATTTAGTCAGGAAGTTGAATGTGAGCAGGAAGTCTCATGGTTTGTGTTATCATCGCTTTCTATCATACTATCCGCTTCAATCTTCAACGTTACATGCGTCTGTTAAATAGAGGCTGACATACTGTTCTGATAGCTCTGTTAATTATTGTCAAAAAAGTTTGATGTGCAATATGTATATTTTGATGATGATTGATTGCTCATATTAGACTGACGTATGCTTCAGTAAGCTAGTTTGCCACCGTTACTTTGGGTTATGCCACATGTAAGTATATATTAGTGTATTTAGATTAACAATATAGGTTATACTACGCACACTGTATAACAATACATTATGTATTTCCTTTATTTCATCTTGCATGTTAGCTAGCCTACTTTATATACTATCGCATTACAATGTTGTGTAGTTGTATAATCATTGTATAATGTCTGTGACTCATTAATATCTAAGTGACTGGTCATTGTGTTTCATCCCAGTTTCACCCTTTGTAAGTCAAATAAACTGAGTTAGGAGGATCCCAGTCTCCAGTGCTTGATGGTGGAGGGTATATCTTGGTTATTATTATTATAACCTTGGTAATTGCATGTTATTATATCTGTTACCTTTTTTATCACCTTATTACCCCAGTATTACATCTTATTTTTGTGACTTATTACCCTGTAATAACCTATATATTACCTCTTTATTTTCATACTGTTAGCCCACTATTACCATGTTATTACCGTAGTGGAATTTAATGTGCTACCCATATTATATATTTGAAAAGTAAAAAGCCCGCCAACACCAGACAGGAGGCTCCCATAGAGAGTACAATGAATGGACACAGCAATGCCGGAGACTTCGACAGAGACCAGTGAAGTCGATTTTTTTCCGGTGATGGCTCAGCGTTACTGCGCAGCCTCAAATTGAGCTTGATGACATTACTTCATGTGAATTCACTTGCCACATACTGAACTATTTCCAATCCATCAAAAATAGTTTGTTCCAATGTTTTCATGGATTCTCTATGGGCTTCTCCCTTGACTGTATACCTCCCCGTCCCCCCCGATTGCCTGCCAGCTTCTCCTGACCAAATGGTAATTTGTCTACTGTGCGACAGAAAGTTGCTTGGTTATGACTCAATTGATTGCCTATTTTTACAAAAATGCCTGCTACGGAGCCATAACGTGAGCTACAAGGTAACAGAGCTTTTTTATACATTGTTGGGTTTCTTGTTCACAATGGACAAATAGAGTCTTTAAACGCTTCAGATGTAAAGTTATTCACTGTTAAAGTGGCGCCAAAATGAATGGGAGTCAATGGAATGCTAGCAGCAGTTGATGGCCTGTTAGCCTTAGAAACTCCCCCATAGGAGGTATGCTTTCTGCATGCTCACTTACCCCTTGGAGGCTCCAGTCTTGCATATTTTAGTCAATCAAGTGTGAAACACATTTTTTTTTCTATCCAGCGGCCCAAATCTGTCCAAGTGTGCATTGGCCATTCTGGCATTCACCAAAACTGCCAGATTGCCATTCCTTCCATGCCTGTATTTATTAAAACAAATGACCCTATGCTGTATATTTTATGGGATTTCTTTCTGTAACAATATTGTTGTATTGGTTGTTGTGATGGGAATATTACTGTTTAATAGTGAGAGTAGAGGTGGTAGTAGCAGTAAAAGTGGTAATGTATTAGCATAAATAAGCTTAAATCTCGTTGCTACATGCATCAAGGAATACTCAGTGTATCACTGCACATGCTAGTATGAATTCAGAGTGAACTGTACACATGCGTATTATGTAAATTGCACAATTTTAAGCCAAGGTACTTGACAAATTCTCAAATAAAAAATATCAAATCCTCTCTGCATGGAAGGTATACTGTAATAACATCAACCAATCAAGTTGTTAAGGTTGGCAATGTGGTTTTCTTCCAAATATCTATTCCTGGAATGAGGTAATAAGAAAGAAAGTGATTCTGAGCTCTCTTAAGATGATTATAAAATGAATAAGTAAAAGCTCTAGTTTTAGATTAAAATTAAAATATGCTGAACCAAAACCCATGGAAAAAGCTATGACTGAAAGTTGCTTCCGAGGATGTCAGAAGCGACACATGTGGGAGAGGAAGGGCTGGCAATGTGAGGCCATGCACATAGGAAGGGTTGTAACTGATCTTGCTGCAGATTCAAAGGCTGTTAAATGGTTTGTACATAATCTCTTATTTGAAGATATCGGAAAAAGCTATAATTTGAGGGGTTATATTTTGTATCTCTTTTTATTTGTGCTAAAGTGGAAAATTGTCAATGTGTGGATCTGCTCCATTCTGTATGCTGACCTCCTGTTCCGACTAAATGGCATATAATAGGGTTGTAGCTGTAAACAGACTTATTGATTTAAGCAGGGACTAGACTTTAACACAAAACTCAGCTTGCTGCAGTAAACCTTCTTGTAACTGAGCAACACGGATCTATTCCCTTTTTCAAGATATTTTTTAGGGCTTTTCCCTTTGTTTAGAACAGCTGAAAAAAGACAGGAAATGGGAGAGAGAGGCGGGATGACATGCGGCAAAGTAGCCTGGAAATTTACAAGAGTCTGGTAGGACCAGACTAGCTACCAGGTGAGCTAAAGGCTGCCCCATTCCTGATGATATCAGTTCTGTTTTTATTGTTTATTCCTTATTTATGTATAAAATGTGTGTTTGTACCAAGCACCATCCACCCTTACTGTGGCAATAAACCCTTTTCTGATTCTGATTCAGTAATTGTGTGCAGCAGAAAAACCTCTGCAGTGATTCCATCTGTTTGCTATGATAGTGCATTTCTAGATTACACAGAGTTACTCTCTAAGGAAACTCGTACATACAGGTATATACAGTACATGGAGAATTACAGAAGTTTGTATCCTGCAGTGTAAGTGTCTGACAGAGTCGGCCCTGTTGGTATTGTGTAAAGCTGTAGGTGTTGTTCCTTCAGATAATGTTTCCTTTGTGCTGTGGCGGGTGGATCCCTGAGGCGAGAGAGCCTTTATTTTATCCTAGCGATTATTTTCTTCAAACGAAAACTGATGCCTGGATTTGTTTTGTGGGTTCTGCAGCAAAGAGAGCATGAAAGGGAGCCATTATAAGTTTAGCTGTTGCTTAAGCAATGAAAAGACCTCATTTCTGTGAATACTGAGGGTAAATATGTTTCATTGATCATCTGCATATGACCTTTACTCAGTGTTAACCACCTGTACTGAACCCCAAATGAGTGTAATGCAGAATGACTGCTCCAGTGTCTATTCTGCAGAACACAGTTATCTACAGTGGTTGCAATAGCTTTTGTTTATTATAACTATAAATTTAAATCAACTCCAAGACATTAGTTCTCACGTACAGATGAGCTGTTCTAGATATTTATACACAGTATCTGCCGAGTGGAAATGTTGATAGCTGTAGATAACTGCACACATTTTTTACTTGCTAATATATAGTCTGGATCAGCGGAAGAACATTTTCAGGATCAAGCATGATATTTCAGGCTTTGCCATTGTGATTGGTTTAAGGATATGCAAACAACCCAGAGTGTTTTTTCTGGCAATGCCAGACTACCTACTATATGACCTGTTAGTTTGGAGATCTGACCTCCTCCATGATACAATGCCATTTCATAATATTGTTAACTGGTTAGATTTCAAATGACATTTTACTAAAGACCTCAATACCTCAAATTACAAAAAGTAAATTACTTTAAACTATTTCTGCACCAGATATTTCCAAGTAACCAATATACAGATTAACTCTTTTTTTTAAGATCATTTTTGGGGCTTTTCCCTATATCATAGTGACAGTGGATAGTCATGGAAGGGGAAGAGAGATGGGGGATGACACACAGCAAAGGGCTGCTGCATGACTCAGACAGAGATTCCTTGATATTTAATAGTACAGCTTTATTTAGTAAATCTAGTTTGAAACTAGCTAGACGTTACCAGGAGTCTACGCACTTTATGCACAAACATACTCAATAGATTTAGTTGCTTCTTACCAATTGAGTAGTTGGTGCAACCCCGTCTTAACCCTTTTGTTTTCCTCGGGTTAAATTTGACCGGTTTACAAAAACTTTCTATATCAAAAAAGATCATTGAAAAATGTGACAAATGTTAAAAAAAAAAAACCTACAAAAAAGCAGGAAAAAAAAATCAACAAAAAAAACTGAAAAATTGACAAAAAAATCAGAAAAGTGACAAGAAAACATCAAAAACATTGGAAAAAGCGACAAAGAATTTGTTAAAAAAATTGACTAAAACATAATTAAAAAAACGTCAAAAAAATTGACAAAAAATAGGAATAAATTTAACAAAAACATTGAGAAAAGTGTAGAAAAACAACAACAAACTGTGAAAATTTCTATCCAGAAAAGCAGTTGCAGGTCAACGGAAAGACAACACAAGAGTTAAAGGTTAATAAATCCTACAACCTAAAGTCAATTAAATGTGCTCCAACTGATAAGGGCACATTAGGATGCCTACAGGGGTTCACCTGTCGTAAAACTTAAGTATGTTTCTTGTACATATGGCCTTGTTTGCATTGTCATGGCCATAATTTGCATTAATTTCTTAGCAAATACAAAAGTAGCTCTCAGAGCGCAGAAATCAGCAAGCTTCAAAAAAATCTGACAACAGCCAACAACATGGTGGATCTAAGCAGGCTTGCTGCCTGCATGTTGATGAGAGGAGACCGATGCATCGATGCATATAGTCCACATTTCCTTCAGGGACAACGCTGTCAACTGGAGGCCAGGTTTACAGTGTGACATTTCTAAAGGGACCAAGAGGACATTGATATAATTGATCTGACATTCTGAGATATTAGTCATTTTTCATCCTCATGTTATGCAAAGTCTGAGTGTATCGGTATTTGAAGAAAGATTCCAAAAATGTCAGGAAGTGGATGATGCACGCGATATATAGTTCTTTATACACAACGTTGTGACTCCTGGTTTAGGGGCTATTCTGTATGTGTGAAACTTACTGTAAGGAGTCTTAAGCCGTAGCTACATAATCAGGTCAGGAGCTAAGCCCTCCAGCAGTGTGAACAATCCCTGACTTCCGCATGTGTTTGAGTAGAACACATACTGTGTTCTGGAGACCATCAGCTACTCTCGGCCAACATACTCTACATTGTGATATTCTGCAGCTGTGTTTGTGTAATGACTTTTTCACTTTTGCAAAGCATGGAATAACTTTGTTTTGTATATTTGAATACAGATAATCTGGACTACATTGTTTTGTTGTCCTATTCAAAGTACAATGTTTACTTAGAATCCAATTTAATCTATCATAGAACAAATATATCTTCTCAATCAACTTCTTACAATGAGCTATGGGGTCCTACATCAATGCAACATTTTCAGGTTGGGTTGTTTCACATGATACATCTCTGTGTTTTATATATTATTAGTATATAACACACTCCGTGGCAATATTCCAAAAATATTTTTGAATTGAGATGGGGGATAAACAGCATTGTGTTCGTACAACATTAAAGACTTTTTGTATTTCTTTACGTGAGTACATCGTTAAAGCAATGTCCAAGTATGACCCAGATTAAAAAGCAGTACAAAAATATGTTTTTCACAAAATACAGGGAGGAGGAAGGGTTTTGACTATCACAGATTTATTTATTTGTTTACTTACATTATGTATTTTTTATGGTCAATATATAAATAGGTAAAATGTCTTTTCTTTGGTGTGTAAATAGAGTACATATGTAGGAAATTGTAAAGAACATGTTAAATATGATATAAGTAGGATGTTAACAATGCTGATTATTATATAGTAGTGGAAATCAGGGTAGGATTAAATAGGCTTTTGCTTCTTCCTATTCCTTTTTGGACATGTTACATTAATATTTGGTTTTGTTTCTGTGTTTTACTCTTTTAGTTGTTTTTATTTTAATTTATTTTACATGATCGAAACAAAGCATTCATTCATTTATTCATTATTATTATATATATATAGTACATGTTTGTTGTCACTGGCTTGAATTGGGCATGACTGAACTGGACAAAAGTGATGTGAAAATAGCACTATTAATGAATATATTGATGATCTTATTGTCACTTGAGTTATTTTATTATGTTTATAGTGTTAATAATACAGATTCACATCACATTGATAACTTTGATAATTAAAAAGCTACTGTTACAAGAAATATATTGTGAGTATACGCACATATTGGAAAACTATACTACACTAAAGATTCATCATACTTTATATGCTGTTAGTACAGTACATGTTAGTTCAGTACACTTTAGTTATGGAAAAATATGGTTGGTTCAGATTGTATGTACATAGAACTATAAAATTTTAGGGGCTTTAATAGACAGATGGATACTGTCGCTCTCGAAAAACAAAACTTTCAAATTCATAGTAATTAGCAAGCATCAAAGCAAAAATACATCCAAAAATACAATCCAAACCAACTGGCAGTTTGTTTATTCATTTAAATACTTAATTTCATGCAACCAGCCCAACAAAGTATCCGTGCAAGGGTTTCTCATTTTGAACCAAAATATTAGGAAACAATAATTTGAGATGTAAATCATATTCTTCCTGCAGGGGTTTCTCATTTATGCCTTGCATCTCTGAAATCAGCGTGAAGAAGGATGCACATGAAAATGCTCTCCACTATCAGCCATGAATTGCTTAAGATACGACTCTGAATATTTAATAGGGCCGCTTTTGAACACCTATTTTTATCAGCTTGGCTCAATAATTCAAAGAGCACTTCTACTGTTCTCATCTGCAGCACAGTGTGTGTGTGTGTGTGTGTGTGTGTGTGTGTGTGTGTGTGTGTGTGTGTGTGTGTGTATGTATGTGTGTGTGTGTCGTGGTACTGCACATGTAAGTTTGTCTGGATGTGTGCATGCAACAATGTGTCTTTGCTGTCACACCCGCTGGAGTCTGGGAGTTTGAAACAACTACATGCATTTTAAAGTGAAACAAGGTGGTCATTATTTTGTCATCACAAATGCCCAATCTGAATAGTATTAGTATGCACATCTATGTCTGAATAGTGTGTGTGTGTGTGTGTGTGTGTGCACTGTGTGTTACATTCTTTGAACATTTACTTTTTTGTCTTGTACCAGCAACTACAAGGATTAACTCTTTGCTGCACAAGGACACCGTGTGTGTGTGTGTGTCTGTGTGTGTGTGAGAGTTGGAACAGCACAGAGAGGCACAGAATCTAACAGCTATAAGGAATCACTTGTTTTTCATATGTGGCACTCACTGGGAGATGTGTCTGCTCCCACACAGAGCCAACAAAGACGCCCAGCCGAGGAAATGATTTCAAGTTTTGCGTGGTCCTGACCAGCTTGTCATTCTGTCAAACTCTGAAGAAAGAAAGTTCTTTGGGATCTGTAATCCTCAGAATAATTCCAACAACAACTGAGATGATCGGGAGAGTATTTAGGGAAACTGCCAAATTTGATCACGGCTTGGAAGTCCTGTTCCAAGTGCGCTTGCCATCAGTTCCCCCTTGAGTCTTAAATCTCTTCATTAAAAGGTCCGTTTTGGAATAATAAAACCCGGATCATGCTCAGACAGCCAAAAGTACATCACTTGACCTACCCTCAAAACAGCCAAGCGAGCAATCAAAGACATTGGTCATTTTCTTTCCCCGATCAGGATAAACTCGAAACCTAACGACAGCTTTGAACAAGACGTACAGTCCATCAACGCCTACTTCACAATGATGCCACAGAGAAGATTTCAAATGATTTAATCAGCTGCATTAATGACAGCCCTGGGTCTGCTGAAGAGAAACGAGGCGAGGACGAGTGGCATCCCTAACTAGGCCTGTGGGCTTTGTCTTTTCGGTGGGTAATAACTTCAGCTGTGAGAGATCTCAAATATACCTGCTTCTCCTGTTCCTCTGATTGTTAGCGTCAGCTCAGGTATTAAGGGAAAGAAATCTGGTTATATGTGTGTGCACATATGGAGTACACAAACTAAGTTAAGGTAGAGCACTAAATTACAACTTGCATTAAGAGATATGGATGGTGATATACTATATTTTTCATATAGTGAAGGAATCCAAAGATTTTTTTTTGGGGACTTTCCTACCCTGTCTGTGGCTCTCAGCTTCAAACTCTCCTACTGAAAACTTAGTACTTAGTACTAATTTATAAACATAATGCATAGACATAATATCCTCCTAATGTGGTGTACTTTTAGTGTTGTTGATTTAACTTAGATGCCCATATACAGTACGTACATATCAATCGATCAATCAAATTTGTCACGGGATTGTACGAGGTACAACTCCAGTGAAATGTTATCACACCAGCTCCTTCCACTTGTGCAAGATTCATCACGAGGTAGAATATGGCTGTTGTATTGACAAGTCTCTGCGAAAAGGATGGACAGCTCCCAACATCACCATCCAATGAGTGGCAGTTGGTGTTCAATTCCTCCACCCTAATTCCTCCACGCTTGTCTCGTAGCCCCTCTACATCAGCCCCTCTGATTTAGAAATGGTCTTCCTTGTCCCTGTAGTTGTAATTGTAGCCATTGGTCGTAGCTGACAGCCATCTCCACCTTTTCCTCTATGTTTACTCTGATGTTAATCTATATCGATGACGTTCCACTTCCGGGATTGTTCAGGTTCTGGATTCAGGATTTGCCTCTTTTTTTAGGCCGAAATGTCCGTTACCTTCCGCTTTCTTTGTGTTGTCATTCTAAACTCGGGTTGGTTTCTGAGGACTATGGTTACCTGGTCCTCAGATCTCTGCAGGGTAAATCCAGACAGCTTGCTAGACTATCTGTCCAATCGGAGTTCTCTGTTGCACGACTAAAACAACCTTTAAACGTACACATGTTCCACCAAAACAAGTACTTTCCCCGAGGCTATTTTGCAGAGGCACCGCTGCTCCATCTGGCTCTTAGCACCGCCCAAGACGATTGTGATTGGTTTAAAGAAATGCCAGTAAACCAGAGCATGTTTTTCTCCCATCCGGGAATGCTGTGTGGTCTAGACAGACCCTCCTAAGCAGCGCTGTGGAGGAAGGTCTGGCATTGCGAGACTAGTAGGAGACTGGTGAGTTGATTTCCAGATCTTGATGACTCATGAGATGGCTGCAGAGATGGTCTTGCTAGCTTGAGCTCATCTTCTGCACTTTTTCCTCTGTGTTTACTCTGATGTTACATTTGAAAACTTGATCCAGCTGGCTAGCTAGCCCAGGCTAGCAGAGTCGGCAGGAGACTGGCAAGCTGATTTCCCGATCTTGATGAGCGACTCAAAGCCACATGCCATCAGCATCCAGCGTCAAACGTATGAAGCAAAAGTAATATTAGTAAAATTTTGTGAAGCTGACGGAAAGGTAACTGGATTCTAGTCACACATAAAACCTTTTCTTGCCAAATCTAACTGTTCAACATTTGCTATAAAATGGTAAATTCCTTGACTTATCTCTCACTGAAGTGTATGCTTAGCTTATACGTGTTTGTGCTCCTATAATGTACACTCTTGTATTCATAGCGGTTATTCTTAATTTGTGTATGTTTTTCCATGTTTTCACATGTTTGCCTAAATTATATATAACTGTAAAGACACGGTACATGTGCAATGATGTGCTTCGTGCATGAATTTGCATATATATAGATTCTTGTAATTGCATTAAACCGTATATGTGTGAAAGCAAGTGTGTGTCTATGTAAAAAGCATGTATGTGTGTATGTGTGTGCCTGCAAGCAAACATTCAAACGGACATTATGGAGACAGATGGTTCAGGTGCCCTCCACACCCATGTTTGTGCACTGCTCATGCCGGCGCATTGCGTCACTCGCTGCGTGTGTGTTCTGTTGTGGGTGTGTTCCTCCCTGCGTGTGTGTGCTGTGGCAGTGTGTTACTCTCCGCAGCGACCGGGATTGGTGCTGCGGCCACTGATGGCACTAGAGAGAAGAGCGCCAGCAGACAGAGAGCATGCACTCACGTGGGAACACCCCAGACAACACACGCACTTTGTTTTATGGCTTCTTCTTTTTTTAAATGCAAGGCTAAAAGCGATTTATAGTGTGACTCACTGCTGCTTTCACTGCCTAATCACACCTTACACTTCCTGAAGGTGCATTGTATTATATTCTGTGAGTGTGTATATAATAAGTACTTTTCTTAATCTCAGATGTGCTTTACTGGCTCACTGTGTACTCGGCAATCTCTATGACAGGAAAGCAGTCATTTCTTAGGTGTTGTGAGAGAGGTTCAGTTATTCCTTAATATAATAATTCCATAATTGAAGCCACTGATGTGGAACTATTTGACAATATGAAAAATGTGTTTGAGTAAAAGAATAGATGGTTAACATACAACAAGGGTTATACAGCCTACTGGGCAGAAAGCTGTACACTTTAGAATAAGAGATAACAACTGCAGTGCTTTTTTATTTGATCCTTAACTGTTAATTCTCTATATCTGTTGAGTAACACACTGCTGTTTGGGTTGGAGAGGGCTACAAAGAGATGCCATGTTGACAAAAGTGTAATTCTTATGTAATATTGTGTCAAATTTGTAATCTTTTCTATAAAGTGCCTGAGGCAGCTTTTACTGAAAGGTAAGTGTGCTTGTTGTCAGTGGGAACCCTCTGTTTAAATAATGACCTCTGTTTTTATGAGGAAAGCTTCTGTTTAGGCTAGAGCCTTTGTGGAAGTAAAGGAAACACGCACGCAAACACACACAGCACTGTGGCACATGGAAAGCTGGTTACATAACAACAGATAGGGGGTTGGCAGAGCGAAGCAGACAGAGCATGAGCATCTTATCAATGGGGGATGACAGTAAGACTTTTAAGACGTGTGCTGAACACTGTTTACTCAGGTTTTCCTTCTGTAATGCTCATTCAGCCTCATCTGTCAAAAAAAAGGTGCATTGATTGATATTGTAAGTCAGGATTTCAAAGGTTGTGACTACCTTTTGATTGGAGTTGGGGGGATGGTGCATCTTCAGCATTTAAAGCCCCCCACACACACACCAACAGTACACTGTCACAGGTACTGTCATTTTTTGTTTTTTAATACTTTATTACATTTCTTCACAGGGCTGTGTGGGTGTGTACAAACTGGGCTGGATTGACATCTTCCATACTCGCTGTTAAATTTGTTTGCATTGTTGCCTATATACTGAGCACATGTCTCATTAGAATAAGTAAAAAACACTTGAGTGGGCGTGCAGGGCCTATGAAGTGCTGCTGATGAGCACAGGTGTCACTAATAACCTCATAATTGTTGCATTCATAGGACTATGGAGCAGTTGTGTTCAACAAGCGTTCAATGTTAAAGTCCCAGAGAAACAGAGATTGGAGTATCTGTCTATTGCTTCTGTACTGTGACCTATTTCCTAGTAAAACAGAATATTTGAGCAGTAATTAAAATCCTTTGCAATTGACTGGACCGCTAAAAAGCTGGCAGGCTTAGAGCTTAGCACAGTACAGAGCTACCTAAGGCAAATCAGACTTGTATGGGTGTATTTAACACAATTAATTCATATTTATTTCATAATGTCTTATATACTTGATGTGAATGCTTTCATATGGTTCCATATAGAAGTGCCAGTTCCCAGGCACTGATTATACATGGCTTACTAGGTCAAGATTTAATAGAATGTTAGCCGTCATAAGTTAGCACAGGACCTGTGCTTTTACTGTTATGGTGAGTCAAAATGTTTGCCACGAAGACTGCCAATTGCCCTAATTGGGGACTGACGGAAGTCAAAATTACAAAGCCTAAAAGTCCATCCACAAGGCCCAGTCACAAAGAGTTGGAAAGTCCAAAACACTTTTGTAGGTTATTATCTGTGTTGCACCATATTTGTCAAGGGTGAATAAAATAAATGGGGCAAACAACAAATGGAGTGCTGAGACAAGCAGAGAGGGAAAACCAGTTCAAGTCCAAAGTCCAGTCCAAAGTAAAACAGGAAACTGAAGCAAGAAACACACACATGGATGAAACAGGGTAAAACACAATACAATAAGCAGTAAATAAGGAAACATGGATAAAATTAACACAATACAACAGGAAAAACTGAAAACCACAACCATGCCAATATTATAAATTGCTTCTGCTAAAGAAAATAGTCCATTCCGTCTCTACGGTTGAAATCCTGCGTCCATAGCAACGTAAACTCTGATGCTGTTTAATGCAACCCTTCGTCTAATACTCAACACCACTTTATGGGCTGGGGTAGAAGCAGTATATTTTATGGGGTACGGCAGTGGGCAAATTACCCAGCTGCTGTTTTAATCACTGCAGGAATTGACACATTAGCTAAAGCGTTGTCGTGAGCTAGCGGGCTATCGGCTGCTCTAATTCACATTCAACGGAACATTTCATTTTACTTTGGAAATATTTATGCTGACGTTTTTGTCCTCATTCATCTCGTTTCTTTTTGCACAGCCGCTTCATGTTGACACACCTGTATTTTAACGTTAAACATGTTGTAATGTAGCTAAGCTAACTAATTAGCGTTGTTGTCCCTACGGCTGTTAATGCATAGCGATCATAGACCATTTATAAAGATGTAGTGATAGACTCTTAACAGATCTCTTGGCTACTAAAAGATGGTTCACTCAATTTGTTGGTCCTATTGCTTGTCTCCACATAGCCATTGTGGCTCTGCCAAGCTTGTCTGTTTCAGTATGTAACTTTGCCTTTTTCTTTCCAGCAAACTGCTTCAAAAAGCTTCCTACCCTGCCTGCTTGTCTGCATTTCTCTCCTAAATTCCTTTGCCAACATTACTGAACTTTGACAGAACGAATACAGATAAAGAAGGTGTGTGTTACTACAATATCTACTTTCTGGTTTGAGAGACTTTCATGGTCCAGGAGGAAGAATATGTGTAGTGTTAGAGTACAAGTGTATTGTAATTCGGCGTGTTTCCATCAACATGCTGTATGTTTATGCACATTTTGAAGTACCTCACTAAAAAATGTTGATGGAATCAGTAAAATATGAAAAAAAAATGTCCTCAAATTCTTAAAAACGTTTTTTTTTATGCTCGCTTGAGGTGGGTTTGCCTTTTTCATAAAAGAGTTAATGTGCAAAATGGAAGATCATAAACAGCTTTGCCAAGAACGTTGTGACGTGGCAAACATTTAACTCACATGATTATAGTCCCGGTGTCCATTGGATGGAGAAAAGATCGGGATATGGGTTCCATCCAGTGCGCCATTATGGAAGACCATGTCTTTCATATTTAAAAATAAATACAGAAATAAATAAATGCTCAATAAATAAATAAGCACACAATTAATTGCCCCAAAAAATACAATGAAGAAATAAATGTAGGTAGAAATTAAATTATACAGTGAGACATAAATGTAAATATCTCTTTTAATTAGCTTCTTTATTTATTCACCTTTGTAATAATTACCTTAAATATTTATTGTCCGTTATAATCTTCAACTTTATTTATTCCTTACTTATTTTTAAATGTATTTATTTCTGTGTGTGTTTAATTTTTTTGTCTGTTTTATTCTTCCGTTGCATTTTCTACCCTATTTATTTTCACCCCTGGTATTTATTTCTGCCTGTCACTTTTACATTTCTGCCTGTCACTTTTACATTTCTACATGCATTTCTGCCTCATTATGCAAATGAGGAGGGGCGGGTCTTAAGGGGTTAACTTCTGCCCATTGGTTGGTTAGCATTTTACTCCCTCGGTCGAATTTACATGCCACCAGCCACAGACACAACACAGATGGCTAGCTACGGTGAAGTTGTCAGTGAGCTCAGGCATTTAGCAACTGTTTTTGAAAACAATGCTAACGTTATAAGTATTGACTTTATAATTTTTCGTTTAGACGCTCTGACAGAACGTGTGTTTCAGTCAGCGGTGTCGTGCCAATGTACTCGTGTATCCCCTGGCGCGGGAGCGCGCATGCACACAGAGCGGAGCTTCTGCTGCCCTTCGAATTGTTTAACTGCTGCACTTTGAATTAAAGCGGAACAAACAGCGGCGTGGAAGACTCGGCAGGGTTACCATAGTAACAGGGGTCTCAGTTAACTACATAAATACGTGTATTTGTCTGTTACATTAAGGCAACGTGTCAAATGTTTATAGCGTGGTTTAATATCAAGTGATAGGCGTATCCTCCCTGTCCCTGTCTACCATATGAGTTACATAGGAGGTACTCAAATATCAGGCCGTTTTTTCACCTGATATTTGGGTATCCCCTATGTAACTTTTGATAAACAACAGCAAACCTCTCCAAATTGTGTCAGGTTGTTTATTGTGACCTATTAAACACACAAAATAACACCCATGATGACAGGACAGACCCGCGTCCGTCTGTCCTCAGTCTCTTATCTCTCTCGCTCTCCACCTCTCCTCTCCGTCGCTCCGGTAGCAACTGTTGAGGACGGAGCCGGGGGCTTTGCCGCACGAACACACATTTAGTGCCTGACGCGTATGCACACGCACTCCGCGACGCGAATTTCTACTGGCGATCCAGGCGCGCAACGCGTGGGGGGTTTCCCTTGCTAGAAGCGGCCCGTGAGTGGGTTGTCTGTCTCCAAATCCACTCCTCTCTCTGGCTTCCTGTCGCACATCAGAAGAGACAGAATGATAACAGCCGCAGTTCGTTCAAAGAAGGTTGCACTACAAAAACCCGATGAAATTTAGCAGGTGGATGTTTAGAATAAATCCAACGGAGACGTCTCAGGATGGAGAAGTCCTAAGTTGTGCGCCGCTTCTAACGGCGAATAGGTTGATTAGTATTTCTCACGGCGGTGTGTGTGTGTGTGTGTGTGTGTGTGTGTGTAACCTATGTGATGGCACTGCATGAAGGACTATCATCAATATCAATATCAATATCATTTTTCACCTGATATTTTATGTATCCCATCCCTAACATGCAATGGGTCTGTCCTGTCATCATGGGTGTTATTTTGTGTGTTTAATAGGTCACAATAAACAACCTGACACAATTTGGAGAGGTTTGCTGTTGTTTATCAAAAGTTACATAGGGGTGAACCCAAATATCAGGTGAAAAAACGGCCTGATATTTGAGTACCTCCTATGTAACTCATATGGTAGACAGGGACAGGGAGGATACGCCTATCACTCAATATTAAACCACGCTATAAACATTTGACACGTCGCCTTAATGTAACAGACAAATACACGTATTTATGTAGTTAACTGAGACCCCTGTTACTATGGTAACCCTGCCGAGTCTTCCACGTCGCTGTTTGTTCCGTTTAATTCAAAGTGCAGCAGTTAAACAATTCGAAGGGCAGCAGAAGCTCCGCTCTGTGTGCATGCGCGCTCCCGCGGCCAGGGATACACGAGTACATTGGCAAGACACCGCTGACTGAAACACACGTTCTGTCAGAGCGTCTAAACGAAAAATTATAAAGTCAATACTTATAACGTTAGCATTGTTTTCAAAAACAGTTGCTAAATGCCTGAGCTCACTGACAACTTCACCGTAGCTAGCCATCTGTGTTGTGTCTGTGGCTGGTGGCATGTAAATTCAACCGAGGGAGTAAAATGCTAACCAACCAATGGGCAGAAGTTAACCCCTTAAGACCCGCCCTCCTCATTTGCATAATGAGGCAGAAATGCATGTAGAAATGTAAAAGTGACAGGCAGAAATGTAAAAGTGACAGGCAGAAATAAATACCAGGGGTGAAAATAAATAGGGTAGAAAATGCAACGGACGAATAAAACAGACAAAAAAATTAAACACACACAGAAATAAATACATTTAAAAAATAAGTAAGGAATAAATAAAGTTGAAGATTATAACGGACAATAAATAAATAAGGTAATTATTACAAAGGTGAATAAATAAAGAAGCTAATTAAAAGAGATATATACATTTATGTCTCACTGTATAATTTAATTTCTACCTACATTTATTTCTTCATTGTATTTTTTGGGGCAATTAATTGTGTGCTTATTTATTTATTGAGCATTTATTTATTTCTGTATTTATTTTTAAATATGAAAGACATGGTCCTCCATACACCATATGTAACAGGTTAAAAAGGAAAAACTCATAGCCTGTTGAACACTAAAAAGTATTAGTAAGTAAGTTCGTAGTATGTGAGGATGATAAAATATCTAATGGTAGGATCTAAGGATGATCTAAGGATCATGCATTTAGTACTAGTTCATAGAGATTGATAAAATTCATATAATTGTGTTAAAAAGTTAAAATCCATCAAGCATAAAAATTGTAAGAGAAATGTGTAAATGTTATATTGATTACTTTATTTTTTGGTGCCTAACTTAAGGGTAAAAGTATTAATCTGTGATTACACTAAAGTTCTCAGTGAGGAATCACTCTCGTGATTATTTCCAGTTTTAGTTCCTCTTTTTCAGGTACGTTATTGATATAAAACAGTTACTTTAAATGTAATACCTTGCTAGCATGTCAAGGGTGTTTCAGGTGCAGTTAAGTGTTAAGTTTGCAGAGTGTAATATATGCGTGTGTGAGCGGAGCCCCCGCTCTGTTACAGCAAAGGATAGCTGCCATTTTATGTTAATTGTGAATGTACGCTGTTAATAATAATTCGCGGTGTTATTTGTATGTGCTTCAAGCACTTTGTTAACATTGTTGTTACATGTAGTTAAGGTTTACTGAGCTAAAGCTACAATGTGCTTGACAGTTATATTGAAAAATTAGTATATGTTTCAGTGAATAACAGTGTATGCTGGTGTGACTTGAATAAGCCTTGTACTCTAAAAAACTACCTATTTCCTGTATATCTGTTGTGTAAAATGTGGTACTTTTGTAAAATTATTAACACTAAAGTTCTCAGTGAAGAAACATCGTAACACCATATCACTCTCGTGATTATTTCTCCCCTTTTTCAGGGGTGTAACACATACACAAGGTGCGTAATGGAGTTATTGCCTGTGCATTTTGCAACATTTTTTCCCACTTTCTTTGTGTTGCAGTTCTAATCTCCGGTAGATTTCTGAGGACTATGGTTAACTGCTCCTAAAATCTCTGCAGGGTAAATCCAGACAGCTAGACTATCTGTCCAATCAGAGTTTTCTGTTGCACGACTAAAACTACTTTTGAGCGTACACGTTCCACCAAAACAATTTCCTTCCAGAGGCACCGTGGCTCTGTCTTAGCGCTGCCCATGATATTTGTGACTGGAATAAATAAATGCCAATAAACCAGAGCACGTTTTTCTCCCATATGGACATGGAAAACCAAGCGAAGAACATGCTGTCAATTTTACATAAATCTAAATGCTAATGTAGGGGGAAGCCTAGGAGGTGAAAGGAGTTAGATTAAATTACGGACAGCATATGGAACATTTGATCATAAAATGATTTCTGTGCCTGACTGAACAATCTCCATGCTCCATACACACATACAACAACATACAGTTCACAGCTGCAATTCACTCCCACATTTGTCTGTTTTACTTAATGATACTACAGTATAGATAGATGTTTGTGCCTGTATTTACATGTGTGGGCATTTCTGTGAGCAATGAGCATAGAAAAGAGCACACACTTGTATTTCACTTACTGGTTAGGATGGATGGTGATGTAATTGTTTACGTCCTCCCATTTCTGCCACCCATCCATTCATCATTCATCACTCCTTTCATCCCTCCCCCTGCAAAAGCAGCATTTATGTAAGAGATACTGTAGAGCCCAAACACTAAAAGCCAAACGGAGTGAAGTGGATCTACATTACGGCCTCTATGAGAGGACTTGCAACACTGTTCACTTTGAATTAACACTGTTCACTTTGAATTAATGGCGTTAGTAGCAAATATAAGAGGGATGATTTATGTTCGATGGAAAGACTGCAGTGTGCTCACAACTCCTTATTTCTCTCATCAGGCGTCAGACCCAAGTTACTGCTTCTTGGAGGAAAATCTTTCTGTGACACTATCAATCTGTAAGGGAAAATGTACATGGCATGTACAGTAATTGCTTCATACATCTTGTTGGGTTTTCACAGGTGACTTTGTTCAACTGCTACTCTGCTACTCTGCTATATCTGTCACCTGCAGAGGATTCCAGGCATGAATGTGTCACCGCAACATGGTGCCAACAGTGTACACCTTTTGCTTTCAATTTGTAGTGGGTTTTGGTAGTAGTCAGTTTCTATCTGACCTATCACAATCTATTTGGTAAGTTTTCTACTACAATCACACCCTTGCTTATTGCTAGCATGCTAGCTAGTTGTCATTGCTACAATGCTACTACTAAAACAATTGCATCTGCCTGGCTGTAGCAGGCCCAGATTTGCTAATCGGGGTGGGGTGGTCTGTGTTTTTGGTTTTTGGTGTTTTGGGGTTCAGTCAGGGAACTGGGTTGAAATCATAGCCAAAATATATCATGGATGCTGTCCCTAGCATTTTTTTTTACATGGCCAAACACCAATTCATGTATACCTTAGTCATTACATAGAGTAAATATACACCTTTGACGTTTATCAAGGTCCCACATAGATTCCGATCTACAGAACAAATACATGCAATCTACAGATCATAAATTGAATTAATCCAGCTGGGATAAACATATGCAGCAGTACGTGGGTTGTGCTGTGAGAACCAACAGCAGGTTGACGCAGTAATTATTAATATTTTAATTAATTAATTATTAATTAATTGATAGAAGTAATAAGGGCCATTAAGTTAGATGGTGTAGTCACTACAGTGTTTCATTAAAATATGGCTTGACCTTATCAAAAGTAGCTAAATGAGAGCATGCCATTTGTTTTTGCAACATTTGTCTAAATATCCCAGGAGCCATTGATTAATAGAAGGCAAGTTAGGGGGCTTCCATCTCATAATTATCCTTCTTTTTGCTTATCATCACCTGATAACCTAAATAATTTCTGAGCCACGGCGAGCTAAGCACTGAATAATTGAATCATTACACATTTGGTGAAAAAGTTACAGCTTCAAGATCTAGGGCAAAGACATGGCTACATGGAAGAAGAAGGTGTACATACAGTATCAGGACACAAAAATTGCATAATGTATGTTGCTCCATCTTTATGATGACATTGATTAGTTTCAACGTAACACAACAAAGGCTCAGCTCGGCACTTTGTGTGTAATCTCTAAATTCAGGCGTAACCATCTGTGTCTATGACTTTGATGATCTTATATTCAGATCATTGAGAATAGAAAATGTTTGTATCTCAAACAGGGTTTTGGTGTCTCATTGTGCAAATATTCAACCCGGGTGCATTTATTGGTCTTCACATAGCCCTTTCTTGGTAAAATCCCAACAGATAATTACAAGCATGTACTTACTTGCATCACAAAGTTACCCAGAATAGTCGAATATGCAATGCTTCGTGATTAGAGTACCACTCTCACTGTTGAATCTTCGCAGAGGCGTAAAGCCCAGTACAGATAATAAGTTGAAACTACTGGCAATGCACAAACGTTCTGAAACCTTCCAGTTTACACCAATGCAACAATAATAATGATGATGATGATGAGGATGATGATCAAGTTCAAGTCCCCGCACGGACCAAAGTACGCAGTGTGGACTGGTAGCTGGAGAGATATCAGTTCACCTCCTGGACACTGCCAAGGTGCTCTTGAACCCCCCTCAACCGCTCAGGGTTCCTGTTCAGCAGTCGCAGCCCCCCCACTGACATCTCTCCATTAGTGCAGGTATAGGACCTGAGCATGTGTGTGTAATTCAGGCCTGTGTGTAGTGTGTAATAACAACAGAGTGTAAATTGTATTTTTTTTTAATTAAATAAATAAAATTAACGGTCATCTTGTCACGGTCAAGGACTCATTGTACTTCCAAGTTGTGTAGGTTCCATTTGCCTCGGGACTCGGAAACCAGAGCTGAATGCGTTCAATTTATAAGTCAGATTTTTCATTGTGTGTTTAGCTCTAGCCAGGTTCGCCATTGTTAGCAATACAAGTTGCACTGTTTTTTGTGTGCCTACAAACACCATGGCAACACGTCCAACTTGGGACAGGACTGTGTGTACGACTGATATAGTGAGACACATATAAGACAGAAGTGCTAATAATCTTTATGTTACAGCTATCACAACTGTTGAGGGGGGGGGCATCCATGTTGGATTCTGAGCTTGCTGTACTGTAGGTGGTCTGAGTTCTGCTCTCTTCAGTCACTCTGTACCGCGCTTGACCACATCACCGTCCAGAACTTAACCATTTCGACCAGTTGACAGTTTGTAACATTTTTTTTGTTTAAACATGTTTTTCCTTTATTTATTCAGGGAAGGTCCACAGAGAGGAAGCTTCTCTTTTGCACCCTAATCACATTCACACAGTTGCACATTCATACATGGAAGCTCAGTACAGCAACTCTATGGGAGCCGTTTTAGTTAAGGCCTTGCTCAAGGGCACCTCAGTGGTGGTTATTTTTTAGGATAAATCTGGGTGGGGAAAATGAAAAGAAAAAAAAACGCTTGAACCAACAACCTCCCAGTCACAAGCTCACTTCTCTAACCTTTAGGCCACTACTGCCCAACATAACAATAATAATAATAATAATTATGCCATTTTGGCTATATGGGGGTGCCTAATGTCTGATTTTGCAATAGCTAGAACTACCTATTTTCTCCCAATAAGTTAATATACAGCCTATTATAATATAAATAGCAAATTATTGCTGTAAATAAAAATTAAAAAAATAAACTTTTAATAAATCTTTTTTAAAGTGCGTGAATGTGTCCAACCGCCCTTAAAAAAACAATCTGTTTTCAAACTCATAGAACTTTAAATTGTAGGGGGGATCCCAAATATTTCATTTTGAGAATGTGTGTATAAAATGATCCACAAGATATGAGAATATTTCTATTGGATGGAATGGTGAGGACACTAAAAAGGTGGAGTCTTGGTATTTGAAAATTTCACTCAGTGTAAGCATCCTGTTGTCCAGCCTGGTTGAGAAATGGAGCAATGCTATTACACATCTGTAATATTGTATGTATTACAGAAAAGCAAAGGAAGCGTTAATATGGAGTAGTTGACAGATTGTTCATTAGCAGTAATAGGCCATCCCTATCAAGGTTTTTGACTTTAGGGATCATCGTATTGCTTTTTGATTGGTTGCAGAGCACTGGCTCTGCTCATACGTTTTCATTGCATTTTCTTGAATTAATTATCTTGTTTCTTAACACTTTTTTCCATGCTGTATGTTGATTCAAATACAAAGACTAATGATCACATCTGGTGCCAGAGAAAAGAGCTTTTATTTAATCTTGGGTAGGTTTTTCTTGCTGTAAAGCTAATTGCCTGCTCTGGGACGGAAAAGCATGATCCATTATTTTTTCCTTTTGGACAACCATGGGAGACTGTGAGGATGATTTGCAATCATCTCTTTTGTTTTATAATCCCTTTACTGATAAATATTATGCAAATTGAATTAAGTGCAGTGTTATTGTCCTCATCTTTCACAGTGGACCGTATGAAGGCTCTAAACTAAATACTGCCTTTCCGGAAACAATTTGTACAGAGGTTGGTGGACAGTTGGAGGTTAGTGTTTCATGAAAGAGAGGCACATATTCAGCCATTTTGAAAAACATTGCTATCTGGTCCTTTAATTACATGCAAATATGCATGTGTGCCCTGAACACAGGCTGCATACATCAGTGAGCGCTCTATATTTTCCTCTTTGATTGATCAAAGATGGCTTTTAAGTTAATTTGCCTACACAGGGAAAAGGGCCCCAGTTAGGTAGCTCCAGTCAATTTTGATTGTCTAAATGTACATTTAAAGCAATAACTCAGCCTTGCCATGACTGGAGATTACTTCCATTAACTCGTGTGTCGGGTATGTGAAAGTGTATACTGTGTATCATAAGCTTTCATGGTGTAAATGTGTGTAGGGGAAACCCTCCTCCATGCAAGAAAACACAAGCCAAAAGCAATACATTCTCCGTTTACACCTTCACATGCAAACAACACACACACATTCATTCATACACACAGCGTATCGCCCAGGACAGTGGAGCAAAAGTGGGTATGCGCAATATGCGGCACATAAGGGCGCACGCAGCACCATGAGGGTGCCAAAGCGATGGTTAAAAATTTTCTTTTTTTAAATAAATGAAAAAATAAATAGTATGTTTTGGCTGCTGTTGTGCGATTCTAAATCATTTCTGCATTTCCTCATCATTTCCAGAAAAAGGAGATGGCATGTCAAGGGATACGTCAGCAGTTAAAAAGTGAATGGTGAACGGCAACAGGTAGGATTTAAAGTGTGACGTCTGTGCTTGAGGCTTGCCAGTATTCATGTTACAGTAAGACAAGCTAGCGTTTGCTAACACTGGGAATGTAGCAGCCAAATGGAGGTTTACGGCTATCTTAGAATATGCAAAACTGAGGTTGCTGAGCTGAAAACTGGAAAATATAAGGTAGCATGTAAAATAAATAACAAGAAGAAAATTGTTGCTGCACACTCCTCTGACACTGGGTGGTTGCATCCTTGGCCCAGGACAACATGTTCCGTGAATTTGCAGCTCTATTTATTTCAGTACAGCTGGGATTTTGAGTTTCAGTTCACTTTTACAAGGCTTTTATTTTTGCCTCCTTTTGTTTTTTTTCTGGGCAATTTAGATCACACTATCAGTGAGTGAACACAAAGAGATTGACAATGGAGTTGTGTCAGTACAAAGAGATACAGTATTGATTTCACTGTGAGATCTTATTACACATGTCCTGTTTATCCCTGCTAATATGTGCGTGCATACATAGTGTGCAGCAACGCTAATGGGTATGGATCGAGTGAAGAGGCAGAGAAACAGCTGTTCTTATTATATTTAATGTGTATGAGAGTGCACTCTAGCGTACTTTTTATAACCTGTGTTCACTCCCAACTCGTAAAATATGGATGCTTGGCTCTCAGCGTTAGATACAATGCAAAAGCACCCTTCAGCGTCTGTATGGGATGCACCGGGCCAAGCAGCAGCGTAACCACGGCGATGTAAGGCGACTAAGAGCAACAAGGGTAGTGAGTAGTATGGAAGACCAAAATGCCACGTTAGGAGGTTGGTTGTGGTGGTTGATGGGTTAAACAACACCCAGGAGACCAGGGTTCATGTCCTATTCATGTCCAGTGTTTCAGTCAGTATGTCCCGACCCAGAGCATCAAAAGTGACTCCCAACGCTAAAAAGGAGACTTTTTAGCGTGAAAAACAAACGCAAAGGCACATGGCCAGGCTTATTTTACGCGATGGGAGAGTGAGAATGTGTTGACTTTCATCAGAAAATATCTTTACTGAGCGGGTTGTAAGTGAGTGAAAGTTGTCGGCGAGCCTGTACGGAGATATGAATAACCTGATTTATGTGCCATAAAACATCATATCCCCATTATGCCTCCTAACAGCAATATTCATGCTCATGTTAACACATGAAACAACATTCTAGCTCTGTCCGTGGGTTTAGCAAAACTCAGCACCCAGCAACCAGTTAATCTACAAATGAACATTCAGAATACAGTAATAGTGAATGGGTTGTTTGTGAAATAACGTATAATTAATAAAGAAAATTAGTAGTGTGAACAGAGCAGATACAGAACAGAGATGCTGTCGGCTGCTGCTCCTGTGCATTTACATTGTAATCATCGGATGCGTCGCACGACTCACAGCGTACAGGATTACGGCTGAAGGCGAGAGTGAGTGAGTGAGTGAGTGAGGAAGTTCAATGAATGAATAATTACTGTAAGTGTGTATGTGTGATGCAATTAATGAGAAAAAGGAGGGAAAAAAGCTGATTTTCCAATAATAACAGGCCAGCAAATAGACCAAGGCTATAATAGCTCATAATGGTTAAATCAGTCCAATGTACAGTACATGTCAACACTGTTTCTGTCAGTTCAACAACTGAGTCATGTCAGATATTGAAATGTATTAGTAAATAAGGTCTCTGCTGTATTACTGTGTTGCAAAGTGGCATGTAATTAATGACAAAACGATGGCCTGCGGTAGAAAAAAAAATCAGTTAATAAGTTACTGAGTATAACTCTTTCTGTCACATTGTATGATTTACAATTATTCTTGAACGTATCATCTGGGTTCGATGTTTTGACAGAAGTTAGAGTAACTAGAGGGGTCAAATGTTATATGTCGCCACTGACAGGCTTATCACTGGAACAAAAACATCCTGTGTCAGTAATAAAATTGCAGATTTCTCGGGTTTGAAAATTGTGGTTAACATTGGGGATAGTGTAAGTACACAACTCAACAAAATATACATAACATACAGTAGGTATAGTCATTTTGTTGTGTGGACCAGCCACACCCTCCTCCGCAGCGCTGTGGAGGAAGGTGGGCAACGCAGGTCAATCAAGGGGAGACACTCAAAAACTCAACTTAAAAAAAGTTGACATTGACTCAACTTTTGGAGAAGCAACCCCACGTCATGCTGCCGTGGCCAATCATGTAACCGCCGATCAGACTTGTCAGAGTGATCTAAAACTATGTGGTTTGAGACAGTAAACAGGAAACATCACTGCCTCTATCGGAAGGGCGTTTTAAAAACTATGAGGGTTAAAAGCGAAACACAAGCACGGAACTGCAGGGAGTTTCTATAATAGAAATTTTTCACTGCAGACATTTTGACATAGAAGGAAAAGCACAGCTGAACTGATAACCTTAACAATGGCTCAATTCCATCAAAGTGTCCCAGTGAGCTATTTCAGTGTCAGTCATGCACAATCCCAGGGCCTCTCCTATGTGGAATGCAGCCATCATTATGGTTTTTAATACACTATGACATGTCAACATGTCTGCCGGGAAAGGGTCTACAGCTGAATGTTTCCAGCAACGACAAAGCAATCGCTACGTCTCGCTCGTCTCTTTTCTTTCTCTCTCTCCTGCAAAATAAAGCTGTCTTTAAGTGCGGTTGGGAACGTCATAATCTATAGATGATCTGACGAAAACAGTAATCGTGAAATATAAAGTCTGCTTATGCTTTGTTGGGGGTTTAAGAACACAACAGGATGTCACACAAATGCCCCCCCTCCCCACCCGGACAACCATGCGGAAAGTTGCCGGAACGTTTTTTTGGTCTGAATGACCCGTCAGATGTCATCACACAGTGGCTTTGGTAGTGTTTGGTATAGTCTTTGGGTATAAAATATAATAAAATGTCATACAATGTGTGTGTTTGTGTCTGTGCATTCCATCTAGAGAAATATACCTCTATTTCTATCTTGTCAAAAGCAATCTACCCCACCCATGTTTCAACTGATGCTGAAAAAAAGAGAGAGCAAGAAAGAGAGACTGAGTGAAAGAGAGGAAAATAAAATGCCAAAAAAAGCGAGACTGGCAGAAAGAAATTGAAATTGACTGATAGGATTTAGAGAATGAAATTGAGATGGTCAGAAAGAATGACAGAAAGTCCAATAAAATGACTGAAAGAAATATAGATTGACAGTAAAAAGGAGGGACAGGCTTCTTTTGCAGTCTTTCAGGCAGAGAGCAGAAGTGGCTCCAGTCTAGTTATAAGAAGCTCTAAAGTAGCTGCAGCATCCCTGCAGAGCTACATAAGACTGTCACAGATCACTCTACTCTTCCATTCAGGCCACATCTTTTAGGGAAAGCACATTCATATTTCTGCTGCCATTGAACAGTGAAACTCAATTTCATTTAACAGTGTAATAAATAATTTAAAATAAAAATGGGTTGAGTAATATGGAAAAAAGGCAATAAAAGATAACTGAATGAGGGAACTCAGCTTTGATGTGTTGATGTGTAAAACTAATGAGCACTGGCAGTAGTTTGTTTCCTGTTAGCTTTGTTCTGGTTGTGATTTTGATAATCTAATTTAGTTACATTACATTACGTTACATTGTACATTTCAGTTACAGTACATTCTCAAGAATGGGTTTCTGTAGGGTGACCAGATGTCCCAAAAATTCGGGACAGTCCCAAATGCAAGCAGTTGTCCCAAAATCCGAATCCCCTTCTAATTGTCGAAAATTTGAGCAAAGTCTCAAGAACATTAAAAGCTGTTCATGGTGATTGTGTCGTCCTGCAGCCAGCTTCTGTCGGCTGCTTATTGGCTGCAACAGTACGTAGGCGGCTAATTTTGATAACATCCATTGCTATTTTTCATTCATTCATTCATTCATTGTTGAAATGGAGGCTCAGGCTGGAGTCCAGGGACCCGATGAACACGTAGCTAAAAAGCAAAAAAACATCTCTGCAGGTACGGGGGAGGACTGGGTAGGGGAAATACCCCAGGATTACTGCAGTTTTATGTGGAAGGAGCAAGCAGTTTGGTTTTTCACAAGGGGGGGAGTCAGACGTCAGGCTGCATGCCAACAGCAAATTACATATAACTAACAGCACAACTGTAAAGACCAACACTTTGTTTCATTTGTTTCATAATGACACTTGAGTTCATGATTTTAATGAACTTTCTATTTTTACCTTTATTTATTCAGGGAAGGTTCTCTGAGAAGAAGCCTCTCTTTGCAGGAACACCCTGATCACATTCACACAGTTACACATTATTCATATCTGTTTGCAGTCAAGTAAAGTGCCGGAGGTCTGTTGTGCTGCTCCCACACACGCAGCTAAATGCTGCAGCATAATGGGGAAGACAAACTGGCATATAGCAGCTGCACATGACAAAGAGACATCTCAAAATTCCATTTCTGCAGCTGGTATTAAAGCTGCCTCATTATGTGAAACATGCTTTTTTATTGTGCTAAGCAAAATACCAGTTGGGTGTTTGCACACACAGCTAAAAAAAAAGGGTATTTGGACAGTCATGAGATGAACGCTCAGGGTAAGAAAAACACCTGGAAGAGTCAGCAAAGCCCGGTTTAGTTGTCTACAATGATAGGAATTCCCCACTGATATCAAAGCTTTACTCTCTCTCCATACATAAGATCTATCTTCTCATCTAACTCTGAGCTCATGGTGGCAGAGCAGTTAGTGTTAATAGTACTACACCTAAAAAATATTCTTATAATATACATTACTTTTTAAAAGTTTTTACTTTTCTGGTGGATAACTTGCCACACATATAAACTGAATGTATGCTGTTGGTAGCAGCACACCACTCTGACATGACAATATGTTCAGCATCTCAACTATCTATACAAGTCAGATTTTGATATTAGTTCCTCAGAATGCATAAAAAGGCTTCTTTGTACATCTGATTTTCCAAGCATACTGCCATTCACAGCAGAAGAGTCAGATATATACAAATTTCTACTCTGACAGAAATCCAAATAGATATGGATGCAATGCAACATTTGTTGCTCTTCAGAAGGAGGCATGACTAGGTTTCTATCAAGAAAAACTAATTTTCTGTTGCTGTTACTATGCCTCTGATATCTCTCTCCACCCACACCCTACAGCCAACAGCTGAAATGCAAAGTCAGTCCTGAAATGACTTGAACATCACAGATTGATGAAGCAGAGCAGTTTAATAGCCCCAAGGACAATTTCTATCCTTAAATACTTATCTGTAAAGGTGTGTACACTTCTTTAAAGAGGCACCGTGTATGCCTGTTACGCCTGCTGTGGCAAGCTGTGTCATTAGTCGGAACACGGCTGTCAAGTTTCATCCCACTAAAGCGCATCGTTTTCTTCATCCCTGAGTTTTTGTGTAGGCAGCCGTCATGTCCCCCACTTTGCTGCGACTAGACTAACAAAAGCTTTCCTCTGTGGCATTCGCCTTGACGTTCAGCCCCAAACAAGCTGCTGAGTGGAAGAACATGCCGTTCTTTTTTTTTCTTTCTTTGAGTGTGCGTGCCCTTCTGCACCCTGCATCGAAAAGAAACAACAACAACACACTGCAAGGCATTCTCATGATTTTAACATGAGCAGCAAAGAGAAAGAAAGACAGAGGGGGAAAGAAAAGATGAAATACAAACTATTGTCATGCCAAAATAATAATAATCCTTAAATAAAGAGAGAAATATACAGTGCATACACTACCATGAACATAGAGGGAGTGTGTGTGTGTTTGTTATTGTGTGATGGACGGGAGCACCGCTGGAGTAATCAAGCCAATCAAACTGTAACGCTGCTGTTCTGCACTGTGGTCACTTGGGTTTTTCTCCTCCCTTACTGCATATACACATGCATGGGGGGTAATTGATGCATTCACTAATACACACACACACACACACACACACACAGGCAATGAAAGTACAGTATGTCCTTTTCAGCAGGATGTCCGTTTCCTTCCGATTTCTTTTGTGTCTAATGCAGTCTTCAACATTTTTTTAAGGCAAGGAACCCTCGACTGAAAGAGAGACGGAGAAGGCACCCCCCTACTGCATACAGTATATTTTTATAACATTAAGTTGCATATTAAACTGGGGCTGCAATAACGTGTAGGGTGGCCTAAAGCCTTTATACATTAGTGCATAGCATACAAAGTTATTAAAAATAATAATTGTTGGCATGATTTTATAAATCACGTTTTAATGTTTAAATGTGATAGTGAATCCTCAGGATGAACTGTGTGAAATTTTTTTTCATAAAATTAACAATAATTTGTCCGCCCCTCCCTGCAGTAACTCTGAGGACCCCCTTAGGGGTCCCGGACCCCTGTTGAAGATCTCTGGTCCAATGGATTGCTTTACAGACCTTCTACAGTCTTCTGGGGGGTATGTAAACAAATAAGAGCATTCAATGGGGCGGGATAAAACCAGCCCGCCAACCAGCAGCCTTCCCATCATGTCTTGTCTTCAGTTAACCTCTAGTTTCACTTTTTTCTGGTGTAATTACGGCAGCCAATCCCCTGAGGACCCACTTTGTGAGACTCTTATTCACACTTCCTCGTCAAATTAGA